>CM051269.1:41493756-41671256 GCA_027921565.1 Artemia sinica | reverse complement strand
GATCATCGACACCACAATCGTCACTCTAACTGTAACTCTTGTTGCGAGAGAAACGCCTTTTGCTTTTTAGTCTTTTCACTTGTCTGACTTTCTTCCGTTCCAGGACTAGGGCTTTTGGCAGATACAGCTTTTATCCTAGCAGTAATGCATTCTTTAATGGGGGTGTCAGTGAGCACTTCTGACTTTTTCATATTTTTTTCCTGTTGATTTTTCGGGTTTGACTTGATTGATAAAATGCTGCAAGTAAAGCAAAGAATGAGAGGCAGTCATCCAGCCAGAAGTATTTTCTGAGCTGATCGTGATGGTTCCTGGTAAAGCTCCCCTGAGTAAAATTTCCGGACACTGTTTTTGTGGGGAAATAAGTAGAGGAGGGACTGTGTTCCCGACACATTAGCACCAGCACAAATCATGGTCAACTGACCTCTTTCTGCTGACGTGACCTTCCCTACTTACTTCTGGCCTCGCTGTGCAATGATTTTACCAGGCTTGTGGATTTTTTCAGACCTGATTCGTCAAAACTTCAAATGTCTTGTGATCTGAACATGTGTTTATATAGGCCTCAATCCAGGTTGTTAAAGAAAGCTCCTACACTGTGACAGTTGAAAGCAGTTGTCCTTCATAGGCTTGTACTTTTTGGCGTTCTTACTGATAGAGTTTTAAGGCAATCTATAAAACCACGGTACCAATCTTTACCTGTAATTCCTTCGCTGTCTTCACTGCCTTTGCAGTTCCGTTATCCGGTACTTTTATACTCTTAATAATGGGATAAATGTATGCAATTTTACACGCTTCCAGGGGAATACAGTCGAAAGCATATCAGCTATCGTTTTCAAGTAAGTTTTTAGTCTTTTTTCTTGTTCCTCTGTAAATATTTATCATATGTTGTAACAGGGTGTAAAGAAATTCAGGTCCAGACTTTTTAGAGGGATATTCAGCTTCTCAACTTTTTTTTTATGTAGTCTTGCAGCGTTCCTCTAGGGACACCTCATGGTACTTCCAGAGAATCCAACTGACTTCTTGTAGAATAAGACAGAAAAAACTGCTTATTGTATTTTCTTCTGGATCACAGCCACCTTTCTTTCTTTTCTCTTCTCTTTTACTTTTAATCATTTTATCTTGAATGAAATTTAACAGGAAAAAATAGAACTTCAGTTCACCTACTGTTCTGACAGGATTAAACAACGCCAGAAATAAACACAGTTTTGGGTTTTAAGCTTGCCTTCAACTTTAAATATGCTGTTTACACAGCCTTTACAAGCATAGCCCACTCTTGGACACCTTGGTACGGCATGCCGAATTTACCCTGGGTATTGTGGCTGAACATGGGAGTTCACTGTCCCACAGGACGAAAAAATACTAACAACAAACTGGTGAAGATGGCGCGTCTCGGAAGCTGCCAAAAATAGGCAAATAATAAGAGAATACAATGTGAGTTTACAACAACGCGAGTTTTCTAGTATTCGTAATTAGGCGTAAGCTTTCAGACAAAATTGAACAAAATTCCAGAGTTAATCACCATAAAACCTGATCCAATCTGATATTTTTGGTAAAAGTATTAATTAAGGTCAGACATTTTAAAAACATACACTGCCATCTATCAGAGCTTTTATAATCCACCAGAAGCCCCATAGGTTTTTACATTGAAACTGTTTGCTTTGGCTAAACGTTGGGCCGGTCTCCCTATACCAATTTTGATATTTAATTTTGCCCAACTGTAAACTTTTGAATTGAATTCTTAGAAGAAGCTGTTATCTAACCATAATGCGATTTGTATCAAATCGCTTTTGTGGTGTTTATGTTTTTTGGAAATTGGAAGTTGGATAGTGGGTCTCTTATGTTTATACTGTTTCAGGAAAAGTAGAACATGGAAAATGTTAAAGGCCGAGTTTTAGTGAAATATAGAATGACTAGTTTCTATACACCTATATTCAAAGGACCTCGGAGAGTATTAGTTAGATCCCTCCCCCTCTATCACAGATAGATAGATATAGGTTTTATTTAAATTAAACTTTCATGGTCATAGGACTGATTGCTGAGTTCTGATTAGTTTAAAATAAATAAAAATAAAAAAAACTTTTGAATTCAAAATTTTACCGCATAGATGATCAGATTTTGAAAAAGAAATTTTACAGCGCATGAATATATCAATATGTGCCAACACACAAGAAAATATGGCTATGATTCCTTCAGATAAATATTTGCTCCTTGCTTCCTGCAAAGATCAGGAATTTTTTGGAAGCAAAGATGATCTTTGCTTCCAAAAATTAGAAAAATTTAAAATAATACTTTATGGTTGTTTCACTTGTGTTGTCGCCGATGATAGGCTTGCCCCCCCCCCCCCCCCCAAAAAAAAAACAAAAAAAAAAAAAACAATGCTATATGCTAAACAACAATGGTCGTATTATTGGTACTTTTGTTAATGCTAAAGACTCCCCCCCCCCCTTGGAATCTTTGCTTCTTCTCTGTGTGGGTGTGTGTTTTGCGTATCAGAGGCAACGCTGTAGCGTTGCCTATAGTAAAGGCCATACGGCTCCAATGTTTTATTATTTATTATTATTATTATTATTTTTTTTCCAGAGGCACTTCATATGGAAGGGGTCGTCGTAGAAACTTCAAAGGTGGCTCATTCGATTGGAAATCTAGAGTTCTAGTGCCCTTTTTAATAATCGAAAGTGATTGGAAGGCAACTAGCCCCCCCCCCCCAAGCCCATCATTCCCCCAAACACACCCAATCAAAATTTTGAGATAGCCATTTTGTTCAGCGTAGTTGATTTCCAGATAGAAAATATATTTTTGAGGAGGACACTCCCTCACAAACTTCAAGGCAAGGGTTTTAGTTATACCCTAGGGGCATATAAGGTTTTTATAGAAGGCGTTGTCGTAGAAACTTCAAAAAAGACTCATTCGATGGAAATTCAAATGGCTAGTGCCCTTTTAATAGTCGAAAGTAATTTGAGGGCAACTAACCCCCCTCTCACGCCCACCTTTTCCCCAAACACATCCAATCAAAATTTTGAGACAGTTATTTCATTAAACGTAGTTTTAAGTTCTGGAAATTAAGTGTTTGAGGATGACAACTCCTCCCCCAGTGAATCCCAACTCAGCCCTCAGGGCAAGGGTTGTAAGTTATGCCCTGGGGGCATATAAGATTTTGTATAGACAACGTTGTCTTAGAAACTTCAGAAAGGGTTCATTCGATTATAAATTAAATGACTAGTTCCCTTTTTAATAGTCAAAAGTGACTCTAAGGCAACTGACACCCCTTCCACGCCCACTATTTTCCCAAACACATCCAATCAACGTTTTGATATAGCCATTTTGTTCAACGTAGTTGAAAGTTCTGGAAATTATATGTTAGAGCAGGACACTCCCCCCACAGTCTTCAGGGGCAAGGGTTATAAGTTATGCCCTGGGGCATATATGGTTCTTATGGAAGGAATGCTCGTATAAACTTCAGAGATGGCTCATTAGATTGGAAATTGAAAGTTCTAGTTCACTTTTTAATCGTCAAAAGATATTGAAGGGTAACCAACTTCCCCCTCCCCCAAATCCTTTTTTCCCAAATGCATCCAATAAAAATTTTAAGATAGCTATTTTGTTAAAAATAGTTCAAAGATCATATAACAAAAATTCCGGTGTTGACACAACCCACCAGGGCCCAGGGGCAGGCGTTGTAAGTTATGCCCTGGGGGCATATATGGGTCTTATGGAAGGGATGATCGTATTAACTTCAAAGAGGGATCATTTGATTGGAAATTGAAAGTTCTAGTTCACTTTTTAAGTGTCAAAAGAGATTGGAGGGTACCTAGCCCCCCCTCCCCTCCCCGCCCTTTTTTCCTCAAACCCATCCGATAAGAACTTTGAGATACATTTTTTAAATAGTTTGAAGACCTCACCCTCCTCCCTCTCCTACTGTCTACACTAAAGTTTTCTTCTTTATGCCAACTACGCTGCCCCCACCCCAAACACTTAATAAGGTAAAGTTTCGTATGGGAAGAAAGTTAAAAGTTTCAATAAATTTGAAGGGACGTTAAGACACATCAAAATACACTAATAAGAACTAGATAAAAAAATTTCTATCCAATTACTCCCAGAAATTCTCTTAAACTGAAGATGCTAAAATACTTAAAATTACAGCCTTACTTAAAATAAGGTTAAAATACATACTTCGCGATAAATGCTAAATTTTTTTGTGGCACAAAAATCCGAAAAAATCCGGATGGCGAAAAATCCGGTCTAATCAAAATGATTCTGTTCTTTCTGCATCAACAAATGAAATAACCTAACTACTGTCTTTTGAAGCTATTTTTTCGATCATTCATTGTTGCGTGAAAAAATCACGTTTGATTTATCAGAGGCATGTAATTAAGTTGTCCATAGCAAAGGCCATAAGGCTTCAATGTTTCATTATTATTATTAAAAAAAAACCTTGCATACAAAAAGTTTTCTAAGAAAAGTAAAGAGCCATATTGAACTCAGGAGCAACAGAAATTAATTCCTATTATAGTTAAAACTCAAAAAGACCATAAATTACAGTTAAATAATAAACGAAACGAAACCCCGAACAAGCAGAAATTAAAATTAACTATCTTACAAACATAAAGATAACCGGCGCAAACATAAATGAATGAATAAATCTTATATAGCTTCAATATTTTTTCTATTATTTTCCCCCCCAGAGGTGCTTTATATACAGGGGTTAAAAATACCATTTTGTTAAAAATAGTTGAAAGGTTAAATAACAAAACTCTGGTGTCGACAAAACACCCCAGGACCCGGGGGCAGGAAGGGATTCTCGTATAAACTTCAGAGAGGGCTCATTTGATTGGAAATTGAAAGTTTTAGTCCAGCTTTTAAGAGTCAAAAGTGATCAAAGGGCAAATAACCCCCCCCCCACACCCTTTTCAACAAAATATATCAGGTGAAAATTTTGAGGTAGCCATTTTGTTAAAAAAAAAAGTTCAAAGGTCAGATAACGAAAACTCCGGGGTCGACACATGTAGTACAAACATAAAATTTGTAATATAATTCGTTTCATAACTAATTAATCATTGGTTATAATAATTATATATATTAATTAATCATAAGTTTTATACCGGGGGGCATATATAGCTGTTTTGGAAGGGATTCTCGTATAAACTTCAGAGAGGGCTCATTTGATTGGAAATTGAAAGTTCTAGTTCAGTTTTGAAGAGTCAAAAGTGATCGAAGGGCAACTACAAACAAGTGTTTGGATACTGCCTCCTTTCCTAACTGTAAATAAAAACCAAAAGCCTACTGCGTCATTGGCGCTTAACTGAAAACGAATTATATTACAAATATTTTCTTTTCCAGTTCTTACAGCATTAAAAACAAAATACAATTACAGTGAGATAAATTCTTGAACTGATGGATCTTTCAACAATTAATGTCATTACACATCAAATATTCAGTTTGATGTTGTTTATAGTTTCCAAGACTGTTAAAGACCCATATAGTTTTCAGTAAAGTGCCAATGACGCAGTAGGTTTTAGACTTTTACAGTGAGAGAAGGAGGTCATACCCAAACTCTTGTTTGTTGTGATTATTGTTTGTTTCAAGCTTCATTTGCATGTTCAATTTAAGTTTCACATCGTTTTTTAAGATTTATTTATTAATTTACATTAATATCTATTGTATGTTTGTTTGCACTGATTGTTTATTTAATTTCTGTTCGTTTTAAGTTTCATTTATACTTCAATAGGAAAACATTTTTTTTTCGTTTTAAGCTTGATTTTCAGATTCAATCTAAGCCATTACTCGCTTTAAGATCTATTTATTACATTTATATTATTACTTTGTTTTATGTTTTTGCTATGATTGTTTATTAATTTCTGTTCGTTTTGGGTTCCATTTATTCTTTAATAGTAATTTATGGTCGTTTTGAGTTTGAATTTTAAAAGGTATTTGTATCTGTTGAGCTTAAGTTTAAAATGGCCTTTACTTTTCTTTGAAAAACTTATTTTTGGAAAGTTTTTTTTAATTAATGTCACTTAAAGGTCACTTGTGCAAATACTTCTTATTACAAAAGAAAAGCGCGATTATGAGAGATATTACCAAGGGTGGTTTTTTCGAAGCGCAAGACAGTTTATCTTGAGACGAAAACTTTCCTCGGAGAATGCGACAAGTGAGAGGAGTATATGCGATTTTGATTTAGGATTTTTAGACTCGTTGCCTATAACATTATTACGGTTTAACACATTCTGAGAATATTCTGCCCATTTCTGTTTAACTACATATACTACTACTACCAATGTCGTACCCAGGATTTTTTTTTCGGAGGGGGTTTTACTCAAAAAAATTACCCAAAAAGGAGGGGTTAGACAAAAAAACCTCAAATAACACATACGGAATTTGTTTATATCCATTTTTGTTACATTTTTACAGGTCAAACATTCCGGAGGGGATTCAAACCCCCCCCCCCCCCCCCTCTGGGTACGGCTTTGACCACTACTACTACAAGTACTATTTCTTTTGTGAGTACTAACAATCTTTAGGGTGCTAAAGTGAAAATTTGAGAGAATACAAAGGGCAAATTTGATCTAAATCAAACCACACTATGTGCATGCTGATTGTTGAAAGGGTTTGTTTCAGGAATCGATTATGGGTGACTGCTTAAAGGGGATGATCATTTGAACAAAAGGCAATATTTGTACGCTACTACTACTAAAGCAACTACATTTTTTTTTTTTATTGAAAGACTTGAAGATCAAGCAGATTGAAAGATCAAGCAAAATATTATAAACGTAAAATAATAGAAGAGTGCTTTTGCTGCAAAAGATATTTATTTCACATTCATAAACTGCAATCCTGTGCTGTTTGCCTAAAAGTAAAAAATAGGTTTAAACAGCAAAAATAGGTATAATAGCATAAGCTAAAACACAAATGAAAACAATAAAAAAATTCAAAGCAGACAAAATTAAATAGTAAATAAAACATTAAGTACCCCTCGTAGTGATTAGTAAAATTAAAAAGAAAGGAAGAAGGCTTAAAAATAAAACAAGACAGTATAAATACACAGGAATAGAAAGTGAATCAACTTTTACTCTTCTTCTGCGAAAAGCCTTAGTCCACCATTGTTAACATTAAAGGTTAAGTAATTGGTAGGTGAAAACAAGATAAACAGGTAGAACAACACACACTAAAACAAACTGTTGAAAAAAAATGAATTGCAAAACAAACAAAAAAGTGAATAAATATCACTTTCTTTACTTTTTGAGTAGCAAAATTCAAGAAACAAATTCAAGAAAAAAAAGAAAAAAAAACAAGAAAGTCTAAAAAAACTAAATTAGAAATTTCCCTCTGCGAATCACTTTTAATCAAAAATGGTCAGTTTACTTTTGGTGACAGTAAAATTTCATTTTTTTTCTTCCTGGATAATCCGACTCCTTATTTTGATGATCTTGTTTCTCTGATCGTTATTCTACCTTTTATTTTTATTTTCTATTCAATCAAAATTCTTAGAGCTCACTGATCTCAGTCAAACGTACTTCGATTAAAATTTTTGTTGCCGACTAGGACACAGAGTTTAGCAGAATCGTAGATTTTCATATTTTATTTAAAAATGTGGAGATAAAGGAAACATATTTTAAATCAACTTTTTAGACTCTTTTTAGTGGCATAATTAAATCCAAGTGATCAATCGAACTCAAAATTACTCCATTTTATGACAAATGTCTCCTTTTTCCTTGACAAAAATAGGAGACAAATGCTAGGTCTCCACACAATAGCTGCATACGATAATCCTTTTATGTCATTCTGAATTGCAACAAGACCTGGTAAAAAAGAGACGTACGCCGCTTAGTGGCGTATCTCTCGATTTATCGTCGTAACAATACGAGATATGACAATTCCGACTGCTCGATTCACGTGCTGAGTTTATCCAAGACACATACATAACTCATTTTGCGAAAAATGTCAATTGTCGCCATTTTGATTATCACAGCCGACATGTAAAAGATAATGTCTTTTTTACTTACGACTAAAAAGATAATGTCTTGTTTTACTTACAACCCCATACCACTGAGAGATATGGGGGGGGGTGTCATCCTAAAGGACATAATGTCCAGACCTTTCAACTACGCTGTAAAAGCAAACTAACCAAACGCCATTACGCTGCCACTAAAAACTACTTTTGTTTCGCTTTTTCAAGTAGTTTTTTTTTCTCTTTCAGAAACTCGGCAGACCAGTTCAGGTGTGACATATGCAACCTGGCTTATACAGCTCAAACAAGTCTAAAAACTCATGTGAACACAGTTCTTCACACTCAAAATGAACTAAAAACTTATGGTAAGTTATATTTATATAACAATGAGAATAATTTATATAACAATTAGAATCCATATATGGATTACCTGATTACTTTTTCCGTAAAATTTTGCTTAGGTTCTTAAAATATACCAACCATGTATTCAAAGTGAAATTAAGACTTGAAAACATTAAAGAAAAGAAAATAACAATGTGAATTTCTATCATCGCTGTCTATTAAAAGGATTTTATCCCTATTTGAACTTTTATTTATAGAAAATAACAAGTTCTGAGGGACATTTTTTCGTTTTTTCTGGGCACTGAAACAGAAGTTAAACGAAACAAGACTAAAAGGTTAAATTTATTGAGAGTAATTTAAAACCATAAAAGTGGACGTAGGCCTACTACGGATGGTTTAGGTCTAGGGATTCCGGTCCTTGAGCGCTTCTAGTCCTCTGCCTCAACAATAGCTTTTTAACTGATTACTTGAAGAGCAGTAATTCTTTTGTAGAAATTCTTGTATTCTAAGGTTTCATTTTCTTTCTTCTGGTCTCTTTTCAGAATAGACATTTTGAGCTGGCACCCTCAATAGTCTATTGGCTGCTTATATTACGTGATTTGAGTTATAGATGGCGCTACTTAAACACAATCACAGGTCACAGTCAGTATAGACTATTTGGAACTTAAATCAGGAAAGTTTTTGCAGAAGAATTCCCAGTAATCAGATTTGTAAAGCTCAAATAATAACTAATCCGACTAAATGTTCGCTTCACAAGAATGAGAATCAGTACCATTTGTGTTTTGTAGAAATATTTCTTTGAAATATTTAACTTGAAAGTTAAGAAATCTTTAACTTGAAAGTTAAAGCTATTATGAGTTTTTGTGAATCTTTTATTCTAGCACTAGAGCCATTCATAATACAAAGCACTAGAGCATTACGAATAATACAAAGAGTAAATTACAAATAAATTAAATTACGAATAAGAACAGCCTGGCCCCCACCCTCAGAAAGGTTTGCCTACCAGCCAAGATTTTAGGGGTTTAAAGACAAGTTATGTCTTGAATTAGAAGCAGCAAAATGTTCAACGATGAAGCCACCTGCATAGCGACCACGCTTTCACAACCACAATTACCTAGTACAATTTTTCTTAGGGAGGAATAAATAATCTGTTTTTCGTTTAAGAAAACAAAAATAACGGTCATTTATTCTAAAGTTTACCGTATCTCTGTTCAAAACTAGACACAAATTTTGTTGTTTATATATCCAATCGTATGGACTAAATGTAACGGTAAAGAAATAGACGAAAAAGAGTGATTCCTCGAAAAAACTATTTCATCAAATGCGGAAATACATAGCCCAAGTTATGTATTTTTTTGCATATAGTCTGTCACTTCACTTCTCTTTGTCTTGTCTCAACCCAAGCTGAAAGAAACTAACAAAACAACCGATTTTACAATGCATCAATGAATGAACAACTTGAGTGGTCAGGGGTATATCATGCAAGTACCAAATTTCGTTGTATTTACTTTCATCCAACCAATAGTCTCAGTTGCTATTAAAATATCTATATAACTAATTGTAAAAACATAAGAACACATTTCAATAATACAGGTTTTAAAACTGCAAGGACCAAAACCATACTTATCTTTCAACTTGTTTAAATAAAGTGTTCAAAACTTCAATGATTGTTCTTTAAATAAATTAAAAATCACCTAAAACGAATCTTTAATTAGTTTATCTCGCGTATTTCTTTCTTTGAATAATATTACTTTTCTTATTCTAATTTCGGCTAACAGGAATTTAGTTATGTAGAATTATTTTTTGTTCATTAATATTTGCAAGTTTTTATTTATTATAGCCCAGCTTCAAAAACACCTAAAAAGGGGTAAAATTTTAATATTAAAAGGAATGAGATGTAGTATTATTTAGTTATGTTATGTAGCATGTAGTATTGTTATGTTATATAATTTATTTAGGCATTATCATTTTTCGTCAATTAAAATTCGCATGAAATAATTTTTTTATGCATTATAGTTCAACTTCAGAAGCACCTAAAAAAACGGGTAAAATATGAATATTAAAGAATCTAGATTTCAGAGAAAATAAGGGCCCAGAATCATCTAATGGATATCCGTGCCTATTAAGCTTCACAAATGCAAAGGAGACTGAGGGGGAGACATATTATTTAGAAGGCGCCATTCTTTTTCAAAACTTCTTGTCTTCTAAAGATAGCAAAAAAGACATCTACAACTCTCTTTTTAAAGAACTAAGCCAAATTTGGGAGTACCTCAAGGGGGGAGGGGGGTACTAAGCCAACTCTTCTTCCTTATTTATTGCAGTGATATTAGTTTTGAACATACTCTGGGATGCAATCTGTATATGCATGCTGATGATATTGCACTTGTTGCAACATCAAGAGATAAGCATGTCCTGCAAGCTGCTGTCCAGAAGGGTTTTGATTAGCTTAGTTTATGGGCAACTTTCAACACCATGGAATTCTCTCCTGCCTAATCAGCAGTACTCCTCTTTACAAGGACGAAGATTCATTCAACGCCAAGGCTCTCAATCAATGGCACCTCTGTCCCAGCAGTTGAAAAGTTTTGCTACCTTGGGGTGATTTTTGACACTTCACTCTCATGGACTCACTATGTGAATTATTTAATTGGAAACCTCCAGAGCAGAGTCAACTTTGTCAATGCTATTTTCTAATCTAAGAGAGGAGTCCCTTCCTCTGTTGCCACCCAGCTTGTGAGAGCAGTTGTAATAAGCAAGCTGGATTATTGCTACCTCCTATACCAGGAAGCACCTACCCAACTCCTGAAAAAACTGGATGCAACCCTGCATTGTATACTGAGGAAAATTCTTGGATGCCTAAAATCAACCCCCTACCTGCAACATACTGTGAACTAGGACTGAAAAAATTTGAAACTAAAATGAAGAAATTAGAAGCACAATATTTTACACGGAAGATGTTGATCCCAAATGACATTATCTACAAAGAACTTATTGAAACATATGATCAGAACCAAATATTCAAGCCAAAATCAACTCCACCATACTGTCGAATGGTGAAACACATCTCTGGAACACCTGCTCCTATCCCAACTCCTGATGTTATTTATGAGGTAGGTTCAACTTTTAGTACAGGTATAAAGTCAAATATAGCACTACCCCCACTCTCAAGGGGTAGCCCAGAGGAACCACCAGAGATGGCAAGAGCTAGGTGGCATGAATGGATAGACCAGTGGACACAGACTGGACATAGAATGGTATTCACTGATGGATTATGCTTTGCCACTGGGGATGGAGCTACAGTTGTGGTCCTTGGGCTAAGTCATGCACTGTCTTTTAAAGTAACAGAGAAGTTGTCAATCTTTTCACTTGGGTTGTATGCACTATTGAAAGCGTTTGAATTTATTGCAAGTGTTTTGCCAGTAGGTTAATATTAGATATGTAGTGACTCACTTTCAGTATTAAATTATTTGATGTATGGTCATAGACCAGCAAGAAAATCAGCGCTGCTTTTAGAAAAGATCCTGCTAAAACTGATTACGGCCAAGTATGAGATAGTAGCAACATGGGTACCATCACTTGTTGGAATTAGGGGAAATGAGCAGGCAGATAAGCTGGCAAAATGGGGTGCTAAGTATGGGGAGAATTTAGTATGTCAGTATTCAGTGAATGATTTCTTATGTTATTATGATAGGTCGCTAAAGGAAAAGGAGAAAGAGGTTTTTGGTCAAAGGTCTCAGGACCAGACCCTTGATTTGTATAATTATGGTACCCCACCTCCTGATCTACGCCACCCAGTCAGACACCTGGCTATCAGTATATTCAGGATCAGAAAAGGCCATGCTCGAATCGGGAGTGTTTTATTTAAATGGGAGTCAGTAGATTCTCATTATGTGAGGTCTGCAATGTAGAAGAGATGTTAGGCATATTTGAATGTATTGTAAAAAGAACGAGACACAGAGATCGCCACTGAAAAAAGCTTACCTAAAGTATTTTGGTTCATTCACGCTCAGAAGTATCCTGGGCCATACTCAGGCACCACCATGGGCTAGGAAAAAAATCTGTGGAAGTATTAGGCCGTTTTATTGTGGATACTAAGCTACACTTAGTGCTGTTATTTGTATTAATAATTGTATATATTAATATTATTGCACATTATTCTAGTATTGTATATGTAAATTAGTGGTATGTATATGTATGAGTATGTGTATATATTGCAATGTTATCAGTTTAAATTGTATTATCAGCCAGTTGTGTTTGAATTGTAAATATGGAGGGTCAAATGTGACATCATTAGACGGAGTTGAATATAGCTTGCCGTTGATTTAATGGTTTTTGCCTTGAGACTCTTCAAAACCCCTCTCTAACCACAGTGACAAAAGCCAGATGGCTATTTAAATTATCTGACCCTTGGTTATGACAGAACAACAGCTGGACAGCTGAATTTTGACGTGGAACACCTTTCACCCCTAAGGATAGCTATTTTGGTCAGTATAGTTGAATGGTCCAATTACTATACCTCTAGGGATGAATTGACCCCCCTTCCCATTGGCTCTGGGGGAAGGATTGTAAGTTATGGAATTCGCCCATTGTTTACATAGCCTACAGTATTTGTCATGGGAGGGATACAGACCTTTTTCGTGGGGAGGAGAATATTTTCTGCAAGAAGGATTATCCATGGGGAGAATTGTCTGTGGCGAGGGAAGTTCCCAGGGGTCTACTTGCCAAGGAAAAAATTACACGGAAGGAATTTGCTAGAATTCCTATGCAAATAATTATTTTTATTGGTCTTATTTTTCCTTTGGCGACTCAATATTACATGTAGAAGATATGTTTTGGGGAAATTTTCCGAGGAAAGCTTTCAGCGGGGTTGGAATGGTCTGGATATTTTTTTTTTTTTTTTAGTGAAGAGATTCTCCACAGGGAAAATTCTGAACTGAGAGGCATTTTCCGCGGCAGAAACATTCCATTGGGGAGGTAGAAATCCCTGCCCCCCCCCCCCCCCAAAAAAAAAAACTACACCATGCGTTCCAAATTACAAATGAAAGTGTCTTTCGAAATAAAAACAGGCTATGAAGAATTTTCCAGGAGGCATTGTCTGCGGGAAATTGTCTGGCGGGAATTTTCAGTGAGGATGGAATTGTCCGGTTAGAATTTTCATAGGGAGGGGGATTTTAACCGAGAGGAACTTTTCACGAATGAATTTTTCACGGGGGATCACGTATGGAAGGGGGGGGGGTGGATTTCCTGGCACAATTTGACAAACGATCAGATTTTAAATTAAAAAAGGAATTTTTTCAACTGAAAGTAAGGAACAACATTAAAACTTAAAAACGAACAGAAAATATTTCGAAGATAAGGGGGGATGCCCCTCTTCATGCCTCGCTCTTTTCGCTAAAGTCTTTTTGTCCTAATTTTTTAAAAACGACTCCTGGAACATAAGGGCCGTTTAAATAGAATAAGGAGCATTTTAAGATGCTACAAATCTTTAGCGTGAAGAGCGAAGTATTGTGGAGGAATATCGATTTATTGGTTTTCTAGGGTTTAGCTTCGTTTTGTTGTTTTTTGGTTTTTCCCAAAAAAATACTTTTTCAAGTGTTTGAAGTGGGTTATGAATAAATTGAATTGAGTCAGGTTAAATCATTTTAAAAGGCAATAATTAAATAAAAGACTTGCATATATATATATATATATATATATATATATATATATATATATATATATATATATATATATATATATATATATATATATATATATATATATATATATATATATATATATATATATATATATATATATATATATATATATATATATATATATATATATATATATATATATATATATATATATATATATATATATATATATATATATATATATATATATATATATGTCTACCATGAGTGGGTTTTACCAAGTCTAGGTGAGTTTTGAGTCGATGGCCAAAGCAATGGCTTAAATGTTTTAATACGTCAAACCAATCCCCAAAGAAACTCTCAAATATTTATCCAATCCGGAGGGGAGGTCTCCAAAAGAGTTTTTTTTTTACGAGTAGAGGAAAAAAAAATACCTATTTCTTTCCTCTATGGATCCATTTGCGCTTATAGCCTTATGTAGGTGTCTTGTGCTTATTTGGAGCCGCGCTATTTCCTTTTTCCGTCATGAGCAGCCTTGTTTTAGGAGTTTTAAATGCTGCTTGTGCCGCTTTTCAAGAACCTTCTTTAGAGATATTTTGAAACAATTTGAAGATAATTTTATTATCTTCAGAGATAATTTATATTATCTGTTGTAACTTCTATATCATCTATAATCGATGATTTCTATATTATTTCTATATTATTGAAGTTTCCATATTATTTGATCATAAAAATATATAATTTCTATATATTCTAAATTTATATAATCGATAATTTCTATATTGTCTATTAGAGATAATTTGAAGTAGCACTTTAAATACCAAAACACCATTCAATATAATTAAAAGTGCTTAAACCCAAAGTATAAAAAAAATGTTCCTTTGCGAAACTCATCTATAATTTTCACTAAACAAAGACTTGTAAAATTTTGAAAAATTTATTTATGCCATATGATACCTTAAAGATTTACCCCGTCTTGTCCGTCATAAGCGTTTTAGTTTTTGTGGGCAAACTTTTTGGAATCGATTGGTCGGTGTTGCCATATACTTGTGGGCCTTGAATAGAAAAACCTGAATCAATGGTAGAAAACCAAAAGCCGACAACCACTTTCCCAGAAATTTATAATAAAACAATTCAGTTTTCCCTGTTTGTGCCAAAGACAGAAATATTTAGTTTTGTTGGAACTTACATAATCAGAAAGTGTATATTTTTTTTTTCGATTAAGCATCAGAAAATTAAAAGCCGACACCTATTTTCTCAGAAATATATGAAAAAAATTTAAGTTTCCCCCGTTTTATGCTAGAGACAGAGATATTCAGTTTTTAAGGGAGCCTACATAATCAGAAAAGTGTATATTTTTTTTTTTCGATTAAGCATCAGAAAATTAAAAGCCGACACCTATTTTCTCAGAAATATATGAAAAAAAATTTTAGTTTCCCCCGTTTTATGCTAGAGACAGAGATATTCAGTTTTAAGGGAACCTACATAATCAGAAAGTGTATATTTTTTTTTTTCGATTAAGCATCAGAAAATTAAAAGCCGACACCTATTTTCTCAGAAATATATGAAAAAATTTAAGTTTCCCCCGTTTTATGCTAGAGACAGAGATATTCAGTTTTAAGGGAACCTACATAATCAGAAAAGTGTATTTTTTTTTTTTTCGATTTTATGGAGTCAAATTTTCTTTAGAAAATTCGGGAAAGGGCAGTCCCTAAAAGTGTTGTAGCACACCTACATGGAAACACTAAAAATGAATTCAAATGAGTTATCGACTGTTTAATTTGGCCACTTTGGGTCTTCACTGTGGTGCCACCAACTTTGATTGACAAACTCGTCGACAAGATTTCAATGTTTTTTCTGTAAAATTTCAGTCAAACCACAAATTATTGTCCGCTTTTGAAGATATGATGAGAGCTTTGAAGATTTGATGGTATGATAGGTAGTCTCCTAGGAGAATTCGCGAGTGAACCCTTTATCTTTGAGATAGCCAGCCGAAACTGAGGCTCGTAAAATAATTTTTAAGGGGCCGTACTGCCTTAAGACTTTAAATGAGCAGCCCTACTTGTTGGCTACAAGTGAAAAACTGTGATCACGTCATACCTAAAATTGCTTTCTATATGAAAGAAATAAAAGTGCTTTCTCATTGGTTGCTTTCGAAGAAAGATTAGCCAATAGAAAAGCAGCAATTTTAGCGACAAGTAGTGGGAGAATATACCTTATATGAATTCTAAAGACAAGTCAGTTCAACAGTTGTTATGACATAGAATTGGAATACAGACGGCTCTCAAAGGACTGCGAACGGACTAAGTATTTTGACATTGTGAGTACTTTTTTATTGGGTACATTACCATTTTTAAATTAATTTAGTTCGTTGTAGTAAAAAAGAATATTTATACAAAATGCTTGGTAAGAATAATAAATTAAAAATAAATAAAATATCCTAGTCCAGAGCTAGAATCAGGTAAACAGAACAATAATATCCCATTTAGGTAAGAGCCAGAGGGGATATGACCTATCAAAAAGTTAACAAATTCACGAAATGCAGGACATAGAATATTTTTTTTCAAACTACTTAGAGATAAAACTTTTAACAGCCTTGTCCCTGGTAAACCTACGGCTCTTGATGCCTCCCCCCGCCCGCTCCAAAAGATGATATTCTGGGACGGCCTCTCTACGGCAATAGAAAATTAATCTTGTTTGAAGTTCTCATGTGTGTCAGTACATATAGTTGCAAGGGGTAATCTGGTTCGTTTCGATTTTTTTTTATCAAGAGTTGTGGATTCTTTAAAAGATGGGCAAAGCAAATTCTTTGTACAGAGTGCTATTGGGGAAGTTCATTTAACAGTCAGCTAACTCCAAGTAGATTTAGTTTATGATAAACTAGAAGGTGTTCCTGGCAGGAAACTATGTGCCAGGGATGCCAATGCATGAAAATTCAGGGGATAAGACAAGAATTTTCTGTCCTTTTCCGGAACTGAAATACAACTTTTTCCAAAATCTGAGGGGGATCAATTTTTGTTTTTGATTTTTTAATGAAAATATAATAAATTTAAAATCTAGGGGAGAGGGACAATAAAATGCTAAATGAATAACGTCACTAAACTTTAAACCCACTGAATTTTATAAACAACAACTGAAACTATATGAAACATTGCATCTCGTGCTCACCCCTTGTTCGGTCTGTTTCTGACCATGACTATTATATATTTTCAATATGGATTGTTGACTGGCCCATAATGTTTTACAAGGATTTAATTGCTATTAAATAAGTTTTTTCTACTTAAAAGACTAAAGAGCAGCATTAAAACTTAAATGGAGCAGTTATTTATTTGAGGGGGACTGCCCCTTTCTCAACCCTCGCTCTTAACACCAAAATATTCAAGTTTTTTGAAAATACTTCTCATTCAGAAGTCTTTCTTAAAGATTTGTGACAAAAAGTTAAGCTTTAATGTATAGAGCTAGGACCAAGGAAGTTGCAGCCTTCTCACATATGACATCGTTATCGTTCGTTTTTAAGATTTAATGTTGCTCCTTAATTCTAGCTGAAAAAAAACTCATTTTTAAAATAAATTTTTTACCGTTTTTTTTCAAATCATTCAAGGAAATCTCCCTTTTTCCACTGTAAAATTTAACCCTGAAAAAACTCCCCTGGAAATTTTCTCACCAGAAACTATTCTCAACATGGAATAACCCCCGTGGAAAGTCCCCAAAATACCGTTTCCCAATAACAAATCCTATATGTAAGCAATGGACAAATTGTATAGATTACTGCCCTTTACCCAGGGGTCGCGGGGGTCATGTCATCACTAGAGGCATAGTTATCGAACCTTTCAATTTTGCTAAACCAAATGGCTATCTCGAAATTTCTGTTGCATATCGTTTGGGAAAAGGGACGTGGGAGGAGGGCTAGTTACCTCCAATCTTTTTTCCATTAAAAAGGGCACTAGAGCTTTTTATTTCCTGTCAAATAGTCCTCTCTCATTCTTGTAGGATTATTTTTTGGATATACTAGCCCTGGGGGAAAAAAAAAAACACGCATCAATGATCTTTCTTCCGGCAAAAACCCCACCAAATTCCACATTTTTGTACATAGGAGTTTGAAACCTCTATGGTAGGGTTCTCTAATGTGCCAATTCTAATGGTGTAATTATCATTAACATCACTTGGCTTTTTGGGGGTGTATACCTCCTTTTTCACAAATAAAAAAAATTTTTCCCATGCTCTTAGCTTATGACGAATAGCGTTTAACTTAATGAATTTGATATATGTAATCAGAATAAAAGTCTTTCTGGTGCACCAGCTGCCATCAAAATTCTTTTTTTTACAGTTTCAGTTACTGTTGGCCGTATCACTCCTTACTAACAGTTCGTTTACACAAACTGTTTGACATACCGAAATTAACTTAGGAATTAACTTAGAGCAATTTTTCTTATTTATAACAAAAAACCATGACCGTTTTCCTATTTTTAAAATGGTAAAATCTTTTTTTCTTTTTAAAAAAAAAAAACAATCCTTTTCAAATCCTTATCAAAAAGAGCAATCCTTTTTTTCCAAAACAATAGAGATACAAAGCTATAACAATGGAATTAAGGTTCCTTACTGACCAGGTATTTACGCCCCTTGCAGATGAAATTTTTTGGCTCATCTACAGTCAGAATAAAAAAAAAAAAAAAAAAAAAAAAAAAAAAAAAAAAAAAAAAAAAAAAAAAAAAAAAAAAAAAAAAAAAAAAAAAAAAAAAAAAACTACGACAAAATGGTCCCAGCTTTTTTCAGAATGTGTCCTGAAAACTTAAAGTAGAATAGTTAAGGGAGGTACAAGAGAAAATAGTTAAGGGACACAGGCGACAGCAAATTCTTTCGTCAGTTAATCTCTAATTATTATAATCCCTATTATTCACAATTTAAAAAAGAATGAAGTAACTATTTCTAATGAAGAAGATATCTGATGGCCTCATTAATCATCAGTAGTGTCAAAAGTTAATAAGAATCATAATTTTTCCTAACGGCGTCATTGTACCAGAAGGTAATAAGTTCACGACGAATATTTTCCTGATAATCCCACTTTTGCCACTCAATTAGATTGCTCTCCTTGGAAACTGGGTGACTTCTAAGAGAAAGTATATAAGCGACTATTAAGATCGAAACTCTTTAGATCACTGAAGAGTTTAGAGCGTAAATAGATCAAAACATTTTCATAGAATGAAAGACATGTTCATTCTGTAAAGAATGAAGGATATGTTCATATAAATTAATTTATAAAGACAATGTCCTCTGGCAATTTGAATAAGATCAACAAGACATAGATAGAACATTCTCTCTCTCTCTCTATCTCTCTTTCTCTCTTTGTCTCTGTGTCCTTTTTTCTCTTTTCTCCCCCTCTCTCTCTCTCTATCTATCTCTCTCTCTCTCTCTCTCTCTCTCTCTCTCTCTCTCTCTCTCTCTCTCTCTCTCTCTCTCTCTCTCTCTCTCTCTGTTTCTTTCTCAATTTCTCCCTCGACCTATCTCTCTTTCTTTCATAAGATCCAGAGAACCAACAATAACAATAATTAAATCATAGCCTTGGCAACTATATATTTTACCTTGTGGAATAGTTAAAAATCTAAATGACGGCATCACGGAGATTACTTTGCTTAGGGATGATCCACTTCGCAGCTAATCTTTGGATGAATCCATTCAATAGTATTAATCTAAAATAATATTTTAAAAAAAAAGAATTTTTTCAAAGAAAAGTAAACTTCAGGAAAGTAGAAATAAAGTCAAAAAATAATTCAAACTTACAACGAACAGAAATTACTACCAATCAATAAATGGAACCTAAAACAAAGAAATATTAAATAAATGGTTATATTCAGCAGATAATTATATAGATGAATAAATGAATCCCAAAAAGGAACAGAAATTAAAACGAGTAATGCATTCAAACTTAAATGAACAAAAATTGCCGGGATAAGCCGGAGTAGGACAACCACCCCCTAAGCCTTTAAGAGACTTAGAGTCATTTTTGCACTACTGAAAAGGAATTGTATATCAAAGGGTGTCATAGGTGACATAACAAAGGGTGTCATACTTGTCATAACATCAGCAATAGCTAAAAAAAAATAATCACAGTCTAATCAAGATACACAAATTAGAGTGGTGCTGCTTCTCCTCCCTCCCAAACTTTATAAAATTTTCTAAGCTTTTCCAAACTTTCTAGTGTCATTTGCGTTTTATTGAAGACAATATATATTTCAAACGGTGTTTTTTTTAAAATAATTATTCAAGCGTGCAACTACCATAAATCACTATAAATACATAGATAAAACCCAAAACGAACAGAAATTATAAAAAATAAACAAGTCAACTTAAAACGAGCAGACACGCCCCAAAAAAATGAGTTGGGATAACGCCTCCTGTGCCTTCTGAAAGTAAATGTATTTTAAACGTTCTCTCTCTTATAACTTTGATAGACCTAAAGTTATTAAGACTTCCAGGAATGAATGTCCGTATCTATTAAACTTTCATACCCCCTTTCATTAGTTGTTTTCAGTAGTCTTGGTTACGATGGTGAATTTGTTTTGTTTTTTTTCTTGTTATTAAAAAAAAAACATTGCTCGAAACGAAAACCATTTTCAATAAGTGCAAATTAGGTTTTTGCCTTTAGAAGGCACAGGTGGTGTTAGCTTTAGTCCCCATTGTTGTAGTTTCTACTTGTTTTGAGTTTCACTTGGTTATCTATTATATATTATGACTTGGAAGTTTTACGCTTGAAGAATTCTTTGTGTTTATTTGTGTTCATCTTTCGTTTAGTCAACCTTTTTACTTTTCTTTGAAAAAGGCTGAAGTACTCTACTTCAATGCTTGGACGTGAATGTATTGTTATAGGTCAAACACAAAAAGGTCGAGGTTGATTGGACACATGTTATTGTTAGCACCCCCCCCCCTCCTTCCCGTAAAATTAGAAATATTCCTGCTCCTCCCACTTCGTTTTTTTCAAACCGGAAAATTTCAATTTCAACCCCACGCCATTTCGTAAATACTCGCATAAACCAATGTGGCATTTCAGTAAACTGGATGCACTAGGTGTCACTTAATTGAATTTTTCAGTGTCCTCCAAAACCTTATTTCAGCAGCCAGTTGCCCCCCACCTGTCAAAAATAGCTGAAAATCTTGACCTGACGTCAGTTTTCCAAGGAATTAGATAAACAGGGATACCACTGGCAGATACGTAGACAGGATCTTATATCAGAGGAAAGGGACGGCAACAACTTCAATAGAAGTGCCAAAAAAGAAGGCATCTAGGATTTATAGAGAGCATCAAAAAAATCTAGATATTTTGGGGAGGGCACTAGACCAAATGTCACCTTTTCCAGTGTTTGTGCTTCTGGCAACCAGCGTACTATGCGTAGAAGGTACTAATAAATATATTATATATATATATATATATATATATATATATATATATATATATATATATATATATATATATATATATAATATATATATATATATATATATATATATATATATATATATATATAGTATATATATATATATATATATATATATATATATATATATATATATATATATATATATATATATATATATATATATATATATATATATATATATATATATATATATATATATATATATATATATATATATATATATATATATATATATATATATATATATATATGTATGTATGTATGTATTCATACTACTTTGGTTATCTTCATTGAACAACGGAGCTAGAAAGTTAAAGCACCAACTAGAAAAACCTCTGGTCTCCTCAGGTACCAAATTAGCAAACTGATTCCTTGACTTAGAGTCTAAAGGTTACGGAAGAACGTTATAAGATATTTTGATCTATTTTAATATTCAATCTATGTTCTTTAAAGGAACACATCCACAAGATCCCAGTAGCCTCAAAAAAGAACTTTCACAACATAAATACTGAATGAAACTGAGTATTTATATTGTTAATATCTATTGTATATATTTTATTGTTCTTACTTATTGTTTATTTATTATTTTTTACTTAATCTTGTTCATATATATATATATATATATATATATATATATATATATATATATATATATATATATATATATATATATATATATATATATATATATATCTATATATATATATATATATATTATATATATATATATATATATATATATATATATATATATTTATATATATATATATATATATATGTATATATATATATATATATATATATATATATATATATATATATATATATATATATATATATATATATATATATATATATATATATATATATATATATATATATATTATTCATATATTGTTCTCTGTTCAAAAGCAACTGAGTTCCCCGTAAAAACATTTACTATATCTTCCACTTCATTCTGTACTCTCAACACTTCTGGACAGTATTTAGCTAAATGTTTTACTCTTTTTTTTTACTGCAAAAGGTGGAATAGGAAAAAGATTAACAAATTCATTTTTTTTTCTTTTCCAGAAAATGCCGGGATCAAACTCACTAGCTATTTGCTGCAAATCAATCGTTCTATTTATGTGGTGGCTAAGTTTTGCATCTGGCGAAATAAACGAAATTGATAAAGAAACAGCATATATTAGGGACACCCATCAGGTAGAACAACCCGACTATGACTACCCTTTTGGTGAAAATGAATCAACTGAATATCTAGAAGATTCTTCAAGCGAGGGTAGAAATTCTTAAGGAAGAATGCCTTGGGCTTATATGCAAGATGGAAGAATATTATGAGCTTACTGAAAAAGGCAAAGCCCAGCCCAGGTCAGAGCCATTAGAATGGCAGAGCTTTGTTTTTTTCTAAAAACGGCATATCTAAAAAACGGCAACTGCACTTAAAAACATTCGAGAAGGAAATAACTGAAGATTTTCTTCAAAATTGCTTTCCACTCTTTCTTATATTAGGAAGATATAGTTAAAAAGCCGACTGGTGTCGAAAACACCGTCTATTTCAAAACAATTCTTATAACTATTTTTATAGACATACTTTCTTGTTGCCATATTAGGAAGATATACTTAAAAAGCTAGCTGGTTTCGAAAACAGAGTCTACTTCAAACTATTCTTATAGCTATTCTTATAGCCAATCTTTCTTGTAACTATATTAAGAATATATAGTTAAAAAGCCGACTGGTGTCAAAACACTTGTGTCTACTTCAAAACTATGGAATGAAAGTAGATTTTGTCGCTTCAAGTTTCAGCTTTCATGTTTGACTATTAAAGCATCTAGAGTGTTCAAAAAGTTAAAAAGCCAACTGGTGTCGAAAACACCGTCTATTTCTAAACTATTTTTTATAGCTATTTTTATAGCCACTCTTTCTTATAACTATATTAAGAAGATATAGTTAAAAAGCCGACTGGTGTCAAAACACTGGTGTCTACTTCAAAACTATGGAATGAAAGTAGATTTTGTCGCTTCAAGTTTTAGCTTTCTTGTTAGACTACTCGCAAGCATACAGGGTGTTCAAAAGGTTGCAAACTATATCAATTATCTTAACAATAAGTAACATCTGAATAAACTAATTTTGAAAGAACTTTAGTAAGTTTTCATTAGACCCGGATGACAATTTAAAAAAAAAAGGCCATAGAAGGGGCCCCAATACAAGCCTATTTTGAAATAGGGCTGACAAAAAAAACATCGAATATTTTCCTTTTTTATAATATACATAGCTTTTGGCTTCGATATCAAAATAGAACACATATATTTTAACAATAAGAGCATTTTGAAAAATTTTAAAAACCAGATTTTACATAGGAAACTTTGAAGTTGCTCTGAATCAACTAGGAATATTTTTGCGGCCCCTTTCAATTCTTGCAAATTTTGACTGGGACAGTTTTGGGCAAAATTTTCTGAAGATAAAACAAGATTTATTTATGATGAAACGCACATGCGTTAATGCACTATACTATTCTCCCAAAAGCTATTTAGCATTTAAAGAAGGCAAGACACAAGAGTCACTAGCTTAGGGAGAAAAAAAAAATCACTTGTTTCCTCAGAGAGAGAAGAGAAAAAAAAACACTAAAGCGCAAAATTCAAATAGATTAGATAGATTATATTAATAATATATATATATATATATATATATATATATATATATATATATATATATATATATATATATATATATATATATATATATATATATATATATATATATATATATATATATATATATATATATATATATATATATATATATATATATATATATATATATATATATATATATATATATATATATATATATATATATATAATATAATAATACATAATAATAATCTATATATGCTATAATATATAGATTATATATTAGATACATAAATTAAATAGATTAAACAGACTCAAATAAATCCTGTTCATTAAACCAAAAATGAACAAAAAAAAAGAATCAAACAATCTATCAAGCTTACAACTACCGCAAATCAGTATCAATAAATAAATGAAACCCAAAATGAACAGAAATTAAAATAACAGAGTCACACTCAAAACGAGCAGAAATTAATGTGTGTATGGTTCAAAACCCCTATGCTTTCTAAAAGCCAGAATATAATTTTTACTTTACTGAAAAAATTCTTTTAAATGTTTTCACTTTTGTAATTTTAAGAAATCAAAAATTAATTAAGATTTTAAGGAATAAATATCAGGATGTGTAAATTAAACTGACAGTGCACATTTTTTTCAGTAAATTCATTTGAATTTTTATAACAATTATATAACAATAATTGTTACAAATATATATTTTATATATATTTAGATAATAAATAATAAATTTATAACAATTTTCATATAAACAATTCCTGTGTATGTTTATTTTTTGCAAAAAAAATGAAAATAAAAAGTTATAGGATAAAAAAAAAAAAAAATTAATTTTGAAGAAGCCAACATTTTTTTAACAATATTTTTGAACAACCCAAAAGAGTGGCACCTTTAACCTGATTCAGGAATCATTTCCACGCAATATGGTTCGCCATTACAGGGTTGAAATTTGACCTTAAAAAAGGTGTAAAAGAAATTTGAATATTAATTTTTGCATCACGAAGATTAAAATTATTTTGATAATGGGTAAAAGGGAGCGGATGATCAATTTAAGGGAAAACTCTTGAACAATTAGTTTTGAGATTTCTAGCCTTGTTACAAACGATAGAAAGCGGTTTTAAAAGAGAAGGAAAAGTTGACATCCTTACTATTGGATAGTATGATACAACATTCTTCTTTTTTCTGTAGAAATGAAATATAGCAATTTAAGACGCCATTGAGACAATTGAGCTCATTGACCTACTGTTGCGATCTCCGTGAAGAAGAACAGAACAGTTAATTTTAATTTAAAACTCGCCTGTTTGATTTTCAACATTTTTATTCACATAATGCATTGTTCTTTAAAATAACCAGTACTCCTCTCTCGTCAGGTAACCATTTTTTTTCAA
Organism: Artemia sinica; assembly: GCA_027921565.1. Classification (NCBI taxonomy): domain Eukaryota; kingdom Metazoa; phylum Arthropoda; class Branchiopoda; order Anostraca; family Artemiidae; genus Artemia; species Artemia sinica. The sequence goes on along the minus strand of CM051269.1, from coordinate 41,645,876 downwards.
ATGAAAGTAAAGAGCCATGTTAAAAGTGACAAAGAACTGGAATTATTCTGCAGATGAGAAAAGCTACTTCCTCCTCAGCCTCCCGCTCTATACGCTAAAGTTTTATTGTGGACTACTGAAACATTGCAATAAATGCAGTCAATCAGCGATTTTTATTTACTGAAACATGTGAACTGAAGATGTTAATGTTTACAGCAAATGCGTATCACTAAGATCTTCCGTTCTTGAAACATATTAAAAATAAACCTTCTTATTCCGTTACCATTCCTTGGATTTGAGTGGCTGTTCTTATAGCATTGGGTGTAACCCCCGTCATATACGGAACAATTTATGCTTGTTTTAAATTTCAATGTCATTCTTTAATTTCAATTGAAAAAATCTGTTTTGTTAATTTTAATTTATGTTCAATTCTAAAATACGATACCCAGTGTTACCTCAAACATGAGGAGGGCTGCCACCTTCGAAAGTCCAATTCTTTACATCAGAGCTTAATTTTTGCAGAGTAACGCTTCGAAAAAAAAGCTCATTTACCGTATTTGCCATTCAAAATAATTTTTAATGTTTGACACTTTTTGAGGCCCTAGGAACAACCGACTCCCCATAAGAATTAAATGGGGAGCACTCTAATAGATGATGTCCAAATCTAAAATACTCTGTAACCGATAGTCTAATTGGGCAAACGGGCTATAATAACGGTTATTTTTTTTATGGGCATGTGTTTACAGGCGAATGATATGCCACACGGCAAAATGGCCTCTGAGACTAAGTGTGAGTATAAATACCCTTCCAAGCACTCTAAGGAATTTTACTCGAAACCTTTTTGGTTCTATTTGGGGCAAAATTTGTAGTTACAGGCCAAAACGGAGGAGTTTCGTACACTCCTATGTCACCAATAGAAAAATAATCAAATAAACAAAAATATGATTTACTTTAAACTAAAATTTTAAGAAAGAAGGTTGGCTTGAGATACTAAAATGAGTAGATTCGAATATTTTAGCATTTTTTTAGGTATTTTGTCAGGTATTTATGGGTATTATAGGTCAGGTACTATGTATAGGTATTATACAGGTGAGGTATTTTTAGGCATCATGTCAGGTAATTTTTTAGATATTTTGTCAAGCCGCCCTTACCGTGGCAGAAAAAAAATTTGAAAATGGAAATATTTGAATAACCACAAATTTAGAAGAGAACTTCAATCTAAAAACAAAATAATTAAACTTGAAAAGGGAGAACAAGACAAAAAATATTAACTTTAATCAGTTGTAGGTACGAAAGCGCTAAAACGGTGAAAACAGAAATAAGAAAAGAATAAACAGAACTTCAACAGAAAATAGGAAAAAAAACAGAAAAGGCAAATAATAGACAGAAGTTAAATAGAATTTATGAAAAACTGAATTTATCCTGATATTCTATGGCTCTATTCTGGAATATGGCTCCTCCTCCATACCTTCTTATTAGCAATGCTGCATCCGGTAATATATTTAAGCAATAAACATTGTTTTATTTGAAAGTTTCGTCCTGTCTGTTGATTACTCTTTACTCTTTCTAAGAAAAGTGACATGGGAAAATGTAATATTTCTAAAGGTCGCGATTCTAACAAATTGCTTAAAATATTGAAACTTATTTTCATCAATATACTATAGAAATGGTCTTTAAAAAGTCAGGCTTTTAGAAATGGACAGAACACGTAGATCAAATTGGCACAATCGGATGATTATTGAGAAGTGCCTCAATAAAATTAGTTGTTCTGGCCTCTTTTGTACCCGGGCGATAATCTTGATTAGTCCCCCCTTCCCCTGTCTCACAAAATTTTCAGGCCGAATTTTAACGAAATTTGCATTTACTAAAATAATTCTTGTTTATTTAAATCGGACTTTTCATGGAAAAGATACGGAACAAATCAAGATTTTGGATTCTTTTTGCTTATACTAGCTGCCAAATGCGCCCTCCACTTGATGTTAATAAAAACAAAATTTCAAATATTACGAAATGAATGTAAATATTAAATTATTTATCTGAAATTCTGTGACCCTAAATTTTCAACAACTGGGGCAAGTGCCCCTCTGACGTCACTCCTAAAATCGCCCTCTGCTCAATCATCAAACCTCTTTAGCGTTGAGTTTTTTTTTAGATTATGATCAAGCTTTTTATTCAGAAGATCAAAAAGCTTTAGTGAATGGTTTATCCTTACATGACGTACCAAATAAGTACGTAAAAGTGATTAGTGATATATAAAAAAGTTATAATGTCACGGTTAAGACACGAACCAAGTTTAGTAATTGGCTCGGTAAGGAATCAGAAGTTAGACAAGGCTGTGTCTTATCCCCGTTTTCATGGATTATTTTGATTGATTTTCCCCCAAGGAGCACAGCAAAGTCTATGCGAGAAAGTTCTATCAAACGATTTAAGACACTAATAGACTTAGACTATGCAGATTATTTTTGTTTCCTAAGTGAAAAATGTGGTAAAATAAATAAATTCCAAGGAATAAAGAGATAATGATTAAGGAAACGGATAATTTCTCTTATTTTAGACCAGGGCACTTTTTTTTTTTACTTTTTTTTTAGACCAGAGCACTACGTAGAAACGTCGAAGAGGGCTTATTCGATTGTAAATTGGAAGGGCTTGTGCCCTTTTTAATAATCCAAAACGATTGGAGGAAAACTAACACCCCTCTCACACCCTTCATTTCCTCAAACACATCCAATCAAAATTTTGAGATAGCCATTTTGTTTGACGTAGTTGAAAGGTCCGTAAATTAATTCTTTGAGGATGATACTTTCCCCAGAGCCCTCAGGGCAAGGGCTGTAAGTTATGCCCTGGGGCAAATAAGTCTTTTATAGAAAGCGTTGTCGTAGAAACTTCAAAGGGCTTATTCGATTGGAAATTGAAAGGGCTAGTGCCCTTTTAATAGTCAAAAGGGATTGGAAGGCAACAAGCCCCCCCCCCTTACGCCCACCATTTTTCCATCATTCTGGAGATTAGGTCTTTGAGGATGACACCGCCCCCAGAGCCCTCAGGGCAAGGGTTATAATTTATGCTCTGGGGACATATAAGGTTTTTATATAAAGCGTTGTCGTAGAAACTTCAAAAAGGACTCATTCGACTGGAAATTGAAAGGTCTAGTGCCCTTTTCAATAGACGATAGTGATTAGAGGGCAACTAACCCCCTCTCACGCCTACCATTTCCCCAACACGTCAAATCAAATATTTTAGACAGCCATTTTGTTCAACGTAGTTGAATATTCTGGAAATTAGGTCTTTGAGAATGACAGCCCCCTCCACAGCCCTCAGGTCAGGGATTGTAAGTTATGCCCCGGTGGCCAATAAGGTTATTATAGAAAGCGTTGTCATAGAAACTTCATAAAGGGCTCATTCAATTGGAAATTTAAAGGGCCTGTGCCCTTTTTAATAGTCGAAAGTAATTGGAGGGCAACTAACCCCACTGCGACTCCCACCATTTCCCCAAACACTTCCAATCAAAATTTTGAGATAGCCGTTTTGTTCAACGTAGCTGATAGGTTCGGAAATTATGTCGTTGAGGATGACAATCCCCCGCAGCCCTCAGAGCAAGGGTTGTAAGATATACCCTGGTGGGATACAAGGATTTTATAGAAAGTTTTGCCGTTGAAACTTCAAAAAGGGTTCATTCGATTGGAAATTGAAAGGGCTAGTGCCCTTTTTTAGTAGTCAAGAGTGTTTGGAGGGCAACTAATCCCCCTCTCACGCCCACTATTTCCCCAAACACATCCAATCAAAATTATGACACAGCCATTTTTTTCAACATAGCTGAGAGTTCTGTAAATTAGGTCTTTGCGGATGACAACCCCCAAAAGCCCTTAGGGCAAGGGTTGTAAGCTATGCTCTGCGGGCATATAAGGTTTTTCTGGAAAGTGTTGTTGTAGTAACTTCAAAAAGGGCTCATTCGACTGGAAATTGGAAGGTCTTGTGCCCTTTTTAATAGTCGAAACCGATTAGAGGAAAACTAGCCCTCTTTCACGCGCACCATTTCCCTGAACAAGTCCAATCACAATTTTAAAGATTACTGGAAATTAGGACTTTGAGGATGATAACCCCCCCCCCCCCCACAGCCCCCAGGGCAAAGGTTGTAAAAGTTATGCCCTTGGGCATTTAAGGTTTTTATAGAAAATGTTATCATAGAAACTTAAAAAAGGACTCGTTCAATTGGTAATTGAGAGGGCTAGTTCATTTCTTAACAGTGAAAAGCGATCTCTCCACATCCATCATTTCCCCAAACACTTCTGATCAATATTTTGATCTGGCCAATTTGTTAAACGTAGTTGAAGAGTTCAGAAATTACGTCTTCAAGTATAAGTTATGCCCTGGGGGTATGTAAGGTTTTTATAGAAAACGATGTCATATAAACTTCAAAAAAGGGCTCATTCAAGCGAAAATTTAGAGGACTTTTGTCCTTTTTAACAGTCAAAAGCAATCAGAGGGAGAATCCCCCCCCCCAAGTCCATCATTTCCCAAAACATTTCCAATCAACATTTTGAATTGGCAATTTTGTTCAACATAATTGAAAGGTTTGGAAATTATGTCTTTGAGAATGACAAACCTCCCCCCCCCATAGTCCTCAAGACAAGGGTCGTAAGTTATGCCCTTGGGGCATATAATGTTTGTATAGTAAATTTTGTCGTAGAAGCTTCAAAAATGGCTCATTTGATTGTAAATTGAGAGGACTAGTAATTTTTTGTAGTTGAAAGTTATCAGAGGGCAAATGACCTCCCCAAACACTTCCAATCAAAATTTTGAAATACGATTTTGTTCAACGTATTTGAAAAAGTCTGGTAATTATGTCTTTGAGGATAAAAAAATCCCTGAAGCCCTCAGAGCAAGGGTTGCAAGTTATGCCCTTGGGGCATTTAAGGTTCTTAAAAAGGGTAGTCGTATATACTTTGTAGGGGATTCATTGGATTAGTAGTCATAAGTTTTAGTGCCCTTTTTAAGGGTAAAATTGATCATACTGCAGCTGCCTTCCTCCCCCCCCCCCAGACACAAACATGTCGTGTTTTCCTGAGGTGTATCCAATAGATTTTGAGACAGTCCTCTCATTCAAAAATAGTCCAACTATTATACAACAAAGCTAATGAGGTTGATACAAACCACCAGAGTCTGAGGGCGAGGGTTGCAAGTTATTTCCCTGGAGTATATAAAGTTCTTAAGGAAAGGATGATTGTATAAGCCTTAGAGGTGGCTCATTTGGTTGAAATTGGAAGTTCTAGTTCCCTTTTAAGAGTCAATAGTGACGGAGGTCAAGTAACACCCCACCCAACTACCCCTCTCTTTACCAAATGCATCTGATTGAAATTATGCAATGACAATTTTGCTTTAAAATAGTCCAAAGAACATATAACACTGCTTCCAGGTTGGCACAACCCTCAGAGCCCTGGGGCAAGGGCTTTAAGTTATGCCCTGGGGGCATATAAGGTTTATATGGAATGGTTGATCGTATTAAATTCAGACGGGCCTTATTTGATTTTAAATTGGATGTTAGAGTGCTCTTTTTAAGAGTCGGTGATTTGAGAGAACCCCTCCCCACGCCCATCATTTTCCATAAAAAATATCTGAACGAAGTTTTGAGACATCAATTTTTTCAGCACTGTTGAAAGGTTCAGTAATTATGCGTAGCAATAGTTGTAGTAGCAGTAGCAGTATTAGCAGCAGTAAGTAAATAGCCCGTTTTTTTCCAACATCCCCTTCAACACACGATGAAATTTTTAAATTGATACCATCAACCGGTCCTGAAGCATTTCTGATAACCTGTATGTGAAGCATTGCTGATAACATCTTCTCTTGACTCCCTGTATGGGCATAGTGTGTCTCGATTGATTTCAATACAACTACAATATTGCCAAAATTTTTCGCCTTAAAATCCTTAGGTTTATCAGTTGTAGTAATAGCACCAGTAAAAAAAAAGTGGTAGCAGGAGGGATACAGTTAATAGTAGTAGTCTTAGCTTTGTTAGCAGCAATAGTAGTAGCAGTAATAGTAGCAGTAGTTGTAGGAGTAGAAGCATTAGTATTATGACGTAAATATTGTCTTTTGGCTAGTTCAACATCCCCCACAACAAGCGTTGTAAGTTTTTAATTTCACACACGAAAACTGTTCCTAAGATATGGCTTATATGCCCTTTTGACAACCTCCATACGTATGGCAGGCTGTCTTCCGTACAACAGAAATATTCTCCGAAAATTTCACCTTCATACCTTCATAGGTTGTGGATTTTGAGCTAGCCAGAAGACACAGTGTGTATTCATTTAATGTTGCTTCAACGGTTACTGTAAATAACGAAATAAATTGAAACTTTTAGGGAACGTTTAGGAGTTTCAAAAGAGTTTCAATTAAACGAAGAACATTTATGCATGCAAGTATTAAAAGGGTATATAAGCACTATAGGGCTTATAAGGACATAGGCAGTGATGCTCTTTTATAGCTCTTAATATAATTGATATTTTAAAGGAGCTAGTTTGATTGAAAATTAAAAGTTCTAGTACCGTCTTAAGAGTCGGAAATGATTGGAGGTCAATCAGCCCTCCTCTTTATCTCATAATTTTCCAGGCACTTCCAATCAAAATTTAAGACAGCCATTTTGTTCAGCATAGCTGAATGGTCTAGTAACTATATCTCTAGGGTATTGGGTAGGTCAACCCCCCACCGTTCTGTAATTTGCCCATTATGCTTAAAAACTAAATGTTGCTTTAAAATTAAACCAAAACATGCTGTTTGTGCGCTGGTTGCCAATAACATCTCAGCAATATACCAAGAACAACTGAGGGCATTAAGTTCAAATTTTCGGGGCTACTTTTATTTCTACTTCTGCTCTTAAAATTTTACTAAATCAAAGAGTGTAATTGTATCCAGGCTATGAAAGAGCATAGATATAATTTTTGGGAATGGTATTAACTTTTATTTATCAGGTCAACTAGATGATGTATATGACTACAATAAACACTACTATTTGTGCCATGATTTTTAAAAGAGTTTTTTTGTTGTAAAAATTGCCGAAAAGTTTCACCAGCATATAAATGGCAGGCATATTTATAAGGAGCTATACTAAAGGGTATTAATTGCAGGTATTAAAAGGGCATATAAGCACTATAGGGCTTATAAGGACATAGGCAGTGATGCTCTTTTATAGCTAGTAATATCATTGATATTTTAAAGAAGCTAATTTGACTGAAAATTAAAAGTTCTAATGCCCTCTTAAGAGTGAAAAATAATTGGAGGGCAATCAGCCCTCCTCCTTAGCTCATAATTTTCCAGACACTTCCAATTAAAATTTTAAACATAGGTGAATGGTCTAGTAACTATATCTCTAGGGTTATTGGGTAGGTCAAGCCCCCACAGTTATGTAATTTTCCCATTATGCTTAAAAAACTAAATGTTACAGTTATGTACTTTTCCCATTATGCTTAAAAACTAAATTAAATCAAAACACACTGTTAGTATGCTGGTTTCCCAATAACACATTTCAGCAGTATTAATTAAACAAACTTTTTCCACAAAATAAGTTTTTTAACGAAAAGTAAAGAACTCCATTAAACAAAAAATGAGCAAACATAAAATCAAATAATCTACCCAGCGTGAAACTACTACAAATCAGCATCGATAAATAAATGAAACCCAAAACGAACAGAAACTACAGTAAATAACCGAGTCAAACTCTAAACGAGCAGAAATTAACATAAGTTGGGCTCAAAACCCCTCTGCCTTCCCAAGACCAGACATTAATTTGCACTTCACTGAAAAAATACAAATAAATGTGCATTGTCAGTTCAACATAGGGGAGAGTCGGGTACGTTGGGACGCGGGTCCGTTGAGACACGTGTGTACTTTTGACAGAAAACTTCAAGCTAAAAATCTGCCGCTACTCACACCTCAAACGCCATCTCTTGGGCTATCTGTGGATGTAGTATAGTGTTCGTCTGTGCAACTTTCTATCACAAAATTTAGGTAAGAATTTTTTAAGTGGTTTTTGAAAAATATTTTTGCTTTGCAAAGTTCTACGGTACTCCTAGGTAAGCAGCTTCTAGAAAATTGCTTATAGCCCATTAGATAGAGAAATTTATGAGCTTTACGATGGTATACATTTTGTTGTGTTCTTCTGCCATCTAGTGGCCGATCTAATTTTTTTCGTAAGTTCGTAGCATTAGGGTACTCTGGGACGCGTGTTCCAGGTACACTGGGACAGGTTCAGTTCATTGTGTCCTCAGGGTACCCTTGATTGCTTTAACCTAGAGAACTTTCAAGAGTATGCTTCTTGTCTTATGTTGACTTCTTTCTTTCGTTTTTCTACTCTCGATGGGCCTTGTGTTATTAGGTAGCTACAACGAGATCCTAAAAAAAACTCCCAAAAATCAAATATTTTACAATCCAGGCCAATCGTATCCCCCTCAACACATAAAATAAATTCCACTAGTTTAAAATAAATTCCAACAATCATTAAAAAAATGACTTCAAATCTATAATCTATAACCTAAAAATTCATAAAAATCCTACACTATTTCTACATTCCCTAGAAATTTACTCAATTTTTTTTTCATAAAATAAACTCCACTAATTCAAATCTAAGTCTTCAAATCTAAGACCTCAAATCTAAAACCTACAATCTAAGTTTCAAATACTTCAAATCTAAACTCTATAGTTTTTTTTTCTTTATATCATACAAAATCCTATGTTATTTCTATATTCCATAAAATTATATTCAATCATGAACTCTATACATTCTGTTTATTGAATTAAATTTAAATCTTACCTAATATATAAACTTTGAAGAACTTAACTTAATTTATAAACTAAAAATTCTTTCTTTCGTTTTAGAATGCATAAAACGAGGAAAGCTGATCTGTCGCCTTACGTCTGGAATAAGGAGGACATGAAGAAAGCAGTAGAAGCTCATCTTTATGGGATGCCACTTCGAGCAGCTGCTGAAGTTTACAATGTAAAGCGGTCAACTCGTAGCAGATATGCCACTGCGTTTCGTAACAGAACAGATGAAGAAAAAGAAGAGTTTAGTTACGCTCCCGCCTATGACACCAAGCGAGTATTTACGATTGAGCAGGAGCTTCAACTTGAAGAGTACATCCTTCAAGCAACCAAATGCACTATGGTCTCTCCAGGAAGAGAGCCAGAGAGCTTGCTTGGCTTATGGCGAATCGAAACGGACTTGCATATCCGTCAAGCTGGGACACAGAAAAGTCTGCAGGCAAAGACTGGTTGTATGGCATTCTTAGAAAGCATCCTTCGATTTCGCTTCGAAGGTCGGAACCTACAAGTATCCAGAGAAATCTTGGCTTCAATCGTGTTACTGTTGACACTTTTTACAGGAATCTTGGAAAATTGTATTCAAAATACAAGTTCCCTGCTAGTCGGATCTTCAACCTCCATGAGACTGGGCTCACAAATGTCCAGACCAAGTGTCAAAGAGTGCTGAGCCCTAAGGGAGTAAAGCAACTTGGTGTCAAGACTTCCTAAGTGAGAGTAAATCTGGTGACCGTGGTGGGCACTATAAATGCCATGGGAGAATTTATTCCAGTTTTTCTGATTTTCCCACGATCACTTTTTGTAGAAAAGCTTTTTGATGCAGCCCCCCCCCCCACAGACTGCTGCAATAGCAAGTGGCAAGCCTGGAAATGCTTGGATGACAAAGGATCTGTTTTTTGCTGTATTTCAAGCACTTTATATCGCATATCCACCCATGTCCTGAGAATCCTGTCTTGATTCTGATGGACAATTCTGAAAGTCACACCAGTTACGATGCAGTTTCGTTGGTCAAAGAAACGGAAATACATTTACTTACGTTCCCGCCGCACACATCATCCAGGTTGCAGCCTCTCGACGTTTCGGTTTATGGACCATTAAAGATTTACTGGTCACAGGCAATGGAGAACTGGTTGAGACTTCACCCTGGTCGAGCAGTGACGGAATATGAGATCGGTGAACTACTGGGGGTTGCTTTTCCTAAGGCCTTCTCTCAGACTAACATCACTAGCGGATTCTCAAAGCCTTGAATTTTCCCGCTGAATACTGGAGTGTGGCAAGAGTCTGACTTTCTTCCTGCTTTGCGACGAGAAGATACTACTGAGCGGGAAATCAGTCTGCCGCTGTTGACGAAAGTTTACCAGATCTGCAAGAGCTTTGGTTGAGCCAGAGTCTCAGTACTACAACCCATTCAACCTCGTTTGTTGTGCCAGAAGATATTATACCCCTGCCAAAAAGGGAAGCTACAAACAGAAAGACAGACAGGAAGCCTGGAGTATCCAAGATATTGACTTCTACACCGGGGGAAAGACTCGATCCAAGATGCAAAAAACGAAAGGAAGGCAAAAAAAGAGAAGAAGAATTTCAAGAAAAGCAAGAAAGCAGCTTCTGCCAAAAAGCCGAAGATTCAGAAGAAAACTACCAAGAGATTGCTGACGTTCAGTGACGAAAGCGGAGATAAAGCAGGACCAGGGGATTTTGAGTGTGACTACAATTTGTACGAATCGTTCCGCTCTGAAGATTTCCGATTGGCGGAAGAGGAGTCTGTGACTCCCAGTACCAGTTCCGGTGACTTTATTCTAGTCGAGTACAAGGGGAAAAAGGGATCGAAATTCTACACTGGCGAAGTGCTTCAGGTCGAGCCAGACGGCTAAACTGTCAATTTTTTTGAAACGGAACGTTCCAGCCTGGAGGTTTACGTTTCTGAAAGAGCGCGATGAAGCGTTTGTCGATATCCCAGAAGTAGTGATGAAATTGCCAGTTCTAATGGTCTAGGGCGGAAATAAACGCATTACCAAGATGATGAGCCTTGATGCAGACCTGACCAACTATTCTGTTGAATAATTTTTTAAATACGTTCATTGTATTTTTACCGTTTTATACCACAAAATATACGAAGTTTTTACTTGATTTATCATGGTGTCCCAAAGTACCCACCACCCTGACCCATAGTACCTGCACAAGTGGTACTCTGGGACAAAACGGGACCCTCTGAAAAATAAGTCTTGCTTGTTTTACTGCGAGCAATAAAAATCTGAGAAAAATCCCAGTAAAATCCAAATGATTTTGCCACAGATTGATGTTTGATGCATGAAAATCGGTCTGTAAATGTAGGAGATATTGAACTTTAAGTTGAACTTGTCCCAGGGTTCCCGACTCTCCCCTACATATACTGATATTTAGTAATCAAAATGTTAATATTAATTGAATTATTAAAGTTATGAAAGTAAAAACGTTGATATTTTTTCAGTAAAGTGCAAATTATGTTTTGGCCTTGGGAAGGCATAAGGGTTTTGAGCCATACTCATGTTAATTTCTGCTCGTTTTAAGTTTGACTCGGTTATTTATCGTAATTTCTGTTCGTTTTTGGGTTTCATTTATTTATCGATGCTGATTGGGGTAATTCACGCTTGGTAGACTATTTGATTTTATTTTTTGCTCATTTTTGGTAATGGAGTTCTTTACTTTTCTTTGAAAAACTTATTTTGTGGGAAGTTATTTTTAATTAATATTAAATACATAACCTAACCTACGTACCTATTTTGCCCCTAAACCCCAAAAAACTAAAGCTGAAATATAGTTCTCGGAGTGAGAAACCTCTTGATTATTCAGCGTCAGATAGGAATTACCGGGTAATGCCTATTTGATCTTTGCTTTTCTCGAGTGGCTGTCTCGCGTGTTGCCCAGCTAATAGAACAGTACCTTTCATTTTTATACAGGGTACAAGTAGGAACTTCCCCATTTGATACCCTTCTTATGTAATGTGTCGGTTTTCCTTTTAGTTTAACTAGGAAAATGAGGTTAGTTCCTTGAAAGAAATCTTGCCAGGAAAAAGGAAGCGTCAAACTAAATATTGTAATCTGATACTAATTTTAAATAAGGAATACACCTTTTTAGGTTCGTCCGGGATGTATCTAGAAGAGGGACAAGGGGGACAGTCTGCCCCCGGCACGGATTCTTAGGGGACGCCCGCTTGTAAGGTACTTTATGTTCTTATCAAATAAAAAATTCGGACCCTAATTCTCTGGCTTTGGAACGCACCAACGTTTGACTTGAACTTCAATTTACCTATGCCTGTATCAGTTCCTTCTAACGAAAGAGCTTCAACAAGTTAGGTTAATTAAGAACTATCTTTGAAACAGGATGGCCAAGCAGCAGTTGACAGACTTGAGTATAATCCACAGAGAACATGATGTGTCTTCGAAGCTTTCATATGAAGACATTGTAAAGATATTAGCTTAGAGAAAAGCATGTAAACTTAAGTTTTAGTGTACAGGATAAGATTGATGGTACATAATTTAAAGTGCGTTCGCACTGAGTCACCAAGTAAACGTTACCGCGCTGAATCTTAAACCTTACTCTACATAAAAAAAAATATATTAATGATAGTTAAAGAATTAAATAAATATACAGTAAATAAATATATTCTTTAAAGAAGTAAAGTAACTATAATCTGACCAGGGGCTGATCCAGGATTTTATAGGGGGGGAGGCAAAATAGGTTGATCCGAAATTTTTTTTAGGGGGGGGTGCAAAATAGATTGATCTGATAAACTTGCGTTATGAGCAAGTTTAGTTAACACAAACTTGAGTTAATTAAGTAAATTACACTACTTTAGACTACGCTAGGGGGGCGCCCCCTGGATCCAACACTGAATCTGACATCTATAATTTGTTTATTGACCGGGGGCACTAAATGTCATTCTTGCCCCGGCCACTGATACGTCTAGATCCGTCCCTGAGGTTGGTAGCCAAGGAGGTAAAACTTCCTTTTAGGCTTAACTTCCACTTGATTTTTCCTATTTATTACGCTGCCTCAACAGTAAATATCCCCAATTTGTTAAGCAGGTTCATTGCGTAACCGCATACCAAATATTTTCAGTTCATTCCAAATTCTTTACGCAACTCCTAACGAAGCCTCCCCTTACTTTTGTAACATCCGGCAATTTAATGAGCCCACAGTTAAAACCGACATTTTTAATGATATGTTGTAGAAACTACAATGCCTTTAGTCAACAGATTAACTATTTAGTGTTCAATAATTTGGGTAAACGCAACTCAAAATGAGTTGCGGGACCGGTCATACACGAATTTTCCGTTTTTTTTTATTCAGTAACTTAGAAATTTCCGAACTTCGTTAATTAGCGTTAGTAACTTACGTTATGATCACTGGCGTCACGTAGCATCAACAATGAGCTTTTCGAAATACTAAATGATGTTAGCAACGACGAAATTTATGAAAGCAAACGCACATGCGAAGATTTTAAGTTATTTTACGAAATTTATGATGACTCGGAATCTACCTGTCTGATCTCTCAAGTAAAAGGAGTATTTAGTAAGAGAAAACAAAATTGCATCAACTACTGGATCTCTTATGAAAATTAAATACAAAAAAAGTTTATTTTTACCTGAAAGTAAGGAGCGACATTAAAACTTAAAACGAACAGAAATTATTCGTATATGAAAGGGACTGTCCCCTCCTTAACGCCTCGCTCTTTACACTAAATTTTTTATTGTTTTTATAAAGTCGAGTTGTGACAGAGTCAAACTTTAGCGGAAAGAGCGAGGTGCTGAGGAGGGGATAGTCCCTTTCATATACGGAATAATTTCTGTTTGTTTTAAGTTTTAATGTCGCTCCTTACTTTCAGTTAAAAAAAAACTTGTTTCTTTTATTTAACTTCTGAACATTTTTCAACCAATGCAGATTCGAATTTTGCTCACCGTACATGAAAAATTTAAAGAGAAATTTGCATATTAATTTTGGTAAATTTATTCCGTACATGAAGGGTTGCCCCCTCCTTAATACATTGCTCTTTATGCTAAAGCTGTTAACACTTTTAAAAAAGCTTCCTATTCTAATTAAACAGCCCCCGTGTTTCAGTGCCGCTGTTAAAAAATTGGGACAAACAGTCAAACTTTAGGGTAAAGGGTAAGGTGTTGAGGAGGGGGCAACCCTTCATATATTGAATAATTTCTGTTCGTTTTCCGAATAATACCTGTAAATCTGGTTCACCCTCTATGAAATATACCCCTCTCCCTCACGGAAGACTCCTCCGTGGAAATTTCAATCAAAGTAAATTGCACCCCCGCCCCGTCAAATTCCCTCCAGACAGTTCAGTCCTCGCTGAGAATCCCTCCTCCCTGTAAAATTGCTTGCGGGTGGTTCAGTCTGAAAAATTCTCCTTAGCATTCTTTCATTTGAATAAGACTTTAATCTCTAATCGATTTCTCGATCACTCCAGAAATACCCCCTTCCGTGGAAATTATTTCCCGGAAATCAAAACACGCAGGAAATAGCCCCCAGATGATTCCCCCGAACATATCACATGAAAAATTGGCAAAGAAAATGCAAGACATTAAAAAGAATTTCATATAGTAATTCTCTCAAATCCCCCCAGTGTAATATTTCCCCTGGAAGATTCATCCTCCAGAAATTTCCCTCCATAACGAAGATTCTCCCTAGAGAAATCCACCCCAACCAAGACCCCTCCCCCCTCCAAAAAATCTGTATACTTCCTTATAATAAATACTATCTGTAAACAATGGGCAATTTTCGTAACTTACAGGCCTCTCCCCACGGACTGTGGGGATAATTTTACACTTAAAAACATAATTATTTGATTTTTCAACTATACTGAACAAAATGGCTATATCAAAATTTTGATGAGATAGCTTTGGGGAAAAAAGGGCGTGGGAGGGGGCCCAGCTGCCCTCCAATCTTTTTGATCATTTAAAAAAGGGCACTAGAACTTTTAATATCCTTTAGAATGCATCCTCTCCCGATCTTCTAGGACTATTATTTCAACACAATCAGCCCTGTGAAAAAAAAAAAATTAAGACGCATCTGTTATCTGTCTTCTGGCAAAAAAATAGCAAAATTCCACATTTTTGCAGATAGGAGCTTTCAAATTCTACAGTATGGTTCTCTGCAATTCCCCTGCGTAAAATGGCGAGTCAGTTTTACTTGAAACGTTGAAATGTTGAAGAAATGTTGGGGGGGAATCACCCGAGGGAAATTTTCAGAAGGGTTGGAACTGTCTGGAGAACATTACGTCTGAGAAATACTGTGTGGGGGAATTTCTGCAGGAGAAATTTGCCATGGAGGGAGGGGGGATTCTCAAGAAAATTGTCCACGGAGGTGGGGAATTTCGGTGGTATTTGAAAAATGACTAAAAATTAGATATAAAAAAGCTTCTTTTTTTTCAAATGAAAGTAGGCTAAGGAGAATTTTTGGGTGGATTTGTCAACAGGGAATTTTCCGGGTGAAATTTTCAGTGAAGATGGAGTTAACCACGGGGAATTTTCTAGTGGGAGAGATTCTATTCAGAATGAACTTTCCATGGATTTATTTTTGGGGGAATTTCTAAGAGAGGGGGAGGCAAATTTCCCGGAATTATCGAAAAGCGATAGGAGATTAAACAAAAAAACAAGTTTTCAACTGAAATAAGAAGCAACATTAAAACTTGAAACGAACTGAAACTATTCAGTTTATAAGGGAGGCTAATCCCACCTCGATACCTCAGTATTCACGCTAAATCGATTTCCTTATAGTCAGCTACAGCTGATTAAAAAATCAATTAAATTGTATTAAATTTGTTTGAAAACCTAATGGATGACTGAAAAACAAATAAAGGTTAAAATGGAGATTGGTCCATTTATTATACATTGAAAATAGATACAAAAGTCTGGCTGTTTCAACCACATATACAGCGATCGTCATCAGCAGATATATTCAAAGTCATCTGCTGATGACAATCGCTGTATATGTGGTCGAAATGTCCAGACTTTTGTATCTGTTTTCACCGTCTAGTAAATTGACCTATCGCCATTTGAAACATTTTTTTTTTTTTCGTCATAGAAAGGGAGTGTGGTCTTGGAAAAAAAGTATCTAATTCAAGGTATTGCATCGACGATAACCGAAAAACTAACTCAGTTCTGTACCCATAAGTAGAGCTAGAAACGCTAATCGCAGGTGTAGGCCTAAGACGATGCTAGTTCTAGAATGCTCGACTTTTTTCTTAACAAACGGGAGGTGGAGTAGCTGAGAATAGGCTAATAAAAAGCAGGAGATTTTGCCAGACTTGGTTCACAAGTTTTTATATATATATATATATATATATATATATATATGTATATATATATATATATATATATATATATATATATATATATATATATATATATATATATATATATATATCTATATATATATATATATATATATATATATATATATATATATATATATATATATATATATATATATATATATATATATATATATATATATATATATATATATATATATATATATATATATATATATATATATATATATATATATATATATATATATATATATATATATATATATAGTATATATATATATATATATATATATATATATATATATATATATATATATATATATATATATATATATATATATATATATATATATATATATATATATATATATATATATATATATATATATATATATATATATATATATATATATATATATATATATATATATATATATATATATAAAAAACAAGGCCTCCTGAAAAATGCGTGCTCTGTGTTGTACCTTTAAAATATATATGTCTCTCTTTTAGAGAGACATATATATAAGCACACTTTTTTAGAGAGACATATAAGGCCAGCACACTAACATGTGACTAAAATAACTTCAAAAGAATGCTTTGCTTCACATAAATACTAGTCTCCAAAGAAAAACTTCACCATAATATTGGCAATCATTCCTCCCTTTAGCATCTAAGTCACCAAGAACACACATTACATAGTCTTTGAGTATATATTTAGCAACAGCCTTTAATGTTCCATAGAAATTGTCCTTGACATCCACATCAGCCTTATTTGTTGGCACATAACACCCGATCACCAAGAACTTGGAGTGGTCTGTAGTAAATCTAGCTAGCATCATCATGTCATTCACAGGTGTCCATTTGAGAACCGTTTGATGAGCTTCAGGTAATATCAGTATTCCTACCCCTGCCCTATGATGGGTGTCATTGCCACCGTAATATAGCATATATCCCTTTTTCTAGTTTCTCTTGGCCCTCATATTTCCACAAAACTTCACTTAGTACGTCAATATTGCCGTTTTTTTTTTCATTTTTCTGAGAACTTGCTCAGTCTTTGATAACTGGCTCATAGTTCTCAAGTTCCAAAATCCAATTTCCATAGGTAGTTTTGCAGTCAAGACTTGTGTCCAGGGGTGCGCTAAGCTTGATATCAGGGGAAAGAAGAGTACAGAAGAAAAGCTCAGGGAAGATACAATTTACAACAGTACTGACAGTACTGATTTGGCTGTATACAAGACGCGCCTTCACTAACGTTATGGTTATTATGGTTATATTACTAGTATGGTTAATGAAGCATCTCATCTTATAAATTGTAATGTCAGGTCATTCTGAAAATTTAAAAATGGTAAAAGCAAACAAAATCATTAAAAAGCATGTCTACTTGATAGTCTTAAAAGAATAGAAAATAAGTACATGCTGTTGCGTATTTTGATTTTGATCAAATCAACATGGTGCTTACAGTTAAGTATTCGTTAAGAACTGTTGCTAAGAATGGAACCTAGCTTACTTTTGAAGTCTGCTAATTGAATCTCGTGACAGTTTTATTTTCAGTCCACATAGGGCAGACCTACTGCACTTGCCAGGAGACTTGCAGAATCAGGTACTTGGAAAAGCAACTGGTATCAAACCAAAGTATACCATTTCAAACGTATTCTCTAAATCCGGGATGTCTCAAGCTCTGTTCTTCCAGAATTGACGAAGGTACTATTATCCTGTAAAGCAACCAGAAATTCAATAACAATAAGCTATTGTTAAAGGGAATAAGAGGATTTGGGAGGATATATGTGGCTGCCAAAATACAGATTCATTTTTATCCTCGGTAAAAAATACAGTCGCCTAGCAAAATTTTTCCTATGGCAAAGTGTGACTACTTCAAATATATATTTTGTGTGTCAGAGAATCAAACAGTTTACAGATGTCCAGGATTGAAGCTGCAAGGGTCAACTCAGAAACATGGACGTAGATTCGAGAATCCAAATGAATTTCGGGAGAAAAGATCTTCAAAACCAAAGCAATCATTAAGACAAGAAAACGATGCTTTTCAAAAACTTTTCTAAACAGATACAAGGTGGACATTGACCTCTCATAAACACCAGCATCTTTCTGTTGTCCATTTTATACCAAATAGAATCTCGAGTCCTCCCAAAAGGACCCAGAAGAATACCATAATAAAAATATATTAAAAGCTTCGTCACGCGAGAAAAATAGACAAAAGAATGGACTTCAGTTCCTTAGTATTGATAGGATTGGGGCTAAAAGACAGGGGCGTCGTTTGGGGGTGGCAAGGGGGGGCAGTTGTCCCCCCCAACAAAATGCTGGAGATTCGCCCCTGCTAAAAGACGACAGACTGTTGAAATCCATAAAAATCCTGACAATTTCTAATTCTGCTAATGGTTTCACAAACATTCGCTCTAAATGCAGGATGTGATATAGAAGAATTAAGTAACGAAGAAATATTTTAGGTCATGTAGAAACTGCTGTTGTTGTCAGTGCTTCTGGGGTATCTGTCCTTTGAACACTTTACGTATGTCAAGACAAAACCCACTTGTAACTAAGTAGAGAGTTAGGGGAAAAAACTTTCTAGCTTTTGTGGGCTTCTTAAAGCGTTTTGGTGCAAAATATCATCTGGGTAGTGCTGAAATTTCTTCTTATCCAATCATCTTGCCTTTTCTTCACAATTTTAACATGTAATCTAGTGAAACTTCTGGCTGGAGGCACGATACAAAAATAAATGTTTGGCTGTTTAAGTCAAAAATTATAGCACTAATAAAACACAGTACAACAATTCCTTTCTTGGTTATTCAAATCAAAATGTAAAATGCTTGAACATAAAACACAAAATAAAGTATACTATGCTAGGTTTTTCAAAACTAGAATCTCAGAATAAATCATGAAATATCATTCAACGTTTTCATCTTTATAAGACGGCCTAAAAAATTAACAAAAAGCTTTTTAGCCCAGCTGGGCGCGTCTTCCAATCCTTGCTTGACAGGAGTAGAGATTCTACTGCTCAGTGCGACAAAGATAACAATAATCATGTTCACATTGTCAGCTACAGCTGATTAAAGTAAAAGTGAAATTGTATTAAATTTGGGGAAAATCTAAGGGATGACAGAGAAACAAACTCTGTACCCATGAGTAGAGAAATACTTATCGCAAGTGAAGACCTAAGAAAATACTAGTTTTAGATGCTCTATATGAGCATTCTACATGGTCCATAGATGCTCCATATGATGCTCTATATGGAGCATTCTACATGGTCCATAGATGCTCCATATGATGCTCTATATGGAGCATTCTAGAGTTGCCATATTTGTTGGAACGTCAATTGCGGCTGGTTGCTACGACCATTCATGTTAATGGGGATCTTTTTTTCTTTATTTGTATTTATTTCCACATTGGGCAAGGAATATACTATGGCTTCTTCCACTTCTTTGAGATGTGAATAACAGGGATCGCCCTAATATTTCTTGTGATCTATGCTGTATTTCTTGGGTGCGTCCTCCAATGAGGACAAATGTTCTTCTGAGAAGCTACTGTAATCACAAATTTAGTTTCAGCGGTACCTTATGGTGGAAATGATGTAGTGCAATGGCTGTGAGGTGGAATTGTTGTGGACAACTTTACCCTGACACGATTTTATACCTTTCACTTCTTGATTTTCTTCTTAGTTGCCGGTATAATGATAATCCATATTCCTCAACGAAGAGTTAAAGCATAAAAAATATTTAATACAATGGAACCTTGAAATCTGTCATCGGCTATCATACTTCAGGCAAGAAATTAAAACCTGTAGCATATTCTGAAAAGTAAATAATACTTATTCCCTGTCAAAAGAAATCATGTAATGGTTTGAAATATATAGACTTACTTTAAAAGCTCTGAAATACATTAATCATTGTACTTTTTATTTAGAAACAAGAGACAGGCTAGAATTTGCATTGCTTTTTTCGTTCAGAGTATTTACCAAAAGTTCCGCATTCTATCAGACCAACAGAATCACCTTTACAGTGGGGCAAAAGGTCAGAAAATGAAGATTATTTGGAATATAAATCTCTCCAGGAGAAAAGATATGTGAAACCTTTGAGATGGGGTAAAAGATCAGAAAGTAAGTACAGAGTATGCGATACTAATCCAATAAGACTTATTCTGTAGAAAAAAAGAAATTAAATGAAAGGAGATGGACTGGCTATGAATGATTTCCAGAAAACGGGGAAAGCGGAATTTGGTTGTGCAGCAATTTTAGGATATACTTAATCCTTTGTACCCTTTAGCTTATGAAGAGCCCAAATATATAATATTAAAATGAAATGAAACTGAGGGGTAAAATTTGTTTCGATTAACGCATTGGAGAAAAGATGGAGGGGGACAAAATTTTACATATCTCAAGTTAGAAAATGGCTCCCCTCTTTAGCTACTTCAAGATCAGTGGCGGTTCCGACCTCTCTTGCGCCCGGGGTAAGATCTTGATAAGTGCCTCCCCTGTCTCCCACAGAATTTTTAGGCTAAATTGTAACAAAATTTTCATTTAAATGAAACTATTTTCAATTAATTATTTAATTAATAATTTTCTCAATTATTCATTTAATTTTTTATTTAAATTGTTTAATTATCATTAGTTATTTTAATTAGATTATTCTATTTATTATTTTTTAAATTACTTTTATTTTATTAATTAGTTAACAATTTTCATTTATTATTTGTGCCCTCTACTTTAGTTTACTAAAAACGAAATTTCAATATTAAAATAATGATTACAAACGTTACATTATTTATTTTAAATTCTGTGACCCTAAAATTTCAGAGGGGCAAGTGTCCCCCCCCCTAAAAACCGCCTCTGCTTATGGTAGTTTAGCAACATGCGCTTGAACCGAACTGAGGTCAGAAAATCAGTCTGGGCTCAGACTCCTCAACTTTCCTAAAGTTAAAAGCTTAAACCATATCTGAAAACTATATCTACGTATTACTGACCTTTATTTGTGTGTTTCTGAACAGCAATATACTTGACTCCTCAACTTTTAAAGTTAAAGCTTAAACCATATGTATATCTTTGCCTTTTTTTATGTCATACTGTAATTACCATGTTCTTTTTTTAAATTTGTAACCATCATTTTAAATTTTGAATGAATAATATAAGACATCAAACAGAGAAGAAAAACAATCTTTGAATGTTCTGAAGTGTTTTCAACTGAACTAAATTACTCTGACGATAATGCCAAAAAATATCCGCTAGCATATGGTAAGAAACTGTAAGGTAGGAACGACATGCTTACAGTAACTGAAACGGAGCAAAACAGCACACAAAAAAGCTGATTGCTTACATATATTTTACTCTGATTTCAGACACACATAAGGAAGTAAATTTGAAATCACCTCAAAAAGTTATGAACTTGAGAAAAGCTGCGCAACGTAAGAAAAAAGGGAGGAAACATCCCCTGAAAGGGTGTGGGATATTGATAAAAATTACAGCATTATATTCAGTATGTCAAAGAACCCCTTTTGCAGAAGTTTCAAATTCCTTTGTAAGAAAACTTGAAATTTTACATATTTTCCTCGAATCCATGTCAATCATATCGAAGTAACAGTCGTAGAATATTGGGAGAGAGCTCATTAGAGAGGACGTAATAGATTATGGTGCCCTTTTTGATATCAGATAAGGGTGCCAATTTGTGCCGTTTTGTGGCACAAATTTAACTCTTTGGTCCATACAGGGACAAAATGCTATCAATAGAACACTTTAAGAAGTTCAGCTAGCTTAGAATTATTAACAAAAAAATTATATAGCATACACGTTTCAGATCTCGCCGCAGCAAAGTGTCGATTTCTTTCATTTTGTGCACACATTTTGACCAAAACAGGGCTAAAATGCTGACGAACAGATATTCTGAGATAATCAATCAGCTTAGATCTACCAGAAAGCTATAGAAATGAGCTTCCAATTTCAGAAATTCCGATTTCCGATTTCTGTCAAATGATGGGGAATTTGTCTTTAAGCATATGAGTAGTCTACAGAAAGTGGAAGGCTAATATATAGGACGCAAATACAATACTACTAAAGGTTATGAAGTGGTTAATCACTGCACACTGGTTATTGGGGCAGGTTGGAGGGTCAGTGGGTCTCAAGGGAGGAAGACGCACACTTATCCTCAACAAATGAATCTTTAGGGCCAATTTTTCCAAATGATCTGTGGTCCGTCCAACCAATGTTGAGAGGGAATTTAACCTCTAGCCTCCATCCTGCCTCCTCTTTGGGTGCAAATGTTTGGACTAAGCCTTAATTTTGGATGCTAGGGGAAGAATGGCTCTCTTATCATTGCAGAAATATTTTCAGTTTTAAGAAAAAAAAGTTACATTTATATAATGCCATTAGATGCCTAGGGAGACCCCCACCCCCCCAATGAATGTATGGAGTGCTCTGAAAATTGACGGGCATTGTTGGATAGCATTTGCTATTAGCAACAAAACTTTTAGTTAAATTTTTTGGAACGCAATCGGTGTATAAAACAAATACAAGTACCAGCTGGCTATATCTTTTGCGTTCTTTATTGCTTTCAGTTAAGTACTAATAAAACTTCAGCGCATAGATTGGGGTTGAGGGATTGCAGTGCTCCTCATATATAGACTAAAAAAATATTAAAACCTAAAATACTAAATAAGATGCTAAAATACAATAAAAACTAAAAAAAATACATCCAAAATTTGGTTATGTGCATTTTCATTAAGTTTTTACTAGTCGGACAAAAATTTCAGGAAGGGGTTCAAACCCAATACCCTCCCACTTTCTTGCGTGAGACCAATTAAATTCTCTTTTGTGGTTTTCTTGTGTTTGTTTAGTCTCGAAGCTTAACAAAACAGGGTTTTAAAATCGAAAATTGAGGATAAAAGTAATGGAACTTCACAATTTTTGCAGTACAGAAGAAATAGCTGCTATAAAGCTTTGATTTCGGCCATTGATGGCCCTACTGATGCTATGCAGTGCGGTGGCGTGGAGTTTGACAGCCCAAAACGATTGAAAGCATCTTGCCTCTTTCTACTAGTGTCCACAATTCAGCCATGATAAACCTTAAATTAATTGTTAAAAAAAAACTACCACAATAATCTGATATTACGATAAAATATAATCATATAATCATATCAGATAATCGATAAAATTAATTATAATCAGATAAAAAATCAAATAACTAACTATCCACCAAAAATGAAGAAAAATCTGCAGGTGATAACAAAGTAGCCCTCCAGAGTATATTCTAGAAAACTACTGTTTATTAATAGTTAAAAATAGGATATATTGATAAAAAAAAGAGTTCATCATGAAGTTTCAGTTTAGTTTTATGTTTAGTGTAAAAGGCAACAAGCATGTATAAGACATTCAAGGTCACAAATTAAAAAAAAACATGTTTTAGTTTGTTAGTTTTGAACATATTGCGCCCAAAAAATTTTCTTTCTAATAGGACTTGTTCTCTTTTTCTTTTTTTCACCAACCGGGAATTGACAAAAAAAAAATAAATAATAATAACTTGGTTCAATTTATTATTGAACTCTCTTAGGATTGACGAAAGTTTCGAAAAGGATTAATAAATGTTTTTCAACTAGTGCTCTATTTTACCATAAGTTTTATTGTCATTTTTAATTTTCTATCCTGATCTAAATGTTTTTTTTTTTTTTTTTGCAATTTTTTCATGTATTCTAAGTGTAACTATTAGGATCGTAAGCAAATAGTATCGATACAATATATGTCAATCAAGCCCCCCCTCCCTCACCAAAAAAAGAAGTAAAACTATTGTTGGAATGTGATTCTTAGGCGGAAAAGTACTGTTAGTTTTAGCTACGTATAAAAAATAAATAAAAAAATAAAATATATAAAAAAAATAAATAAATAAAAAAAAAAAAAAAAAAAAAAAATAAAAAACAGACTAAACTGCATTTAAAAGAGCGAAAGACAGAGAACTATACAAACAAAAAAAAATTTATACTAAAAAACATTTATACTAAGAAAAATACCAAGATATTTATATCAGAAAAATGAAAGAGATTTATCCTAAAAAAAAAAAAATCTTCAATGTTATTTCTTATTCCAGATCAAATTCGATTCGGTGGAAAAAAGAGTAAAGCCTCTAAGGTGGGGGAAACGAGGACGAGTCACTCCACTGCGTTGGGGTAAACGAATGGACGAAAACACTGAAAAACAATGGTTGGTTAAAACTAATGAGAAGCAACAAAAGAAGAGTGCTCGGTGCACCATTAAGGTGGGGACGGTGAATTGATATAGGCCAAACTATGTTTTTTGAATACATCAAAGCTATTTATGTCTTTGTTAATGTTGGTGTTTTACTGTGATTATATTTTGACAAGAATAAAAGTGGGGACTTAATGCATTTTGTAAATTTTGACTTGATTTTAACCATTCAAATCTTAAAGAATTTGTCAGCTTTTAAGGTATGTGTTCCCTCTGAAACAAGCGATTTTGCAACAAGTCTGCAGATGTAACTAGCACCAAAGGAAAAGGTGCTTGTTTCGTCAGATTCATTAGTTACAGATCTATCCATTCCCCTACCCAGAATTATGATATTATGTAGACTTTTTTTAAGAGAAGGATTTAAACTTGCTTAGAAATTGCGAAACTGTCCCCTTTCAATAATTTTCAACCACTTTTCAGCGTATTTTTAGTTTAAGAAATTATCTATGCCACATTTCAAAAATACAGTTCGCTGGATGGATAGAACTGAATTTCAGGTATGAAGTGATAGCAAAATGTTTGTTCTTCATTGATGTATTAAAACTGCAAGAGAGCAGAAAATAACATGCCAAAACTTTCAAAGGGAGAATAAACCTTAAATCCTCTCCTTCTTTTTATTTGCTTTGGAATGTAATAATGTAATGTATTACATTGTTATGAAATGTAATAATAGATTCATTCTAGTGGAAGTGCTGTAAAGCAGAATAATTTTTTTTTAAAAGCTAAAGGATAATTTTGTTTTAGTTTAAATGTTAAAAAAATTCTTCCTAGATGGTAGTCGGCCCAATCCTAACCAGCCAAGTCAAGCACTCTGAACTGTCTAAAGCTATCTATATTATATAAAAAAATAGTAACCTACTGTCCGCTTATGAAAGATACATTTTAATCCAAATATTTGTCCAAGATAAGACACTATTCAAGTACCAAGGGTTGAGTTAAATAACAAATAAACATAATTTGCGCTTTATTGAAAGAAACTTTTTAAATGTTTACACTTTTTACTTGGAATAAATATCAGTATATGTAGATGAAACTGGTAGTCCACGGCCATTTGTTTTATTTTTTTCAGTAAAGTGCAAATTTTGTTCTGGCTTTGAGAAGGCAAGGGGTTATCAGCCCTACTCATGATAATTTTTGCTCGTTTTGAGTTTAACTCAGCAATTTATTGTAATTTCTGTTCCTTTTGATTTTCATTTATTTATTGATAGTGATTTGTGGTAGTTTTACGCTTAGGAGATTATTTGACTTTGTTTCTGCTCATTTTAGGCTTAATGGAGCTCATTACGTTTTCTTTAAAAAACTTATTTTGTGGAAACAGTTTTTTTTTAAATTAATTCTTAAAAAGAGAACTAGAGCCTTTGATTTTCACCTCTTCCATAAAACCTTATATGTTAACAACGGGACCTCATAAGTCTAAATAAATCTAAAGGTTTGTTTGTAGTTTTGCGTTTTGATGCAGAGAAGCTCAAATTTGAATGCTAACACAATCAAATGCTTTGCCTTCTTAGGTCAGCTTCAGTTCACTGTTTGTATTGGAAATTGATCTTGTAGTGCTGAATGCTCACAAGTTTGTGATTGAAGCAAGGACTCTACTGATGAAGATTGTGATACCTTATAATTGGATACAGTCTTATGATATTGTCATTGTCACCAATGAGCAATTATAGTGTGAAATAGCATAATATAAGGAAATAACTGGTACTTCTGTTGTTGGTTTTATAGTGTATCTCACTAAAGAGCCACTCTCATCCATACAAAAATATAGTTTGGACAAATAGGCTAAATTAGACGGCACATTTAACCGTCAGAGAGGAGGGGATAACTTAACTCACTTAATTCTCATCCCAGGGTAGCATTGAGAGCGTTGTTAGCCTTATCCACGATAGGCGGTCAGTAGCAAGGGCCTCTGTATCAGACAGCAAGATTCTAGCCTGGTCCCTGAATTTTTCGAGAAATCAATTCAACGATACTTGGGTCTTCCTCTTGGACGTTTCCAGCCACTACTGATTGGTTCGAAGTCATCAAGACTCCGAGCCTAGGCGTCGGCAGGTAGTCAAGTTGTATAAATAAATTTTACTATTAAGGCAAGCAAGTATTTACAATTGTTTTAAGGTAGTTCTTAGAATTTCTGATAAGTACAACTTTAAAGGTTTCACAGAGGGTCCGAAATAAAAATTTCCAAAGGAAGCATTTACATATTTGGAAAGACCATCAAAAAGCACCTAGTGGTGTATTCACCTTCTACTTACTTAAATAATGGAAAAAAAAAAACTCTAAACAAGCCTAGAAATTTTGATTAGAAGGTGTATTTGATAAACTGATTGAGATATTAATTATGACACTCTAATGTATTGAAAATGAATAAGAAATCAATAAAAAAAAATTATTATAAATCCAACATTAGTTCTAAATTCCCTTGCACCGTGGGGGATTGAACCTCAGAACCCACAATTAGCAGGAAAGAGGCCTTCCGCTACGCTGGCACAAGGGTATTTGAAAGTATTATTTCAAAAGGTTGTGTTAATTCGAATTTGGGACTATAAATTTATTATGAGGAAAAAAAGGAAAGAGAGAATATAGAAAAAACCATGGAAATATGTTTGTTGCCAATAGGTTTTGACCTTAAGAAGGACAGTAGAAGTTCCAATTTGTGACTCAGTGACCTCTTTTCAGTTTTCCACAAAGATTTTTTTTTTATATGATTTGGTTGGAAGAAAAATCAATTTCTGTATAGTAATCAATGGTAAGTAAATAACAATCCTTATCAATAACATAGCATAAGAACCTAAATATTCATAACATTAAATCAAAGAATAAGCTTTTCAGGGTGATTCAAAATATGTACTTGTTTCGAGTTTGAAGTTCTGTCATTTAATATTATTATTTTTTTTTGTTTACTAGGAGTGATTGTTTTGATCTAAATGTTAGCTTTGAAAAAGCTAAGCCTTTACTGAAAGCAAAATTGTACAGCCTTCTAGTTAAGTGCAAACTCATTTTTTTTCCCAACATAGTTATTACATAGACAAGAATGACTTGTTTAAATACTAAGTTATAACTGATCCGAATGTCCCACCTCCCCAATCAAATCATTCAATTTACCCCTTGCCATGCAAAATGTACTACAAAAACATATTTCTACGCTATTGAAGGCTTGCGTCATAAGACCTGGGCAAAGTGAATTGGTACTTTCGCATTAGATGGGCCCCTCTAAAGAAGTCATGTAAGAGATGCTAGATGCTACAGTCAAACGGGCGTTGAAAAACCCGTTTTGATGCAAGATGATTCAAGACACCGCTGAGAGAAATACTTTGTATACCGTGGTTTTAATTGCGTATACGATATTAAACTGTGGTTTTTTAAAGTTTAGATGAGGAAAAAGGTACCTAGGTTAAGTTATGTATTTAATATATGCTATGCTTTGCCCCCCACTTCCCCTAATGTGCAAATATATAGCCCAAATTTGTTTCTAAACTATTCTAAAGTCATCCTATTTTATTTCATTAGCATTAACCAAACTTGACTTTTTAGAGAGGCCCTGATAATGCGAAAGTACCAGTAAATTTTTAGTCTTGTTTTCTAAATTGGAATGGTGAAAAACGGCAAGATTGCTCCAAAAGACGAATGGAATTTGGATAGCTGAAAGTAAGGAGCGACATTAAAACTTAAAACGAACAGTAATTATCCTGTATATGAAAGGACTCTCCCCTCCTCACCGCCTCACTCTTTACGCTAAAGTTTGACTCTTTTTCAACACTCTACTTTTAAAACAATAGCAGGGGACAGCCTCTTTCATATACGGAATAATTGCTGTTGCTGTTCGTTTTAAGTTTTAATATCGCGCCTTACTTTAAGTTAAAAAAACTTATTTTTTTTAAATTTAATTTCATAAAGACGATACTTTTGTCAACATATGAAGAACCGTGTATGTTGCAATTGTATCTATCTGGTTTATATGCAAAGTAACACTAGAGATGAAAATTAACGAACCAGAAAGTATTGAAGAATAAAGGTATTCAAAGTAATATTTGGCAGGGATAGTCACTAGTTTTAAATTACTAGGGGTTGTACCGTGATTGGGTAATTTTCGAGGATTCCAGGAGCCAAATTTTTTTTCGGAGTGACACATAGATTTTCGGGGAAATCCCCGAAAATTCGGGGATAGTGCAAGCCCTGATTGATTTCTAATCAGTAAAATCAAATACTTAACCACACGAGAAAAAAGAAGCTCCGATTTTGTGGTTGACGCAGTAAAGAATTGCCGCAAAATTAATTCAAAGTCAGCCAAACGCCGCCACCCCTGCCAGCGAAGGCGCGTACGCGGCGTGGCGGCGGCGTTGCGACACTTCAGCGGCGGTCAACCGGGCCTCTCGTTGGCAGCGTTCGGTCGATGCGCCGGCGTCTATTTCTCACACCCTTCCTGCTTGCCTTCTCCATATTCCTCAAGGTACCCATTTAGAGCTGGGTCGACTTTGGTCGGCTGAGCTTACAGAATCACGCCACTGACCCCCGTCACAAACCAAATAACCGGCCACGCCAGGGCCGGTTGAACCCTCCTCCCTGTTCCTTTCTTGGATAATTCCAGATCTTCATTAGAAGGGAATTCCTTATTAAGTTAGAGGCAATCATATGACATTACCTATTGTGAAGACCCCCTAAGGGTTCAACGTATTAATATTTGTTCACTTATTTTATCCCAGAGGCACTCCATGTGTAAGGGGTGGTCGAAAAAACTTTGGAGGGGGCTCAGTAAATTGAAAATCGAAAGTTCCAGTGCCCTTTTCTAAGATTTAGCCTGCTTTTTAACCAATTGGTACCGAGTGAGTTGTTACTGACTACAGTGTCTTTAAGAAATTCTTATTCTAAATTAACGATCCTTGTGTTTCAGCAGTTGTTTTGAAGGAATTTTTGCATAAATACATAATTAGTTCTAACGAAAAGACGAGGGCAGGGTGAATACAAAAATTGATATATAATCCTCAGGGCCATTTCCAAGACTTGTTTGGGAGGGGGTTACGCAGAACTTTTAGAAACGCATCATAAATATGCTTTAACCAAAGGGATAAACTATAATGTTAATTAAGTTGATAAGACTCTAGATGAAGGGATTTTAACTTTTTTAAGTCCAGGAAAATCAGAATCATTAAAAAATTTAATTAAAAGATGAAATTGATGATTAAAAAGAAATGCTCGACTGGTCTTGTAGTTACAGGGAAAAATCTAAAACACCAATTTCACCCTATATTCCTAGGGAGTACCTTATTTTACCAATTTTACCGTATTTTTTTTTTTACCAATTTTAGCTTATTTTATCAATTTTACTTACCGAGTTTTTATTTTACGGTAAATTTTACAACACTAACGCCCATGACGCTGAGCACAAAAGATTGGTTTAGTGTAGGTTTTTGGCAATATATTTACTTTGTTTGTGTGGCAATAAAGACTGCTCCATTTGTGACATTAAATATTGTGGCATTTGTGGCAATAAGGATTGTGGCACCTGTGGCAATAATGATCGACCGCGCTAAATGTAATGTAAAGGGGATTTACCCTGTATACCGATCGCGCCAACTGTGCTGTTAAGGTTTAAAGCTGTGAACTTGCACCTTATCAGTTCTCCAATCACGCCACTTTTAACACTAAAATTGTGCCATCAAGGACTGCGCCACAGCAATGGGGAGTAAGGTAAATGGGTGACCGCGCCACTCGCTAAACGCGAGAAAATAAAATGGGTAACTATAGTAGGTTGGAAATTCTCCAACTATCAATCCAGGAGTGTAACCTCGCTTCCTCGAGTTATCTCTTTGTCAATTACCTCTAATGTTATGTAGAAATCAGATTCTTGGGAGCGTTACCAATGGAGTACAATTGAACTAGTTATCTACTGTGCGATGAGATACAGTCATATAATAAGAACAAACACAAATAGAAAAGTAATAGTTTTATTGAGACTTACATTTTAGATGTACAACAGTGCTTCAATTGACGACAATAGAGGCAGAGATAATAATGACCAAATCTTTAAAATGACTGCCTAATGATAATTCTGACAAATGAATGCCCAATAATAGTTCTGACCAACGAATGCCTCGAAAAAACACTTTCTTCACTATATCAAACTAGTCCTGATTCTGCGCCCTAAGAGCTATTTCACGATTGGCCCAACTCTTGTGAAGGGCCCGCTACCTTGTAATTATGTTTGCAAACTCACTTCATTATGCTAACTGTCCATCCAATAATTTGTTTAAATATTTTTGATGATTAAACATTCATCCTGCTCTTATAACTTAAACTTCCTGTGAACTTTGTATCTAGTAATTTTTTTTATTGCCAAGCATCTTCGCGAAATTCAAAACCGATTAGCGTCGATATTTGGCTGAGACTGGAATGCAGTTTTTCTTTTGCTGATTAAGAAGTTTTCTTTTTGAAACGGGATTTAAACTTAATTAGGGGAAGTTTAATTTATATCGGAATTATCCTTAGAAGGAAAGAATTTTATTTTTTTTGTATTTTAAATATATCACATATTACTCACGGTACATATTACCCTTCCCCTTGTTTAATTACGTCCCGTCATTAGGACTTGCTTACCCTTGGGTTTTTGAAATATTCACGATTTATTTACTATTGGTCCTACGTAATTTTAATTTCCATTTTATTATTTAGTACTTTTATATAAGCTTAATCAGGAGTGCTAAAAATTTTCTCTATTACTTTTTTATATTTTATTATATATCCCTTTCTAAAGTTTTGACTAAGATTATCTATGGTTCTAGTCTAGATACTATAATAAAGTTTTTTTCTATATCT
The DNA here is from genome assembly GCA_027921565.1 of Artemia sinica. Lineage (NCBI taxonomy): Eukaryota > Metazoa > Arthropoda > Branchiopoda > Anostraca > Artemiidae > Artemia > Artemia sinica. Next base: position 41,614,719 of record CM051269.1, on the reverse strand, counting down.
AACACTGATGACTTTTACATTTCCAACAAGGTTGGGGCTATTCTACTTTTACAATAAGATTTTTTGAAAATTCACCTTTTATAAGTTTTTTTTTGATTTTGTTAAATATAGGATAATTATGCTTCCTATCTACGCTAAATTAATGGGGAAATACATTGATTTTACATTAACTCTATCTAAGTAAATTAAAAACGATTTAAACGTTCACTACATTCACTGGTAATCATTAAAACATTTTCACTGGGTTTGTTCGTTATATAATTCTGATAATAAGTTATGGAAGTTGTTTTTCAAAATTATTTTTTATCAAAACTATTAAAATGTGACATGTGTAAATTCACACCTATTTCATCACCTGACGTGTCTCTTAGCGTACTCACTCCTTCTGTTGTAAATTATGGTCCTTCACTCCTTTCGTCTTGGCAAAAAATTTAAAACACTTACAATATAGTTTCTTCACAGAACAGTTCGAGCATGGTTATGTTAATCTTGGACGAAACGCTTTCTCTAATTGTCAAACGGGAAATGATACTCCCAGGTACAGGTGTGTGGAATATCAGAGTTCATTCTCACCTGCTGTTTTTGGATAGTTCATAAGGTGCCTTATCGTTAAGGGGTTAAACACTAGGACTGCGTTGATGATAGATGGGTTGATTTTCTTTTCAGCATATCGCTCTTGGGATACTTTAAAGTACATAGAGAATGTAATTCTCGTATAAAATTGTTCGTTTGTGCACTTAGAGATTATAGTTCTCTTATAAAATTGTTCGTGCCTGCCTGCGTCTATTAACTTTTGCGGTGATTCCTTGGTTAATCACAGGGGAATTGATGTTTGGATTTGGAATGGGTCGACATCATCTTTTTCGTTTTTTTTCTTTTTCGACTTTAGTGCCTCCTTCAACATATTGTCTTTAACTTCTGGGAGGAGTTTATTGTCACTGAGGGGTTTCCAGGTCCATTTTTCAGAAATTATCTCGTAACATTTATGGGATAACAGAGATAGGAACTTTTCGCATTTGGTAGGGGTGATAGGATGATTTCGAGAAATGGTCGAAAGGGATTCGACGCATAAATCTGCGACACATAAATAATTTTTGGGTTCATCCAATATCATAACTATACAGTCATATGGTACACGGGTCCATAAGGATTATCAAGGGTGATATTTATGTACTTATATCTTGTACTGGTCGATGGGGTTCTCAGGATTTATGTGTTTATATAGTTCGATAATGCACTGGATACTGAGATTCAAATATAGTGTTACCTGATACGTAATATGGTTTGTGGTCGAGGAAACAACGATCAAAAAGGTAACTGTAATTTTCTTAAACGAAGCTAGGACGAAAAATTGCCTGGAGTCTATGGTGAGTACTCTTCATTGGTTGAGATATGATGAAAATAGATGCTACTAGGTTGTATCTGCACTGGACTACGGATTGTAATGATCGATTTCCAATATGTCATTCCACTTCCTGTAATAAAAATAACGAGGCAGAATCACACGTTCTTTAAAACAAGTCATCATAATACATAATAAGCAATATAATTGGTTACATTTAATGGTTAACGTTACGCTACAAGGCAATATTAAGCAAATGCCAATATTAATGCACATGTATTGATTTTAACAAAATGACATTGTTACTTTAAGTATGGTCTCTTATTATTTTCGTTAGTATACGTTATTACACACACTTTATCTTAATCTTCTTCAAACCTTATTTGACTCTACATCAGATTTAAAATAATCATTTATACATGAGTTACACTACACCATTTAGTTTGAGGTCTCAGTTTACAACATCTTTCATGCCTTCATTGTTCACGCACGTCCGTGCTGTTTAAGAAACGCATGTTGCAACGTCGTAGCCGCACGGTTTTACGTAAACGACACTTACAATGAGGGAACAAGACATAGCAAGGACGAGTGGAGACATCTATACCCACTCGTTTTCTAATGTCTTCCCTTTTTCTTGGCTTAGACGTTCTCATGGGGTTCCGGGTTTAACTTCTGCATTTCAGCCGTTTCCCCGTGTTCTTCCTTTGGGTTTTGCCTTCTTAGCCTCAGGATTTGTCCATAATTAAAGGTCAGTAAGGTTCTCATGGTCAGGGAAATCGCGAATACGAAACATACGGTCAGTAGTATGTTCCACCAAAAAATTATTTGAGAATAATCCGTATCTATTATCCACGTGCGTTAGTCTCTGGTCTTCATTAGTAAATAGGGGGATCTGGGAATCTAATGCTTCTCTTATTTTGTAAGCCTTAATGTCCCTTTATTCTTTTCTATTTTGGACCATATCGAGGTTTTCATTTCCTAACTTTCTATATTGGGAATAGTGTACGACAGGTTAATTGCCTTAAAATTGATTATTGTAGGACTTATTATATTTGTGCTCAAGGTAATTAACGGCGTTCGAACAGTTGACTCTTTAGTTACAAGTCGACATCCTTGTTTTATGGTTATCGTACCCACATCTTGTAACAGTAATTCTGTCCTGTAACTTGGATCTATTCTTTCTGTATTATTATAACAAGACAAAGTTCCAACAGTTTCTCTTGGAACAGAAAATAAACAAAGATCATTTCTAAGGTGTATGAATATTTCTCGTTTAGTACTTCCTATCAAGGCTTCGCACGAATCAGGTATTTCTTCCTGTTGTGTGTCTTTTAAGAATATATCTAACATACAAGACTTTTGATGTGGACTTTTAATTTGGTATAGTAAAGAAATGAATTTGATACTTCTGGCTCTATGGGTAAAGTAAACCAAATGTTAGGTGCGTTTTTATTTCGTCTAACATACTTTTTAGGTTAGAAGGATCTACTAGGTCGTAAGACAAAGTTTCTCCCGTGAGGGCAAATAATGCAAACTCGAACTTACTAACATCTGTCGCCAGGTTTAGTAGTGACATGGTAATTGTATCGAATGATACCATGGTAAGGCTCGCGTCTGTCACCACGCGATCCACTTCGTTCCTTAAATAATTCATTACGTTTACAGTTTTTGAGATCTTCTTAGATATTATTTCAACTTCATCTCTCTGGTAATTTGCTATACTGGCTTGTATCTCCTAAACGTGTAATGTTACGTTCATGGCATTATTCAACTTTTTTACATGTTCCCTCAGGCTGTATAGGTCTTCCTCCGTCCCTATGGGAGCGTAGGTTCGAATCCTACCGACCGCGCCATTTGTGGCAATAAAGACTGCTCCATTTGTGACATTGAATATTGTGGCATTTGTGGCAATAAGAATTGTGGCACCTGTGGCAATAATGATCGACCGTGCTAAATGTATTGTTAAGGGGATTTACCCTGTATACCGATCGCGCCAACTGTGCTGTTAAGGTTTAAAGCTGTGAACTTGCACCTTATGAGTTCTCCGATCGCGCCACTTGTAACACTAAAATTGTGCCATCAAGGACTGCGCCACAGCAATGGGGAGTAAGGTAAATGGGTGACCGCGCCACTCGCTAAACGCGAGAAAATAAAATGCGTAACTATAATAGGTTGGAAATTCTCCAACTATCAATCTAGGAGTGTAACCCCGCTTCCTCGAGTTATCTCTTTATCAATTAGAATCAAATTCCTGGGAGCGTTACCAATGGAGTACAATTGAACTAGTTATCTACTGTGCGATGAGATACAGTCATATAATAAGAACAAACAAACACAAATAGAAAAGTAATAGTTTTATTGAGACTTACATTTTAGATGTACAACAGTGCTTCAATTGACGACAATAGAGGCAGAGATAATAATGACCAAATCTTTAAAATGACTGCCTAATGATAATTCTGACAAATGAATGCCCAATAATAGTTCTGACAACGAATGCCTCGAAAAAACACTTTTCTTCACTATATCAAACTAGTCCTGATTCTGCGCCCTAAGAGCTATTTCACGATTGGCCCAACTCTTGTGAAGGGCCCGCTACCTTGTAATTATGTTTGCAAACTCACTTCATTATTCTAACTGTCCATCCAATAATTTGTTTTAAAATTTTTGATGATTAAACATTCATTCTGCTCTTATAACTTAAACTTCCTGTGAACTTTGTATCTAGTTATTTTTTTTTATTGCCAAGCATCTTCGCGAAATTCAAAACCGATTAGCGTCGATGTTTGGCTGAGACTAGAATGCAGTTTTTCTTTTGCTGATTAAGAAGTTTTCTTTTTGAAACGGGATTTAAACTTAATTAGGGGAAGTTTAATTTATGTCGGAATTATCCTTGGAAGGAAAGAATTTTATTTTTTTTTTTGTATTTTAAATATATCACATATTACTCACGGTACATTTGGTCTTATCTCTTATACCCACCACACTATATACTACACAGTGGCGTCGTTAAGGGGGACAGTTGCCCCCAAATAATCTAGAAAAACTTTAATTTATCAAGTAGCTTTTAAGCTGTTGCTTGTTTTAAGTGTCAAATTTGCTCTTTCCTTCGGAAGATAATCTTTTTTTTATTTAATCCATGCTCGTTTTAACATAAAGAAAACGAGAAAAATATGGGTCCGTAACACTTCATAATATGTTCCACATTTAATATTTTTCCAAATATACTGCCTTTGAAACTTATCATCAAGTAAAAATGTTAGCCTGATTTATGACAAAATTAAAAATTGTCCTATGCTTCTTGTTTCGCCACATTTGCTCAGGTCAATGTTTCGCCCTTTTTAAGGTGCTTTTATTTCCTAAAATCTATCCGTTCAAGATTAGGTTCTATTGCTTTAAAACATTCAAAAGTGGAAATGCTTACACCCCCTACATCTGCAAATAGGACATAAATGGAATCACTGAAGAATTAGAAGGTAGATATACAATGAATATAATTTCCTGAATGAAAAAAGAAATCATTGGAAAAGAAAATAAGGCTCAGTGCTTTTTATAATGATAATTGTACTATAGCTAGAGAGGTCAAATCGGTTGTAGTCTGGTCATGGAATTTGGTAGAGGGGGGTCCACTCCAGGAATCATTTAATTATTATAATTTTTATTTCCAGCATTTAATTGAAACTCCGATTCTTTGTTGGTCATTGCAATGCCTAATAAGCGCTGATCACATCTTATTTCTTACTTTCCGGATTCACATAATAACCCATAAACATAGAACTGCCTCTATGTACAATACCACGCTGACTTCTTATTTTCGCTTTTCTAAATATTTCTTTTAACCAGTTCCAAAAAAAGAATAGATATAAATGTACTTAGAATTATTACTGTTATTAGTCGCAATTCACGTAACACCAGCGCTACTTTTATCAGCACTAGGAAACCGAGCTTTGCTTGTGAAGGGAATTACAGACATAAAAACAATATTCAGAATAACCCCCCTTTGAAAATGTATACCCTGATTTACACAAGAATGGCTTTTGTGTAATTTATAAAGAATTCGTTTTCTTAAACAAAGATACAAAGGGAAAGGTAATTTTCAAACTCTTAGAGTCAATTTTCGCTTCCAATGGAAGCGGAAATTGATGAGCGGAAAGGGATGACACAAATGACTTTTGTGTCATCCCTGGCAATTTTAAATTTATTTAAGGTTTCACCCGCAATAACGCCAAGAATTGTTAAGATTTTCTGGATATTAACAATGCCCAACGGATAAGTTTCTAACTCTAACTCTATTTTTAGAATACTTTCAAATTAGAGATACAGTCGCTATTTAAATATGTCACAATATAATGTTACACGATTTGTGGTAATACTTTGACTTATCTTGAATCATTACTTAGACGGTGCTGTTGCGCTGCCTTTGATTTTTGTTTGGGCTTTATGTGGCCAGCTGATTTCAATGTAATTAATTAGCATAAATCGATAAACCAACAAACGAATCAATTTAATAAAAATCATAAATAATGTTTAAATAAATCACGTATATTAAAAGCTTAGTATAACAAATTAAATCTTATACAGTCGAAATCCATTCAAAACTACGAGCAAATGAATAGTGCAATATCTGGGGCTATTAGAATAGAGCTTGTTCAATTATGATATGAGCATCCTGTTCTGGGCGTGGGGGCTGAGAAAAGTGGAGGGGGTATATGTTTTGCAGCATTAGTGATGAATCTGGCTGAAAACAGTCGAGTGAATACGTTTACCTTCGCCCACCCAAAACTTTGTTTACGCTATACTACTGTCGTCTGCAGCAGCTAATTGCTGAAAATTTTAGTAAAAGCCAAGCACCAGCACTTATATGTATAATTGTTTAATGTATGTTTATAATGTATTGCGTAATTTCTTTAAATTCACCAAGTAACGTGTGTGTTAAATAGTTATTCTTCATCACTACCGATTCAGTAGCACATACGTATGTTGCCCCATGGTTGGCTGCCTGCCAATAGGTGACCCTTAATAAAGACAATATAAGTTCTAACTTGTGACTGAGTGACCTCTTTCCAGTTTTTCACATTTTTTTTGTGAAAAACCAAATAAAATAATCAAGTTAAACTAAATCAAATCTATAGAACTTTATTTCACAAGACAAAATAACAAACTTTAATTAAGCAAACTAGCAATTTCGAAATATTGAGGAATGTCACAGAGTAAAGTAAAATAGAAAACAAAACAGTGCTGCCAGCGAGCAAAATTGTCCTTTTACGTGGGAAACTGTTTTAATATAAAAGAATTTGCAGATATTCAAATTAAATGTTCAAATATACAGTTACGAACTACCTGACATTCTACTAACATGTCTTTCTTGCAGAAGTTTACATAGAAATGTCCAACGGGGGACGGGGGGGGGGGGGGGGGTGTTGAAAACTGCCCTGAAATAAATTCTCAATTACGTACTGGGCTCTACTATTTCTGAGTAACATAGGGGTATAGTTCTGCAAGAAATAGACCCCGATAACAGTTTATGTTGTGTCTTCACTTACTTTTGATCAGAAAGAAATAAGACCGCTGTCAGTCCCAATCCCTTGCTAAAGCGGCAACACTGCTTGAAAGAACAAAAAAAGACGACGTTAAGAAATAAAAATCAGGCACATGTATGATCCACGCCCTACCACTCTGGTTGTTCATTTATTGACCTTGCTTTATTTAGTTTCTTTCAGCTTAGCGTGAGACGAGACAAAAAGAAGTGACAGAATAGATCAAAAATATATAATTTGGGCTATATATTTGCACATTATGGGGGAAGGGTAAAGTATTGGACAGCGTGAAGTTAGAAAACAATTATTACTAGATAATATGCAGAATAATTGTAGTTAACCCATTAGGCCTGCAGATCCATTATACTTTACCCCCTCCCTAATGTGCAAATATATAGCCCAAACTTGTTTATAAAGTATTATATTTTTATCATACTTGGGTATATTTCATTAGGATTGAGCGTCAGAAAAACAATTAGAAGTATATTAGGTAGGGTGTAGATCATACGAGTACCCAAAATCTACATAAAACTTAGATTTTGGAGGAAGTAAAAACAATTTTGCTCCGAGGTCAAGATTAGTAGAAGCGAAAAAATACACGAATTAGAACGTTTGATCATATTTGATCTATAATGCATCATAGAGCATGTCCAAACATTATGCTGAATAAGGATGATATGGCATCTACTATCCCAAAATATGAATAAAACTCTCTACCAATTAGAACCCTTTTTCCAGCGAAAACATTCGCTAAATGAGCCTTTCAGAAACACCATAAGTCCTGGTATTTCCGCCCTACCCGGCGACGCGTGAATCTAAATAAAGACTAGCAAAAAGTCTTGCTTTTCAATTTGTTCACATGTCTGTTTCATGGACATAGCCAAATTAGTCCCTGAACAATTTTACAAACAGAAAACTCAAATTTATACCAACTTTTTATTAGGATAGTCCAAGGTCATATTCAGGGTAGGGGCTACGAGGTTTGAACCCCCCCCCCAATTTTTGCCTGAATCGTAAAATACCCCCCCCCCCGGAAAATCCTAGATATGTGCTTGAGATATCCTAATTAAACTTCGAAACACCAGAAAAAATAATGTGGAAGGCTTTTACATTATATTCAAAATTTAGTAGAAATATCTTTAACTAAAGATAAGAAGTAGTTTATAAGAATTGTTTGAACACTAAAAAGGACACCCTAGACGGTCAATCATTTTGATCAAAAGCTTCCGTCAATCAATTGATTAAAACATGTTTGACCGTCTAGGAACCGATTGAGTCATTCAAACTTTCTATCAATCACCATCAACGCTTGACTCAAGTGTCAAATAGGTTCCTAGCCGGTCAATCATGCCTGAATCAATCGATTGACGGAAGCTTCTGATCAAAATGATTGACCGTCTAGGGTGTCCTAACAGTCTGTACGTTCAGATTCTAAGGATTTGCAATTTGACAAAGTTGTGTCTCAAACATTATCCTAAATGATGATTAATTATTTGTTATTATTTTCGTTTCAAAGGTCGGAAAATGAGTGAATTTTAGTCCCTTCTGCTTACTAATATTGTCCCAGACGAGTTGAAAGCAGTTAAAGTTTTCTTCTTATCCGGGGAACAACAAGGTTATTGTTTCTCTCAATTGTTTCTCAAGGTTATTATAATCCTTCATCCAGAAAGAACAAGGTTATTTGTTAGAAAAATTTACGGCTAAAATAAGAAAATTAATCATAAACGGGAAAGTGAGAAACCATTTTATTTTCTCTATTAACACTGAACATCTTTTTAGTAGTTATGCTGAAGCTTCCTTCTATAACGCTCATCGGGACTAGTAAGAAATATGCACACGAGGGAAAGGGATTGTTGGCCCTAATGCTCAAAATTTTCGAATGAAAGATCTTAAGCCGAACCGGCCAGCCATGACAAAAAACCAACAAAGAGAAAAATCTCTAAAAAAACAAAACAAACGAGACTGTGGCCAGTGGGAGAGAAAAGGAAAACAACAGAAACAAAACAACGCGGATATTTCGCCTGTATACAAACAAGGCGTCTTCAGCACGAAAGACACACACACAAAAAAAAAAAAAAAAAAAAAAAAAAAAAAAAAAAAAAAAAAAAAAAAAAAAAAAAAAAAAAACACAGATAAAACTAAAAACCAATAAAACCACCACCAAAAAAAAAAAACAAAAATGTACAATCGGCGCAAATTAATCCACGTAGGGAAAAGATGCTAAAATAGAGTTTACTTCAGTGAGGACACAGAGTAACTGAGGAAAAATAAAAAAAACTGTAAATTACTTTAATTATTCAGTTGCGAAATAATCCTTTTGTTAGCTATTACTGAAAGAGTGAATCAGTTGTCAATAAGGGAGTAAAGATTTTAAATAATCACCAGGGGACTATTTTACCTGTTAGACCAAAACGATTTGCTTCAGTAATAGCTAACAAAGGATTATTTCGCAACTGAATAATTAAAGTAATTTACAGTTTTTTTTTATTTTTCCTCAGTTACTCTGGTGTCCTCACTGAAGTAACTCTATTTTAGCATCTTTTCCTACGTGGATTAGTTTGCGCCGATTGTACATTTTTTGTTTTTTTTTTTGGTGGTGGTTTTATTGGTTTTTAGTTTTATCTTTTTTTTTTTTTTTTTTTTTTTTTTTTGTGTCTTTCGTGCTGAAGACGCCTTGTTTGTATACAGGCGAAATATCCGCGTTGTTTTGTTTCTGTTGTTTTCCTTTTCTCTCCACTGGCCACAGTCTCGTTTGTTTTTTTTTTTTAGAGATTTTTCTCTTTGTTGGTTTTTTGTCAAAATTTTCGTATGTTTCTACGTAATACCCGTGTTTCTTTTTCGAAGTTACCCCCTCCTTTCCCTCGACATAGGTTTATATGTGCACCAGGGCTGTATCCAGGATTTTTCTCTTTTAGGGATGGGGTACCAAAAAAAACTTTAAAAATCCGTAATTTTTTTATATGTATTTTTACGAGTTAGGCGAGCATTTTGTTTCTTTGGGGGGGGGGGGTTCAAACCCTCAAACTCCCCAGGATAGGGCTTTGATGAACGCACCTGACGATTTTATCACTTCTCCCGAAATTTGTTTTATTTTCCACGCCTTCGAAATAAATTTACATATGCATACCTGATTAGTGGTTGAAAAAGAAAAAAAAAAAAATGATGTGGTTCTAATATTTATGTGCCAGAGAAATTTTATCAAAATAATCAGCGGGTCAAAATTCCAAGAATCAATCTCTAAGTATAGGACTACCATACAGACATTTCGTTCTTTTCCTTTCCTTTTACTGACTATATGACTATACTCACTATTTATTTTTGTTCTTACTACTTTAATTGTTCTTACTAATTACTTTATGTTATTACTATTTCTCAGAGGAGCCCCAATCAAGTTTAAAACTTTTCGTTTTTTACTGGCCATTTGACTATTCTTACTATTTCCTTTTGTTCTTACTACTTTTTTGCTACTTATTACTGTTCTTACTAATTACTACTTGTCTTTAATATTTCTCACAAGAGAACCGTTAAGGTTTTAAAAAGGGATTTCTCCAGAATTACAATTTCTCCAGGAATCCAGGAATTTCTCCAGGAATCCAGGAATCGGTCTAGATTTGTCGCCCAGCATTAATTAGCCCAGATTTTAAAAGACAGGTGGGAGGAGGTTGTAGGAAGGGAATTAAAGGAAATAGATACTTCTTGGGGGGGAGGTGTAAAGAGGGGGTTTGAAAGAATTGGAATGGAGAGAAGCACGTGTAGCTGTGCTGCCCTCAAGTGGCTGCGGTGAGTCGTTCGTAGTAGTAGGGCCATTTTCTCATCAAAAATAAGCAATAATGTCGTTGGTTTCCAACAATACATTATAAAAATTAGCCAATAGAATTAATACCTACTTCTTAACGCGCAAATATAGGGCAGAAACATCTCTTTTTCGCTTCGCTTATCGTAATAAATGATTCTACTCTTTTCGATCGCGGCCTTTGTTCGACCTAAGGTAAAACCAACTCTTTCCAAGCAGCAGAAAGCACTTTAAGAAAGTTAGTGGAACAGTCACATTAGCTTTGTGAACAAGTAGTACTTACAGTAGCCGCATCAGCACTTACAGTATTGACGCCATGTGATATAACTAACAAATAAAATTAACGGAAAAAAAATACTCTCTCTGTGTCGATTCATCTTTTTTGTGGGCTCTTTCGAAACGTCATACCTTCTTTAGATATCTATAATCTTTGATGCATGCAGGATGAAGCCGATTAGCTAAATTATTAACATCTTTTTCTTAAACAAGACGGATCAGCTTTGCAGGACACTAACTTTTTATTCAATTAACGTGAATAATAAATTACTCTTCCTAAAGAGTGGACAGTCACAAATAAATTTGGAGAAACAATTTCTCAAATCCAAAAAAAACTTTCGCCCTAAATTCTAGAAGATGTAAAATCAACTCAGAAGGCTTTCGGGTCAAAAACTTGGAGCTCAATTTTAAAGCCGGAAATTCCTAAGGCCTTCCGAAAACTCTACCCAAGTTTTACTTGTATTCAGGGTTGCCACCCGTAAACATTTGTCACTATTTCTAGTGATTTTTTACATTGCCTAAATAAAAAATCACTAAATTTGCACATAAATCACTAGATTATTAAAGAAAATCACTAAATCAACCAGAAAATCACTAAAATCTAGTGATTTTTCTGTTACTGGATGGCAACCCTGCTTGTATCTTGCATTTCAACACTCCAAATTGAGATCGTAAGAAGTGAAATAGATGATCAAAAAATACCATGGACTGGAACCTCAACTGCCGCACTTTTTAGCCACCGCAGTTGTTTGGCATAATACCAAATACTATGGCAAAGCAAACTTTTTAAAAAGTTTAGTATTGCTATAAGATGAATTCTAGTGAAAAAACTAAAAAGAAAATAACTAATTCAAGCAAACAAAATCAATACACACAACATATTACCTTATGAATTAACATAAAATTAACATTTTTAGGTCTGCCCCCCCCCCCCCCCGACTAGATAAGCTTTTTAAGAAATCTTACTTTTTAGATAGCCCCCCACCCCCCCCCCCCTTGCAGCCAATACGAAATGAAGACACAAAAAATTTGTCACTGCTTCTTTTTTACTTTTTTTTAATACCGACTATTTCATATAATATATCATAACTGCGCAAGGGGATCGCTCGCCAAAAAACAGTCTGACAGACTCCCCTTAGATTAATTTGAAACTTTTTATAAAACATATTTCATCAACTTTCTGATCCTCTCACTTCTTGGTTAAATTGTTCTAGAGCCCCCCCCCCCCCCCCCCCCGCAAAAAAAAAACATGTAATCAGTATGAATCTACGATTTTAACTCCTATATACTTTCTATAATGAAGATTAAACTTTAACCTTCACAGGGAAGATTGTGATTTATGTTTGTGAACAATATCAGCCATAGATATTGTTTACCCATAAATTCTTGATAATAAATTTATTCTAATAATGATATTACATAATAACAATAATTATAGATTATAATAGATAAATTCTTGGTGATACAAGGGTGTACTACAGCTTACCAAGATAATAAAAAGTAACAAATTTAAGTTTTGATTTAAACAATAAAGACACCCTTGCACTGTTCTGGCGGACCCTAATTCATTTAGGTAGGTTTTACCTTCAAAGATAAAATGGACACAGACTTCTTATTTAAAGAAGAAGAATAACAAATGAAAAATGGCACACTTTGTTCTTAAAAAGGAAAATCAGTCAGGATCAAGGCCGTATCCAGGGGGGGTCAGGGGGCTTGAGCTTCTCGAATTTTTTCTCCGACTCCTAAAAAAACGTAACGAAAATGCAACTAAACAATTTTTTGATACGCTTTTCGAAGTTTTTTTTTTTTTGCCCTCCCCCGAACAAAAATCCTGGCTATGGCCCTGGTAAGGATGGATACCGAATAAGACTAAAAGGTTGAAAAAGTGATTTATCAGCACAGGACTCCTTAAACAAATTAGAAAGCCAATTATTTTTATAGCATATCTCTCAGAGAGTCCTTTCTTTGGAAAGTGTTTCCTGCTTTTGGCTGATTTAGAATTGGCTGAGTTTTAGCAGCCTCCTTTAAAGATGTAATTGTCTTCTGAAACCATCCGCTCTTAGACGCTTGCAATTCAGATGTCAGAGCTATAGCTTGGTGCGATAAATCCTAAAAAAGAAGTCAATTTTACAATTTTTGAAATTTTATACCGTTAAATTTTAGAATTTTATATATTAATTTTTTAATGGAATTATTTTACATTTTATATATTTGTATTAAAGGACATTTTAGAATTGTATCCTTTTTTTTTTTTTTAAACAAAAATGATTCAAATTGAAGATAAGGAAGCAAAAATATCTAATTTTCGGGCTCAATATAAAAAAATAGGCACACATTATATTTCAAATTTAAGAATAGAGCCAAGAAAAAAACTAAATTCCTAATTATATCAATGTTTTGTAAAAACTCAAATTATACAAGTAGTTTCAATGTTTATTAGAAAAGCTTTTATGTAGAATATTCAGCCATAAACTGATTTGCATCTTCTAAAAATGGAAAAATTGCTCATTTGCTACTGTGCCACATGATTAGAGGTATGCAGCCGTGTAACAATAAGAGATTGAATTTTAGCAACTTTTTGGGGTATGGAGAACGAAAAAACAAGAAAAAAGTATGTAAAGTAAGTAAGTATGACGGCACTAGACCCTTAAGGTCCAAACCGGCGGTGCTGATCTCCGTTCAAAAACAAAGAAAAAATGTTCTTAAGAAATTTGAAAAAATTCCAGCAATCTCAGGAACAAATTGAAATAATTGTTTTTGTAGCCTACTAAATAGTATAAACAAGGAACCAAACAAACATTTTATATCGTCAAAAATCGTACATAAAAAATAATATATCTTGTCAAAATACATCAGAAATAATATATCTTAAAAATAATATATCAAATATATAATACTATATCTTGTAACGGCGGTTTCATGTATAAAGTGAAAGTATCTCTGCGAGATTCGAGCTTGAAATCCTTCAACAAGTTTTGAAAAGCGAATGTAGAAGCCCCAAATTCAGATGTTTTTTTTTCAGTTTTGAAGAGAATTTTAAATTTTTGCATGCATTTAGAGCTTGGGCGTAGCAGTCTTAAGTAAGCCTGCCTCCAACATCACTTGTATATGGGTAAAGGGAGGGGATTCTCCAGAATCGAATCATTTATGCATCTACATTTTCGGTTATCAGATATCAACCAAACTTTATTAGAAGTTGAGCCGGTACCCTAATTGTTCCTTTGGAATGGTTAGATAAGATAGATAAGATTTATTCGTAATTAATTAATCACACAATGAATACATTCTTCTAATCCCCCAAAGGCTCCTAGGCCTGTAAAAAAGGGGGAATACATACATTTCAATTAAGCACTAAATCAATAGATGAAAAATGTTATTAACACATCAAATATAATTTAATAAATTAAACAGACTCCAATCAATGCTGCACGAAAAGGAGAAAAAAAAAAAAAAAAAAAAAAAAAAAAAAAAAAAAAAAAAAAAAAAAAAAAAAAAAAAAATTTAAAGGCAGAAAAGCTGGACTGGCAGCTATCCCTGTATTAAAAATTACTATAAATAGTTTACCGGCATCATAATTAAAAAACAAAACAAAGAATAGAAAAAAAACAATATTTAAAAAAAACCCAAACAAAAAGCGATTTTAAGAGACCCCCCCCCACCCAAAAAAAGATGTAGGATAATCCAATAAAATAAACCAAAATTCCAAAATGTATATTTGAAACCAAGCCACAAAAAAAATTAGACAAACTCAATACCCCTCACAACAAACGTTTCTAACCCAGGCTAGGGTCAACTCCCCCCCCCCCTAAATAATAATAATAAAATAAAAAAAAAATTATTAAAACATGACAAATTAAGACATTAAAAAACATTTTAAAATTCTTTTGAAACTACCAAACGAGTGACATTCTTGAGCTGACTCAGGTAGGCTATTCCAAACGATATGACAAGTAGTTAATGGATTAAAGTCAGACCTCACCGATGGAGTAAATAAAATATTAATATTCCTTGAATTGCGAAGATGACTTGAAGACCTATCAGTGACGAAAGAAGGAGTAGTTTGAAGGGCTGTGGGAACATCACCATGAATTTGATGAAAACTGAAAGACGCGCACGAAAGAATGTAGAGAGACTGCAAATCAAGTAATGGGCTAGTTGGGTTTGTCGTAGAACAATTTGTTTCCTGTATAAGCCTTCTTTGCCTTATCATATAACTTAGAAAGTGGTTTCAAAAAAGAAGAGAAATTTGACATCCATATTGTAGGGCAATAAGAAACGCAGGACTGAACTAAGCAAAGGAACAGAATTTTTAAAACTGATCCAGGAAAAATGTGTTTTAGCTTCCTCAAAATTCCAAGGCTCCTTGAGATCTTCATATTAATTAGTCCAATATGATGCTTGAATAAAAGGTTTTCATCGAGAAGAATACCGAGAAATCAGACATATCGTTCCTTAGGTCTACTGAGAGAGCCCCTTGAAAGCTGGATATTAGTTAACTCAGGGCACGCCAGAGAAATACGGGAAAAAATTAAAAAATTTGACTTAGCATCATTTAGGGCAAGGCAATTTGCATCAAACTAAAGAAAGACTCTCTCAAAAAGGTCAACTAATTTGGGAGGCATCTCAGACTCAGCTCCTACTACAGTACCAATGGTACTGTCATCAGCGAAAGCAACGAGAGTGTCCACATCCTGCGAGAACGATGGATTTTTTTAGCATTGAAAGATTCAGGATGACATAGGAGACAGCAAACTGTAGGTTTTTGATTCTCAGCCACAACTAAAAGGTCATTAACATAAATCAAAAACAGAGACGGTCTAAGAACAGAGCCTTGAGGAACACCAAACTCAACTTCAGACGAAAAGCGGGAATGGAAATCTACGGAGATACTTCTACCTGACAAATAGGATTCAAACCAAGCATGAGCCTGTCCTCTTACACCATTGTGTGATAGCTTATACAGCAGAATGTCATGAGTTAAAGAGTCAAAAGCCTTACGGACATCTAGGAATATAGCAGCAGGAGTCAAACCAGAGTCAAGCGCGGTGTGGAGAATTTAAAAGAGTTACACACGCATGCTCCGTAGAATGTTTAGCTCGGAAGCCAAACTGAAAATCATGAAAAAATCTTTTAGCCTCTAGAAAAGCAAGCAGACTGGAAAGCATGGTCTTTTCAAAGATTTTGCTAAAAAGAGACAGCAAAGATACAGGACGATAATTGGCTGGAACATTTCTTGGTCCACCTTTATATAAAACAATTACTCTAGCTCGCCTAAGAGAACTGGGGAAAATCCCATTTTCAAAAGAAAGATTTATAAGCTTTGTCAATGGATAAATAATTGAAGGAAGAATGAACTTAACAACCATAGTTGGAATACAGTCAGGGCCAGACGACGAAGAACCCTTCAAGCTATTTACAATCCTGGCTACTTCAACATCAGAAGCAGGATATAACACCATCGATTTGAGACAAGGCGGACCAAGATAAGATTTGTAATCTGGTTGTGACTGTGAAGACCTGACTGAAGAAGCAGTGGTTTTCCCAATATTGACAAAATATGATGTAAATGCTTCTTGAACAGATGGAATACCCTCAACAACCACATCACCAACTACAAGACTTGGAGGGATAGAAGGAGTCGGAGAAGAACGTTTGAGGACGGAATTGATCACTTGCCAAGTTTTTCGAATATCTTTCCCACAATCCGAGAATTTTTTAGACGTAATCTATTTGGCGTTTATTTGGGAGGAGAGGGGTTCTTGTAATGTTTTTATGAGGACATACAACTTATGGGGTAGTTGAATCTGAACCAATCCTGGTGGGAAATAAAAGGTATGCGTTCAAGTTTCTTTTATGATTTTATAATCAATTTAACCAGAATGGGAGAGGCGGTTCCTTATTTTTAGTCATCATAATATCTACAAGAATAGGCTGTTGGATGCCAGTTTGATTTGGTTCAAAAATGAAATCCAAGTGTTTTAGTAGTTATGTTTTGTGTTACGGACCCGATTCTACCTCTGTGGGGCCTGAGGGACATTAAAGACATTCGTCTTTAAGCAGGACATCTAATTGATTGGTTCAGTGATTGATTCGTTCAACCTTAGTTCAGTTGCTAGTGGTCGGATCTAAACTTATCAGATCAGATCTAAACTTTTTCTTTGTCTTTCGTTCCCATACCCCCTAAAAAGTAAGTTTCATCAAAACTCAACAGGAAATGAAAGCTAAGTTCTTTGTTGCAATTTTCACGCTTAGGACAGTCTGTGCGTCCGAAGAAATGAATTCTTACATGGGTCTAGGAAAAGTTTGGCTTCTGGGGGGGGGGGGGCTGAATTCAAGTCAATGAGGATAAGGACCAATAGGGACTTTCTGATCTAGATCAAAATTTATCAAAACGACAGTTGGAGTTCATGTCCATTTTATTCAGGGCTAATTCAACCTTGGCACCAATTCGACCTCTTTGGGCGAGAAAGAAGAGCTCATAAATAAATTGTTATCAGCACTAGTTGAAGAAGGCTGCGTCGGATCTCAACTAAAGCTGACGAGAAGTTTATTCTACTGATTTAAAGCTAAAACAGAATTAAAGATAAAACATTATTCCAGAAACCTTTTAACTAAACTGTCGCTTATTGAAACCGACCAATTACGCATAAATATCACTATTTTGGAGAATTCCAGTTTTTCAATCGGAATTTTTTCACGCTGTTTTCATCAACCAGGCTGACAAAATGGGTCAAAGAGATAAACTCTATTTTGGGACCACTGCTTGTTTTGGGACAATTGGATTTTTGGGTTTTTTTTTTAGTTACTTTGATAAAGCCCCAAAATTTAGACTCTTTAACAAACCAACCTATTCAAGGCTAGTCTAAAATAACCAGAAAAGCCTCACTAGCCTTAAAAAAGCAGAGCCGAGACCATTTATCTAGAAGACAGACCTAATTTAAACCAATTGCCAAACAATATAATAACCTAATTTGAAAAAAACTTGCTAAAAATTTAAAAATTAAGTTTTCTGTGACGTCCAATCATACTAAAGAAAACCCAAGAGCTGATCAAGAAAAAAAAATATTATATATTTTTGGTCAAACCATGGCGCAACCAATTGTGGAGATCAAACTTCCAAGAGAAAAAAAAACGAAACGAATTGCATATGTTGTGCAAACGATGAAAAAATAACGTCGGATTGCTAGAGAAAAACATCTCAGAAGCTTCCACGGGCCATGTTTTAACTTATGTTTGAAGAGAATTGCCGTTATCCCATACGATGTTTTGTGTGTGTGTGACATTGCTCCTATGTCAAAGCATTCATTCCTATAATGCTGAAAATAAAACCATACAAAAAAAAGCAGAGGGTTGAAATCCAGGGTCATTTCAGTTCGTTTGAAGTTGTAATATTACTCTTTACTTTCATTAGGAAAAAATTTCCTTTAAAATTCAACTTCCATTTGTTTTCAGTATCATACTCAAGGTATCTCTAGGAGCTTGCCTTCAGAACCACAGTTCTAATATATTTCAATTTTTCTCAGTGGAATAATTTTTTCCCAATAGTCGAGTTATCCGTTGTCCCAAAAAGGTGGAATATATGGATTTGGTCGGAGCTAGCCTAAAATGTGCTGAATGCTAAATAACTTTTAAGCTAGAGAAGATTGATGGGTACGAAATCGATTCAAATTGAGGTCCTCTGTCACCCTGCCACGACTTATCCTTGAAGAACGGGAAGCGCTGTAGCACATATGTTAGGATATTTGCATAAAATTAAAATCTTGGTTTATGAATATATCTTCTTGGAAAAAAAATTCTAGTTAATAAGTCTTGAGTCACAACCCATCGACACTAACTATAGAATATTGCACATCAGAATAAACAGTAGTGTTGTTCAGGGTTTAACGGCGACCTCGATAAATTGTCTATAACAAAGGCAACACTTTTTGAATAAAATAAGTTAATAAATTGACGAACAAGTACCTGATTTTTACACTGCGATTCAACCAAAGCCAGCTTCGTTTGAGCGAGCTCGAGTTCCAGTTCCCGATTGTGCTTCTGTAAATTTGCAAGGGACACGACTTCGGAATCAGAAGCCTTTCTTTCTTTGCTGGGGCTGACATTGACAAGCGTCAAAGCGCTCTTTCGTGTTTATCTAAAATATTAAAATTATTATTCTACTTTTTGTAATCATAATAGGGTCTCTTTAAATAAAATCACCAAGTCAAGTCCGTGTGAAACAAGCATCCTTCCCAAAAAGGCAAGACTTTCTGCCCCTACACGTGAACAATTTTCAGCAAAAGCTCTGAGTACCAAAACAATTTAATTCCTAATTACCTAAATTTTGTTTCAAATATCTGACTTGGCCCCCTTTATTTAATGCTAATTGTTTTTAGTTTTTCGGTTTTCTTTGTTAATTTTAGCTGACGTAAATTTGACTTATGTGCTAATTTATTTTTGAAAAAAAAACACAACAAAGAGAAAAATCTAAAAAAAAAACAAAAAACAAACGAGACTGTGGCCAGTGGAGAGAAAAGAAAACACAAATGCAAAACAACGCGGATATTTCGCCTGTATCAAAACAAGGCGTCTTCAGCACGAAAGAAACACAAGAAGAACAGGATAAAAAAAAAAAAAAAACAAGATAAACCACCACCAATAGAACCACCACCAAAAAAAAGAAATGTACAATTGGCGCAAACTGATCCACGTAGGGAAAAGATGCTATTATAGAGTTACTTCAGTGAGGACACCAGAGTAACTGAGGAAAAATAAAAAAAAAATGTAAATTACTTTAATTATTCTGTTGCGAAATAATCCTTTTGTTAGCTATTACTGAAGCAAATCGTTTTGGTCTAGCAGGTAAAATAGTCCCCTGGTGATTATTTAAAATCTTAACTCCCTTATTGACTGTTGATTCACTCTTTAGAAGGTTATCATAAATTGGGTCAATATTTAAATTACCTGTGTCTCTATTTATTGAAAGGTTAGCAAACATATGTTTTTTAATTTCTATGGCTTCCCTCGCCCATTGAGTGTAACCCTTATCATTTGAAATAGCTAAGGCTTCGTCAAATTTTACAAAATGATCTGGTTGAAGCCAAATATGCTCTGCTAAAGCTGAAACAAAAGTTTTTTGGAGGCTTGCTTAATTGTAGGGTTTTTTCTATTGAGTTTCGGTGTTCAATAAACCTTTCAACAAATTGTTGGTGAGTCCTACCCTTGTGCTGGTATAGTGGAAGTAACCATGCCTGTCAATCGTAGGCATCGAGTTCAATCCCGCACCATACAAGGGAATTTGGAATTTAAATATCATTAATAATAATTTTTGAAAAATAGAGAAGGTCCGGAAACGCAGCGTACTTGTCTAAAATGTGGTGAGATTGGTTTTGGGCTGGGTCATTTCCTCCTGCGATGCCGGCGGCTTTCTCACATAAGGGGAGAAATTTTGAACGAGGACAATGATTGGCTACTTCGGAAGATTTTAAGTTCAGATTCACCACAGACAGTAGTAAGTGTGGTAAATTTTGCATTGAAAGGTATGAATGTTGATTAAAAGGATAGTGATTTTAGTATGTCTTCATTTTATTTATCCTTTTTCTTTTCTTTTCTTTTTGTTTTGTATATGGCTGTAAAAAAGCTTTAATAATACATTATTATTATTATATATTATTATTATTATAGAAATTCCCACAAGAACACGGAATTTTATACACCCCACTTACTAAATTTCCCCGAGTTAAATCATTACCAGAACTAAAAAAAACTACCCATTGGCCTCAACGATTGGAAACATGTATCAATACCAAATTTACGTAAAACCCGTGAAAGTTTCTCACCCAAACCAGGTACATATGGTAATGAAATGAAACTTTTTGATACAACTAAATCTAAAGACTGGGAAACCCCAATAACCCTATTATCATGTGTAACCCGTCTATTTTCAATTATTTTGTCAATGAACTTAATTGGATAACTATTACAAAACAAAACTATCCCTCAAGTATAACAATTCCGAATCCAGAAATTCCGGGGAACAAATTCTAAAGGCTCTATCCACTAGTGAAATTTACAACCCCCCTTTTCACCGACATAGGGTGACAAGAATGAAAATTTAAATACCTATCATTGTTCGTTGGTTTTCTGTAAATTGAGAAAAGTAAATGGAGATCCCTTTTAATTAATAAAATATCCAGAAAAGGTAATTTATTATTATCCTCAAACTTGACTGTAAATTTAATACTATAATCAAAACTATTTGAATGCTTACAAAATAGGTCTAAGGAGTCCAATCCATGTTTCCAAACGCACACCACATCATCCATGAATCTACCCAAGAAGCAAGGGGAGATTTTAAAACTGTTTATAGCGGAGGTTTCAATGGCATCTATGAATAGATTTGCCAATAAAGGAGAAAGAGAAGCCCCCATAGGTAACCCAAAAATTTGTCTATAAAACTCCCCTCGAAAACCAAAATAAAAAGAAAATTCATTTACTAGAATAATTAGTCTCATAATGACTTCAATATCCAAACTGGCTAAAGTCACATCTTGTATTAAATCAAATGTTTTTCTAATTTACTTTTTAAAATGTCCTCGCACCTTTTTAAATCACAATTTGAATATATGGACACAACATCGAAACTGCAAAGAATTGAACTATCCTCCGCGTGAAATTTCGCAATTTATTAGTAAGATCAGTCGAATTTTTTAAATATGATTTTTGTGTTCCCAAAAGTGGACGCAATGCTACCGACAACCATTTTCCTAATTTTGAAACAGGCGACGGAAAAGTTGACACAATGGGGCGGAGGGGCTCCAGTCTTATGAATCTTAGGTAGACCATAGATCTTGGGTGCCGAACAACCCCTAGGATAATATTTGTTATAAAACTGTGGGGTAATTTGAAAATTATTTTTCATTGACTCCAATTCCTTTCTTGTTAGTTTTACATATTTATCTGTAGGATCAAAATCAAGTTTTTTGTATGTAATAGTGTCAGAAATAATGGATTTCGTTTGATTATTATAGTCTTCAGTGTTCATAATTACGATCGTGTTTCCCTTATCGGCTCTGGTGATAGTAAGGAATTTATCCTTTTTCAAATCTGAAAGTATTTTAATGTCATATTTTTGTGAAATGTCTTTACCAATTAAGCTCATACTAAAGGTGTTTAGTTTTCTTACGATCTCGGCTTTAAGTTCTTGAGGAGTATCAACTTTATCTATAGAAGCCATAATTCCTGACTCCACCTTTGAAATTATTTTTGAATAGGAGATTGGTGTTGGAAAACAGAACTTTGAACCCTTCGACAAAACGGCTTCCTGTTGAATATTAAGAGGTTTAGAAGACAAATTCTTAATTGCTGGACCCAGACAATGACGAGGATAAAAAAACATCTGAATCTTGGAACTTCTCAAACAAAAGTTTATTAAACTTGTCAACCAGACGAACCTTGGACAACTGAAAATCATGGCGAAAAGATCTAATGGCCATTTCCTTAATTCACATAAAAAGATCTTTTTGCCATAATTTTCATTTGTCCAGGTTCGTTTGGTTGACAAGTTTAATAAACTTTTGTTTGAGAAGTTCCAAGACTCAGATGTTTTTTATCCTCGTCATTGTCTGGGTCCAGCAATTAAGAATTTGTCTTCTAAACCTCTTAATATTCAACAGGAAGCCGTTTTGTCGAAGGGTTCAAAGTTCTGTTTTCCAACACCAATCTCCTATTCAAAAATAATTTCAAAGGTGGAGTCAGGAATTATGGCTTCTATAGATAAAGTTGATACTCCTCAAGAACTTAGAGCCGAGATCGTAAGAAAACTAAACACCTTTAATATGAGCTTAATTGGTAAAGACATTTCACCAAAAAAATGACATTAAAATACTTCCAGATTTGAAAAAGGATAAATTCCTTACTATCACCAGAGCCGATAAGGGAAACACGATCGTAATTATGAACACTGAAGACTATAATAATCAAACGAAATCCATTATTTCTGACACTATTACATACAAAAAACTTGATTTTGATCCTACAGATAAATATGTAAAATTAACAAGAAAGGAATTGGAGTCAATGAAAAATAATTTTCAAATTACCCCACAGTTTTATAACAAATATTATCCTAGGGGTTGTTCGGCACCCAAGATCTATGGTCTACCTAAGATTCATAAGACTGGAGCCCCCCTCCGCCCCATTGTGTCAACTTTTCCGTCACCTGTTTCAAAATTAGGAAAATGGTTGTCGGTAGCATTGCATCCACTTTTGGGAACACAAAAATCATATTTAAAAAATTCGACTGATCTTACTAATAAATTGCGAAATTTCACGCTGGAGGATAGTTCAATTCTTTGCAGTTTCGATGTTGTGTCCATGTATTCAAATTGTGATTTAAAAAGGTGCGAGGACATTTTAAAAAGTAAATTAGAAAAATACTTTGATTTAATACAAGATGTGACTTTAGCCAGTTGGATATTGAAGTCATTATGAGACTAATTATTCTAGTAAATGAATTTTCTTTTTATTTTGGTTTTCGAGGGGTTTTTTATAGACAAATTTTTGGTTACCTATGGGGGCTTCTCTTTCTCCTTTATTGGCAAATCTATTCATAGATGCCATTGAAACCTCCGCTATAAACAGTTTTAGAATCTCCCCTTGCTTCTGGGGTAGATTCATGGATGATGTGGTGTGTGTTTGGAAACATGGATTGGACTCCTTAGACCTATTTTGTAAGCATTTAAATAGTTTTGATAATAATATTAAATTTACAGTTGAGTTTGAGGATAATAATAAATTACCTTTTCTGGATATTTTATTAATTAAAAGGGATCTCCATTTACTTTTCTCAATTTACAGAAAACCAACGCACAATGATAGGTATTTAATTTTCATTCTTGCCACCCTATGTCGGTGAAAAGGGGGGTTGTAATTTCACTAGTGGATAGAGCCTTTACAATTTGTTCCAAGGAATTTCTGGATTCGGAATTGTTATACTTGAGGGATATTTTGTTTCGTAATAGTTATCCAATTAAGTTCATTGAGAAAATAATCGAAAATAGACGGGTTAAAAATGATAATAGGGTTATTGGGGTTTCTCAGTCTTTAGATTTAGTTGTATCAAAAAGTTTCATTTCATTACCATATGTACCTGGTTTGGGTGAGAAACTTTCACGGGTTTTACGTAAATTTGGTATTGATACATGTTTCTAATCGTTGAGGCCAATGGGTAGTTTTTTTAGTTCTGGTAAGGATTTAACTCGGGAAAATTTAGTAAGTGGGGTGCATAAAATTCCGTGTTCTTGTGGGAAGTTCTATATTGGTAGGACTCACCAACAATTTGTTGAAAGGTTTATTGAACACTGAAACTCAATAGAAAAAACCCTACAATTAAGCAAGCCTCCAGAAACTTCTGTTTCAGCTTTAGCAGAGCATATTTGGCTTCAACCAGATCATTTTGTAAAATTTGACGAAGCCTTAGCTATTTCAAATGATAAGGGTTACACTCAATGGGCGAGGGAAGCCATAGAAATTAAAAAACATATGTTTGCTAACCTTTCAATAAATAGAGACACAGGTAATTTAAATATTGACCCAATTTATGATAGCCTTCTAAAGAGTGAATCAACAGTCAATAAGGGAGTTAAGATTTTAAATAATCACCAGGGGACTATTTTACCTGCTAGACCAAAACGATTTGCTTCAGTAATAGCTAACAAAAGGATTATTTCGCAACAGAATAATTAAAGTAATTTAGTTTTTTTTATTTTTCCTCAGTTACTCTGGTGTCCTCACTGAAGTAACTCTATAATAGCATCTTTTCCCTACGTGGATCAGTTTGCACCAATTGTATTTTTTTTATTTTTTTTTTTTTTTTTTTTTTTTTTTTGGTGGTGGTTTTATTGGTTTTTAGTTTTATCTTGTTTTTTTTTATCCTGTTCTTCTTGTGTTTCTTTCGTGCTGAAGACGCCTTGTTTTGATTCAGGCGAAATATCCGCGTTGTTTTGCATTTGTGTTTTCTTTTCTCTCCACTGGCCACAGTCTCGTTTGTTTTTGCTTTTTTTTAGATTTTTCTCTTTGTTGGTTTTTATCATGGCTGGCCAGTTCGGCTTAAGATCTTTCATTTTAATTTATTTTTGGTATATAACTCTTAATTATTTAATTATTTTGGTAAGTTTTATTCCTAATTATCTAAATTTGTTTTAAATATTTGACTTGGCACCTTTTATTTAATGCTACTTAGTTTTAGTCTTTAGTTTTCTTTGTTAATTTTAGCCGACATAAACTTGACTTATGTGCTAATTTATTTTTGGTATATGACTCCTTATAGTTTGTTTGTTGTTAAAAAAGAAAAAGAAAAAAAAAGGGCAAAATTGAATTCGGTGGCCATAAATATACGGTATAGACGCAGAAATTTCATTTGAAAATGATAATATAACCAGAACGTCCGCGCCACAACCACAGGGAATCCTGCACTAAATGTGACATATGGACCACAGCTGCAGAGCAGTCCATCCGGGTAAAAACTTAGATGCTCCGCCTTACGGTTCTCATTGTTATTTGGCAGAAAGTCCGAAAAGTCCATATATCAAACAGTTCGTGGTAACGAACTGAAAGTAAGGAGCGAACCGGCTCAATAGTAACTGAGACTCTAAAAAACGGAATTTTGATACCAATACATACATCAAAAGAATCAAATTTTTATGCTGATTTCAAATATATGTTTCATCAAGTTTAGTCTTAACCATCAAAAGTTACGCGCCTGAGAAAATTTACCTTATTTTCGAGAAAAAAGGGAAACACCCCCTTAAAGTTATAGAACGTTAATGAAAATCACACCATCAGATTCAGCGTATCAGAGAACCCTAATGTAGAGGTTTCAAGCTCCTATCTGCAAAAATGTGGAATTTCGAATTTTTTGCCAGAAGAAAGATCACGGATGAGTGTTTATTTGCTGTTCCCCCCCAGGTATAATCGTTTCGACCCAGTGCTCCTAGAATATGGCAGGAGGGCTCATTCGAACGGAAATTAAAAATTCTACTGCCCTTTTTGAGTGACCAAAAAATGGAGGGCAACTTGGCCTCCTCCCACGCTCATTTTATTCCAAAAGTCACCCAATCAAAATTTTGAGATAGCCATTTTGTTCAGCATGGCCGAAAATGTAATAACTATGTCTTTGAGGATGACTTAATCCCCCAATATCGCCAGGGGAAGGGATGCAAGTTATGAACCTTGCCCATTATTTACATATAGTATTGGCTATTGGGAGTAGAGATCTAAGTTGTACTTTGCGTGGACTATGTTCCATCCTGTATCTAAGTTATACTTTGCGTGGACTATGTTCCATCCTGTATCTAAGTTATACTTTGCGTAGACTATGTTCCATCCTGTGCTATTTGGGATTGCGTAATATGTTATGAAGGACAGGTTTCTGACATAATTTATGTAGGCCAGATTTCTACTTCATAATATATATGGCCTACATGCCTTTTAGGGTAAGTACATTTTCCGTGTAAAAAAAAACCGGTGTGTCTTGTTAATGTGTTAATATATTCAGTTTTTTTTTAGTATAAAATCGAGTTTCAAATTATAATTTTATTCAGTTTGAATACTTCATTCGTTCTATTGATATATATATTTTACGATCATTTACATTGGTAGAGATATGGAATGTTCTAAGCGACTTCTGGTGAGTAAAATTTTCTTATATTATAATAAAAAAAGAAATCCATTTTTGTCTAGTCATTAAGTTAAGGAAGAATTTCCTTTACCTTGCTTACTTACGCTTTTTTTTCACCGTGCTGTTAGCTTTTTTAAAAAGCTTCCTATGTTAATTAAAACAGTCCATGTGTTTCAATTTTATTAAATATTAAAAAAAAAAGAGAGGCAGGTTCACTTCGATTTTGGCTCATCGTACATGAAAAAATTAAAACAGAATTTGCATATTAGTTTCGGCAGATTTAATCCGGATATGAAGGATCGCCCCCTCCTCAATATCATGCTCTTTACGCTAAAGCTGATAGCACTTTCAAAAAAGCTTCCTATTCTAATTAAAAAGTCCCTGTTTTTTTTCTTCAAATTTCAGTAAAATATTCAAAACAGGGCAGTCAGTTTCACCATAAAATGGCTTTCTCAAATTGAGTTATGACATAACTTACGAATTAACTTACATAACGAAACTTCTATATTTATATGTTTTTATCACGTGTATTAAGGAGTTTACCCCTAGTCAATACCTCGCTCTTTACGCTAAAGTTCGAATTTTGTTCGAATCATGAACTCTTGAATCACAAAGGCCGGTTAATTAGAATAGATACCTCTTTTGAAAGTGCTAAAAAAAAACTTTAGCGTAAAGGGGTGAGATATTGACTAGAGGGCGAACCCCTTCATATACTTAATAATTTTTTGGTTTAGGTTATGTCTAGGAGTCTTGTTTCTTCCTTTTTCTGTGATTTTAAGTATTTCGCAATTTAGGTATATAAAGTTTTAAAAGCTTTGCATATAAAATTGAAAAAGATCTATAATTTGTCAACTTTTTGTGTTTGGTACTATGGAATTTAAAGGCCCAATGCCCTCCATTAATATTCTGAATAAGTAAGAATTGAACTAGCTAATTAAATTGTGTCATTTTTTCAACTTTTGGGAGTTTGGTACTGTGGTATTGAAGGGGCAGTGCCCTCTCATAAGCTAAATAGTTTGAAAACTGAAAATGATTTTTATTTTAGAATGCTGTTGATCAGCCATCGCAACAAAAGCGTGCAAAATTGGATGAATTCCAGGACAACATTGAGACAGGATTAATCGAATCATTAAATGCAATAAGGCCAAGTGTAATTCGCTTCGCTCCACATACCGAAGGGAAGAAGGAATCTAGCGAGCTAGCTGTGATTTTCGACGTAAGTTTAAATAGATATTCTGAAAATATTTTAATAATTTATTAAATAGATATCTTCTACGCTTGAAGCGAATAATGCTCTTTGGGCGATTGAGTTGTAAAAAAATATAGGACGCGATATAGCTGAATTAGCATGTATATTTGGGATAATGAGATGCAAGAGCCTTCTGGGTGTTAAATTTATAGCCTCGTCAGCTTCATCTATGCTTGAGATATCTAGATTATTTTGATTTTTATTCTTGTTCTTTTTTTTGTTTAATGGAGTTTTCTACTTTTCTTTGAAAAACTTATTTTGTAGAAAAAGTGTTTTTAATAAATTCTTTATAAACTACGCTTGAAGTGAATAATGCTCTTTGGCGATTGGGTTGTAAAAAAATATAGGACGCAATATAACTGAAATTAGCATTTATATTTGGGGTAATGAGATGCAGGAGTCTTCTGGGTGTTACAAATTTATAGGCCCCGTCAGCTTCATCTATGCTTGAGATATCTAGATTATTTTAATGGAGTTTTCTACTTTTCTTTGAAAAAAAACTTATTTTGTAGAAAAAGTGTTTTTAATTTATGCTTTATAAACGACGTTTGAAACACAAGGATGGTTCAATAGAACAATAAGTAACTTTTTTTTGAATATTCGTCTTCGATATTCAACCGATTTTTAATGTTTAAATTTTTGTGTTAATAATTCTAGAGTGTGTTTCGTTTAACAGACAAGTTCCGGGTAATGTTTGAAGAACTTCATAATTTTTGAAACAATCAATAGAAAAATCTTAGATAACGGTGAAGGCTACTTTAATAATAAAAGTTGTTACAAGAGTCGCCATCGGGGATACTTACCTAAGCTTTAATTCTTAAATCGTTTGTAAATTTTTAAAGCTTTTCCTTTGAAAAGAAAAATTGTGTCTTGCGGAACTGGTACTTTAATCGTTGATATGGAGGGAGAAAAAAGTTCTTCTTACAATGATTTATTTAGTCCAGGTTTACTGCTACCAGCACTTCAATCAAATCCATCACCAAGCGACATAGGAAAATTCGGATTGTCGAGAAAAGGGAGAAACTTACACCAACACCACCACCAGCATCCAATGTATGGGATTCATGCCCATTAACCGAGGCTGAAGAGCAATGCTTCATAGAACATACTGCCTCGATTGAACGATGGTCAGGTTTTATTGAGACATACAATCAAGAGGGGCAGGCACTAGAGTTGGATCCCTATTTTGCATTTTCATTCTGAAAATTTATATTTTTTTCGAATAAAACCATTAGTTTTTATATATTCTCTTGTTCTAACTTATCCTCTAAGAATAAGACTTCATTTTCCTGACTAAACCAAATATATTTTTAACATGTTCGGTTGTCATTATGAAAGACATATGCCAATGTAACTTTGTTTCTTTTAATTGTTCAGGTGGTGGGACAATGACTATGAAAAATTGACATAGTTTATTAACTTTATAAAAAATAATGGTTATTTCACATAAAAAATAAGCCCTTTTTTTCTATAGATTAATGAAATAGCAGTGCCATTGGATCATGAATCATCAGCATTTACTGGACCTAAACCAATTCTAGCACCACCAATGGAGTTTAGAGACGAACCTTCATTAGTTCTAGACAATATGGAGTGGCATAGAGGTTTTCTTAATGATTGTTTTGGGGATATGGCTAGCGTAGATGATTTAAACTTGTGACATTGACATGATCGAGGATCCGGAGTGGGCAGATAGATTCATGCGTGAGCATTTAGGCGATGTTAGTAGTGCAACTGAACCGGGTCCTCATATAGAAATTACGTCACAGGACAATACAGGCTGGCTCGATCAGCTGTCCCCAAACACACTGGAAGACATGCTAACTAGCCTAGGGGACTTTATGCCATCTCCATCCAATGTAATTGAACAGACGGGGGGTGGTGTTATTGACAATTCTATATGTCACCCCCACCATTGCGCTTAATGATACAAGTGCTAGTACAAGTGCTAGTAATAGTAGTAGTAATACAGCAACAACAATGCAAATTGTTGGACTTAATTTTTTCCGGGGACATTTTTGACGATAGTGTTTATAATTAGTGAATTGGATCCTGTGCAAATAGGTGCAGGACATGAAAATAGTGTCGTGTCCCCGGAACTCCGTGAATTTTATTTGTTAGAGTCTGCTCTAGGTCACTTACAAACACATAGGGTAGCTTTTAATCCTCCCGAAGAAAACGTGATTGACGGTGGGGTCATTTTAACAGACCCTGTAAATGTTCTTCATACCTACATCGACCAAATTCGAGCACTCATTGAGATTCAGATTCAGAATTGGGGGGGTCAAGGGGGGTTAAAGCATCAGTAAATCAAAAAGTTTATTTACAAAAGGGGACTTCTGGGGACATTTTTTATTTTCATTTTTCAACTGGCAACCAAACTTTTTACCCTGGTCTAAATGAATTTGAGGGTAACTTTTTCAACTGGGTAAATAAATTAATTTCGACTTTGGACACATTTAACGAGAGGGGAAGTGGGTCCACAATTTTATACATTGAACACATGGATCTGAATCTCAGTAGATTTAAAAAAAACTTTATTTTAAGGGGAGGGTGGGGTAGAAGAATAAAATGCCACCCAGATTTGTCGGCTACAGGAGGAGCTCAAGGTTTCAAATTTGACACGGGGCTGCAATGCTTTAAATATGCATTTTTAGCAGCAGCCCATAAAAACATTAAACAAAGATTCATCAATGAAAAATCTCGACGGACTTGCTCGTAACGGTGGAGAAAATTTCCCTAAAATAAATTTTGACTGTTTAGAGGGGAAAATATCCGGTGTCCTTGAAAGAAATAACCATATTCGAAAAACCAAATGAAAATCTTGGGTTGGGGGTGGTTGTTCTCCAGTATGACACAGAATTTGTAAATGGGGGAAAGAAACCGAATAAAAAAGGGGTTTTATATTCAGTTAGGACACCGTCGGTAGATAATGTTAAAAATTGGTTTGGGTTATTTACGAGCCCCCAAAGATGTAAATTCCTATGGTCATTTTTTCCCCGTTACGGCAATAGTCGACTCTTATCCCAAGGTGTGAAGAAAGGGGAACGTCTCTATTGCCCCATGTGCCTTTCTCCATTTAGAACTGAACAAACATTCTCGGATCACATGAGACATTGCAAAATTCATGGCAATCAAAGAATTGAAATGCCGGCAGAAGGCAAAGATACTTTACAATTTAAAAATTTCCAAAATTCCCTGCTACAAGTTGATAAAGTATGTTTAGATTGTGAATCAAGACTGGTGGAGGTATCAGACCCATCAAGGCCAAATATAGTCAAGGAACACAAACTAGTTGCGTGTTCCTATGCGCATGCCCGTCGCGATTCTAATAATAAAATGCAGTTGGAAGAGTTTTTTTTGGCTATGGATGAGGAGGGTAGCATGGAAAAGTTATTGGTGTCTTTAATAAAAACAGCAAACGGTGCAATTTCACGATTGCGTCACACCAACTACCCAATGTCATTATCAGATAAAGAGCAACTGGCACTAGAAAAGGGGACAATTTGTTGGGTTTGTAGGGCGATCTTGCCCCAAAAGACGCGGTCCAGGATCATAATCATCTTATTGACCCCAATTCAACGGGAAAAAGTAACTTTCGGGTGTGGGCTCACAATTCATGTAATTTAAAAATTAAACAGCAACTCTTTCTTCCGGTTTTTATACATAACTCTAACTACAATCTGAAGTATGTGCTACCAGCAATGGCACATCTTCAAAGAAATGGAACAGTGGATGATGCATGGGTGATAGACAGCTTTTCCTACAATATCATTCCTAAATCATCGGAAAAGTTGCTTGTTTTGGAATTTATGTGGAAATTTGTTGAAGACGACGTTGAGTACACGAATAAAATTCGCTTTTTAGATTCCTACAGTTTTTTCCCTAAATCATTGAGCGAATTAATTCAAGTGCAGAAAAACGATGACGGCTTCAACGCTTTCCCCCTTCTCAAGCAACAATTTCCAAATGATTTTTATATGATTTGTTGACGGTCAAGGGCATATATCCTTATGATTATTATTGTTCCACGTCGAGATTCGCCGAGGAAACTATTCCCTCGATTGAATCGTTTTACGACAGTCTACACGATCGTAGGTGCACCCCCTATGAATACAGTTTTGCTAAAAAAGTGTGGGCAGAGGGAGGGTGTAAAAATGGTTTGACTACTGCAAGCTGTATTTGTCGAGTGATGTGTTAACTTTGTTAGACATTATGTGTAAAAATACGGACAAAATCTATGGGGAATTTAATCTTGATTTGGGCTATTATTTTTCATCTCCTCATCTGGTGATGGACCTCATCCTAAAAATTAGCGGGGAAAAAATTGGGCTAATCACTGACATCGATCAGCACCTGTTCATCGAAAGGTCAATGAGGGGTGGATTTGTTTTTCACGGGGATCGTATCTTGGAAACTGATCCAACTGGAGAGAAGACGGGGACAAAATCGGATGCAGTTTTCCTTGATATGAATTCTCTCTACCCCTCGGCCATGTCCCATTATGCGCTACCTTGCGGTGACTATAAATGGCTCAATGACCCTCAAGCTCCCCATTTCCCCAACATTGACAGTGTTGAGGAGAATGGACCGGTTGGATGGTTTTTTGAAATTGATGGGGAGATACCAGTTGAGCTTCACGATTCAGTAAAGGATTTTGTTTTCCCGTGCATCAATAGACCTGTGACTAGGGACTCTTTGAGCCCTCGCAATAGGCGTTTAGTCGAGGTGGACGGATTGCATTGGTCACCTTCAAAGCAAAAAAACTTATTGCTGACCTTCTGCCGAAAAAAAAAATATTGTTGTACATCATGTGACTTTAAAATGGATGTGCAACAACGGTTTCAACGTCACAAAGGTTCATAGAGCGCTCCAGTTTAGTCAAAAACCCTATCTGAAAACGTTTGTTGACACTTTTGTCAAGAAACGTTCTGAAGCACAAACGAAAGCCGAAAAAGAAATTTATAAGCTCATTTTGAATTCGGCTTTTGGTAAAATGTGTGAGAGTTTCGCAATAGGAATCGTTGTGACGTCGTGACCGATCCCAAACAATGTGCTCGAATTATTGCCGATCCAAATTACACTTCCTTCACGATCATTGGCCCGGACATGGTACTATTGAATAGAAAAAAAGAAGCATTGTCCTGAATAAAAATATTGCTGCAGGCAGTGCGATCTTGGAGATCTCTAAAAAGCTCATGTTGGAATTCTACTACAATGTGGCTAGGGTACAGTGGCCGGAGAAGGGGCAAGTAGAGGTCTGCTACGGGGACACAGATTCTCTACTGTTAAAAGTAAAAACCCCAAATCTAATTGATGATTTGGCGCACGGTGAAATTATCAGCTCACGGATGGACTACACCATTGGAGTGGGCTTTACCCAGAGCTAGTGAAACGTCGGGCACCAAATCAGCTTTTATTTTTTAAATCAGAAACGGGAAGCGACATGATTTCCCGTGGTATGTTTGTAAGTCCGAAGGTGTACTTTATACAGACACACGACGAGGAAATCAAGAAACGTTGCAAAGGAGTACCAACGCGCTATGTGGATAAAGAATTTCGACATGGACATCTATAGGAATTGTATTGCTGAAAATACAATTCCACGAGCCAAATTGCTGGCAATTCGTTCCCTCAACTACAGGAACTTTACTGTAAATGTAGAAAAAATTGCCATGAGTACCATTTCCGACAAGGTCTATGTTTGTCAAGACGGTGTGACTACCCTCCCCTTGGGCACTATTTAACTTCAGACGGGCCGAATGTGTTATCCATAGGGAAAGTCTCGGTTTGAATAAAGTCCAATAAATTTTTTTTCCCAAAACCTTGGGGAGGGGGGCCTCGCGGCCTTTGGGGGGGGGGGGGGGCTCACGGCCCGGGAGGGGGGGGGGGCGGCCGCCAGCGGGGGGCGAACCGCCACTATCAAAGTTATCTTTTTTTTTTTACTTAGAGCAGATTTTTTTTTTGTAAATATACATGTTTCATTGAAATTAAAAAAAAGTGATATTATTTTAAGTGCTTTATTTTAATAAATGTTGTATTTTTTCTATAAATAAATAAACAAAAAAAAGTGTATTTATTTAAGTGTTTTTTCTCTGTGCCTATGTAAATGTTGTATTTTTTATTATAAATAAATTAAAAAAAAGTGTATTTTTTTATGTTTAATGTGCTTTTTTTTAATGTAGTATTTTTTAAGTATTGTTACTTTTTTATGTATAATAAAAGAAAATATGATTCTTTATTCGTCTTCTTCTTCTTATTATTATTATTATTCTTGAACGGAGTAGTAGTAGTAGTAGTAGGGAAATTATTTAGTCATTAGACAGCTATAGTCTACATTAGTTGTCTAGGTGAACTGTTGAAGGGAACATGTATCAATTTAAAACACCATTCAGATCGTTTCTGTGTGGGCCCTCAATGTCAGGCAAAACAACACTCTTAACTAAAATAATTAAAAATTGTGATAAAATGTTTGTGGAAAAGCCGAAAAAAAATCTACTATTGTTACAGTATTTGGCAGGAGTCATACGATAAAATAAAAGCAATTGCCACGACGGGATTGGTGCAGATACAATTCATACAGGGACTTGATGTTTTCAGCATTATTGAACCAAACTCTTCGCTGATCATTGACGATCTGGCTGAATCTATTGAACAATGGTCCCAGGAAATGCTACAACTGTTCACTGTTCGCTCTCATCATGAACAGATTTCCGTTACTCTGGTTCTACACAATCTCTTTCATCAGAGCAAATGTATGGGAAAACACTTGCATTGAACTGCACCTACTATATCATCTACAGAGTTGTTCGTGATTCTAGCTCCCTAATAACCCTCAATAAAGAAATCTATCCAGGCGCCCCTAAATTTCTGCTCTCAGCATACAATCAGGCAACTAATAAACCCTACGGCTATATCCTATTAGATCTTAATCAAAATACACCCGAGGATCTGCGTGTAGTCACAGATATTTTCGACAATGAAATTACAGTATATCTCCCCGTGAACACTAAAAAGACTTATTAGTTGCTATCATGACACTGAAAAAAAACTACATGACAAATAAGAAATCTTAGGAAAGCCATACTCAAACATGGTATTGACAATGATTTCATTAATCTAATATCTGAACTTTGTTTAAATTTGACCGAGGGTAATGTTCAACTGCCAGAAGTAGTTAAGCAACAGGCAAAGCAACATCGTTCCATTGTACGTACATTGGCCTCTAAAAACAAAGGAAAGAATTTTAAAAAGAAACGACTTCTTCAGGTGGGTGGTAGCTTTTTCACACTTTTACTGCCAATAATTGCAGGACTTGTAAACAGTTTTCTCTAGTGAGAATGGCAAAACCCCCTATAAATTGACTCCAATAGAACTCGCTCTCTCACCCGTGGAACACTTTGAGAACAATCTGAGTAAATTCCTTGACAACGAGAATATTGAGGATGATAAAAAACTGCTATTACTTCAAGATGCACTTCGCCGAGTGGACAAACATAAGACCTATCGGTCGAAGGCCACTGCTGCTATTGATCACAAAAAAGAATCATCTCCTCGGGATTCTGCTGGAACACAATTAAAGAAGGAAGAATTGGATTCAATTGTATTGAAAATCGGAAATCTAATGCCCCACTCATATCGTGAACAAAGTAAACGACTCCTAACCTATCTCATGGAAAGTGGTCAAGATCATATTCAAGTTGAGAGCAATGGGAAAGGGATTATAATTCAGGGCAAGAGCTATAATCTACTTGATTTAATCTATGATATGGTTACAAATCGTAAAGGACTATTATCATTTGACGCTCATCTATACAACTTTCTAAATACATTAAACTTCCCAAAAGTCTTATTAGCAATAGACAAATTCTAAAAAAAATTAAATGAACATGCATCAACAACAACAACAACACCATTAAAACATGAAGAAGAAGAAGAAGAAGAAGAAGATTTTAAATCAATCTTGGAAAATACTAGCACACCTAGTGGAAAAAAACTTGACAATGGTGGCGAGGAAAAAACGAAAACGTATCATGTCACCATCATCAACCACAACTAGTATACAAAAGGGTAGTGGACGTAACACAACGTGTTTACGTTCAAAATGGTTGAAGTTCTGAAAGGTGTTTATGAAAATATTGGTGAAGCGGGGAGTTTAAGTTCACCCACCACTCTTTCCAAAGTCACTGGTGTTCACACTAAAAGTGTACAAGACTATCTACAAAATGAATCAAGTTACACTCTGCATAGAAATCATAGACTTCGTGCCAATCAATATCGAAAAACTAAAGCCTTTTACCCACTGCATATAATGCAAGCAGATCTCCTAACTCTAGATGAGATTCAAAGACGTCACAATACACCGTACAAGTACATTCTACTTGCAATCAGTGTTTTTAGTCGCTATGTATATGCAATTCCATTGCGATCAAAGAGAGGCGTTGAAGTTGCTCAGGCCATTGAAAGTATTCTCGAACAGGATTCATATAAAAAAATTCAAACGGATCGTGGTAGTGAATTTGTTAATCCCATGTTGCAAAAGTACTAGTGAAATATAGTACACTGCTCTATCATAGTCATAGTCCTATAAAGGCTGCATTGGTCGAAAGATTGATAAAAACTATTCGACTTTTAATTTCAAGATATTGTACATTGAAAAATACATCGGCTTTTATTCATGATTTAGATAAAATCATGTCGATTTATAATCAACGACCTCATCGATCATTGTCCAACTCAACCCCAACGGAAGTTCATCATTCTGATCATGATACAATTGACACCTTTCTTAAACAATATTCCAATGAAACGATTGTCAAGAAGAAAAATAAATTCAATGTTGGTGATACTGTTCGAATTAATAGAACAACTAATGTTTTTGAAAAGGGGAATTACTTTTGGTCCACAGAACTTTTTAAAGTGGCAAAAATCCTAGACACTAAACCCATAACATATCGTTTGCGCGATACAAAAGATGAAGAGATTCTCGGCGGCTTTTATGACTATGAACTACAAAAAGTTAAAAATAATAGTGAAATCCATCAAATTGAAAAGATATTAAAGACTCGTACTCGCAGGGGTAAGAAACAGTTACTAGTTCGGTGGCTAGGATACAACTCTGATTTTGATTCTTGGATCGGTGTTGAAGATATTGACAATGCCCAATGATTTCTATGTAACATTTATATGTCCAATGTTTCCGATCCTCTCTACAACGACTTGAATACGACAAGTGATTTTTGGACGAAACTCTCCCCCGCCATCAAATTTGACGGTGCTTATGAAGTGGCTCTTGTCGACTGTATTCTCAAAAATACCTATGACATCCTGAGAAAGGATCGTGCGTATGATATAAGTTATACCATTCGATTGGACCCTCTTTGTCGACTATGAATGGGTTGAAGCACTTAAATCTAGCGAATATCCACATGCTAAATTGAAATATATTGAATATGATGATATGAGAGATTTGTGTCGTACAATCAATAAAAAATCTCATATCGTAGGAATGGTACATTCCATTTTAATTATTCATTGGAACACGATAGGATTTACATTACCTCACCTGTTGACACTGAAATAATTATTATCAATGATAATCTGAGAGACGTTCTTGGCTTTAAACAGAATATGATCAATGGGAAAAATGCTGTCACTGTTTACGGGATGGATCAAGTAATTTTTGCTGATTATCCACCTGGCTTCGCCTCGGACTCTTGCATATTTCTCTATGCATCCTTTGTGGAAACATCGAGAGTTGGTAATTCAAATGTTCCCCTCCTACGTGTTCTTGAACGAAAAAACAACTCATGAACTTGTTCATCACTATAATATAAAGCATCTTCAGTATGTTCCTGTAAAAACACTTCGTATTTGGAACTCTGTCAGTTAACACTAAGAAGTGAATTGGGTGATCCTCTAGCAATAACAAAAGGCTTAGCAGTGATTACATGTCATTTCCGACCCATTGTCGGCGACAGCACAATCACCTAAAATGAACAATAGAAGGATTCCATTTGTCTGTCCCGATATCGATTGTTATGTTGATGCTCTGAGTCAACGTCAAATAGGCAATGGATTGGACTACTACAAGGGTCGCTACCACTACTATGGTCTTGGTAGCTGGTTCTGCACTACCCCTTGCCAGAAAATATCTTGTACCTGCTGCATCAAATTTTGCTGCCTCAACTCTACAGGACGGGGGTCGGGCAAGAATTTCAAGGAGAGTGTTAAGGAAAATATTAGATCTTCAGCAAGAGCCGTTGGTCAGCAATTAAAATCTCGGCAAAATGGGGAGGGATTGAAAAGGATGCGTGCGCGTCATTCACTTATCAGTCTCCACCCAGGCGGGAAGCGAAGGACATCAACAAGGCCTTTGAGGAATAAAACAAGGAAGACCAATAAGCAGAAGAAGAAGAAAAAGAAAAAGATTGTTAGATCAAAGAAGGATTTCTTCTCTTAAGATGACTTATCTCCCCCACAAGGAATCATACCCATCAATCAGTTCCTCATTGAATCTATTCAATGCTGAAAATGTTGATGTCAGTGTCAAGTATGGCTACTATGAACAATTTCACCCCCAACAACCCCTCTCGGAAAATATACACTTTCAAATATTTTCCAATGAAGACCATTTCATTGATTTGTCATCAACATTTATTGATTTATATGTTGTGGTGAAGAAAAAGTCAGATAATACAACTCCAACTGCTGCCGATGGTCTCTCCTATGAAAACTGTATTCTACACAATCTGTTCAAACAAATTAATGTATTTATTAATGGAACATTGGTGAGCACTAGCAATAATTTATCCAACTATGCAAGCTACATACAATTTATGATGATGACACCAAAGGCGTACGAGGAGTTGAGAGGACAATCATTGGGCTATGAATATCGATCAGGTGTTGATACTGACGGTGAGTTGACTACTGCAGTGACCCAGAAGTATCATCTGGTTGGAAAATTAAATCATGAGATATTCAATATATCCCAATGGCTACCCCCCAATGTCAAGATTGACATAAAGTTACAGATGGCCCCATCGAATTTCATTTTGAGAAAAACACTTCCCGCAGCACCCGATACAAATGTCATTATCACATCGGCAATTCTCCACGTCCGAAAACAACAGGTTATGAGCTCTGTTGCATTGGCAGTGGAAAAGCTAAGAGCCAATGGCAACAACATTAAACTTCTTGTCCCCCATACGATCACCAATCAACGTCACATTGCCACCAGCTCTCGTAGCTATAGCGATTCATCATTTATCAATGGAGAAATCCCATCAAAATTGGTTTTTGGCCTTTGTGAAGAGTGGCAGTGCCGTTGGATCCTGGACTGAATCCCCCCCATGATTTTAATTTTTTTGGTCTATCTAGCCTTGTGTGCAAAGTGAATGGTATTCCATTGTACACTCTATCATTTGACAAAAAATCCTATAGAACTTTGTACGAGTTGACCATGCAATCCCTAGATCATGACTCTCAACTATTTGAAAATGGAATAACCGATTCAATGTTTTCAAAAAATCATGGGGTAATTGTTTTGTACTTGTCGGGGACTCAGGATATGAGCATAGTACGAACAGGGAATGTACGTTTAGAGTGTACATTTGCCGATGCTCTGACTGAGAGTATCACGCTAATATCACTGAGTCATTTGAAACCTATTGGGAAATCACACCCGACGGCAGTGTTCTACTAGACCTAGCACCATGAACACAAACCAAATAATCAACGTATTTAGTATGGATCCATACATGTCTCAGTACAAGTCCTATTGCATACCTTCGGACTTCATTGAAAAAATTCCAAGTGTTAACAATACCCTAATCATTGTTAATAGCAGCCCATCGACTTTGAAGACCGGCCATTGGATATGCATCTTTCAAACAGCGAAGAATATTGAATTTTTCGATCCTCTTGGCCTATCGTATAAATTCTACACGCCATACATCAGCAACTTTATTGAAAGCAGTGGGAAAACCATTATTCAAAATCAACGAAGAGTACAGGATTTAACGACTAAGACATGTGGCTTCCATGCACTACTCCTTTTCATGTTCAGATGTCGTGGCTATACCTACAAGCAGTTTCTCGACATCTACGTTGACTTACCTCTATTGAACGACTTTCTAGTGGAAAATATACTTACAAGTGTATTTAATATTGATTTTAGTGCCCTACGAATAAAATGTTCTAAAAATGTATGTGAAATTGTTTATTAATAAAAATTTATATACATGATAAAACGACTTTTCTACTCTTTAGATTTCATCTTCTACTAGGTATTTGTCGACAACAACTAGAGCAGGTAGATTATCTGAATTCACAGTATACTGGTCCTGATGTACTGCAATGTCAGGGTCACATTTTCTACAGTAGAGTGTAACTTCACTCTTGTCATATCTCTTTGTATAGTCAATGATACTATTCTCATTCATTCTATAGAATTCACATGTTTCAATTTGCTTATTTGAAGCAATTTCACAAACAGTGTCCTCAAGTGGCGAATCACATTCCGTCACAGCCAAATAAAAATAGTGGGTTTATAATCATAACACCCATTGTCTTCACAGCGATGACGTAGAAACCATATTCTTTTGTTGTTCCAACAGTTGAATCGCTGACCCGGCTCCTCCTCCCAGAACAATCTAAAACCACGACGATACCAATCTCGTAGCAATAAACTAAAATTACGCTTAGGATTCTTTCCAATCATACCGGGATATGTATTCTCCCACTGATTACATTTATCATAGTGGCAATTGGAGCATAGGTGCCCTCTAGGATGAGTCACACACCTCTTCAAGACAGGAATTACAACCTTTAATTTGTACAGCATATCCTCTATGCAATTTACACGGGTTGCATAATCTACACTTTTCATCATACTCATCAATCATTGTGCAATTCTCACATGATGACCAGCTGCCCAGTGTGCACATACATAGCGGACATGTATGGAACATTTTTTCATGTGTTGACACTCTCACTGCCGCAATGAAACTGAGCTAGCAACAACAAAAGATTGTCTGAGATAGAGAGAGAGAGAGGAGTAAATCATCCTTGAATGCCATCTTTCTTATGAAAAAAGTCCTAAATTTCTAAACTAATGTTTAAAAGCATATCCACAATTATTATTTTGCCGTGTCGTGATCAATATATCAATAAATTGTGTAAATGCATTTTGGCCACGATGTAGAAGCTTCATACAATAGTTTAACGATGGAGAATCAGTTTTCATTATATTGACAAGCATTTCCTGAGAAAATATCTTTTTTTGAATAGACAACTCTAGAAAATCGTCATCTAGAATCAAACGTTTTTCCATAAGCACTAGATTCCCCATGATTCGCTCTTTCTCAAATCTATCCATTTTTTTTTTTAGAGTCCTAACACTCTCACAACCAACTTCAGACTAACCAGAATTTTTTCTACTCTAAAAAATATACGCTAGTCTACTATAGAAAGAAAAATACCATTGATTTAGAAACAATTTTATTGAGCATAATTACCACAATAATATTCACTGATGTATTTTGTTCTCATCAATATATTTCGATAGGACATCTAATGCTGCCCGAAGTTTATTTATATGCACAATATTCACTTTTCCAGCAAAACATAGCTGCTCCTCCTGCTTAAATTTGCTTAATGATATCACGTATGTAGCATACGTATCGTCCCATTCAAGGCATAGTCTACAGCCTCCGGCTATTTTCACAGCCACATTGGGTACTCGTATATCGTTGCTGATGCTGCCGGCTCCATCATTAATCTCCAATAATGTAAATGCACCACTCATTTTTCTCTACTAATATCCTCTCAAATAAACTATTCTCTCTGAATTCAATTCTCTTACTAATATGAATTGTAATGAAAATCAGTCCTTTTATTCAAATCCCAATCACCAATCAAGTTATCATATATTGAGTAACCTCCGCTCTCTGAATGGCTCCTAAAAAACGGATGTTGACTCAAAAACCAGTCTGATTGAGTTATATAATTTCGACCATACTCTCAAAACCTGTTTGACCACATTATACCTTGCCAAATAAACGGTCTGGTAATCTGCCTTGGAAACCTGTCCTTCATAACATATTACGCAATCCCAAATAGCACAGGATGGAACATAATCATTCTACGCAAAGTATAACTTAGATACAGGATGGAACATAGTCCACGCAAAGTATAACTTAGATCTCTACTATTGGGAAGTATACAGACGTTTTCAGGAAGGATTTTTTTTTGGTAGTGGGGGCAGGGATGGGTCGGAATTACTAGATAGGATCTTTCCATGGAGGAAGTCTTCATGGGGGAAGAGACATTGCTATGAAGGGGGCACCGGATTTCCCAGCATTATTTAAAAAAGCAACAAGAAATTAAATAAAAAAAAACGAGTTTTCAACTAAAAAACTTTTCAACATCAAAACTTAAAACGAATAAAAACTATTACGTGTATGACTGGGTTCACCCCCTAGTCAATACCTCGCTCTTTACGCTAAAGCTTTTTTTAGTACTTTCATAAGATCTATTTGTTCTGATTAACGACCTTTGTGATTAAGTGGTCATTCTTAAAGAATTGGAAAAAAATTCAAAATTTAGCGTAAAGAGCGAGGTATTGAATAGGGAGCGAACCCTCTAATACACGCAATGAAAATATACGAATATAGAAGTTCGTTACGTAAGTTAATTCGTAAGTTACGTATATTTATTACTAATAAAAATGTTCGTAAATCAAATTAAACATCTTTCGAGAAAGCCATTT
Source organism: Artemia sinica (assembly GCA_027921565.1). Taxonomy (NCBI): domain Eukaryota; kingdom Metazoa; phylum Arthropoda; class Branchiopoda; order Anostraca; family Artemiidae; genus Artemia; species Artemia sinica. Next base: position 41,572,091 of record CM051269.1, on the reverse strand, counting down.
AGCCAAAAAAAAGTAAATTAATATGCAAAATTCGTGTTAATTATTCATGTACGGTGAGCCAAAATCAAGACCTGCATTAATTCAAAGACGTTCAGAAATTAATTAAAAAAACAAGTTCTTTAACTGAAAGAAAGGAGCGACATTAAAACTTAAAACGAACAGAAATTATTCCGTATATGGGGCTGTCCCCTCCTCAATGCCTCGTAAAGAGCGAGGCGTAGAGGAGAGGACATCCCCTTTCATATACGGAATAATTTCTGTTCATTTTAAGTTTTTAATGTCGCTCCTCACTTTCAGTTAAAAAAACTTGTTTTTTTTTTATTTAATCAAACAGTTCGTAGTAACGAACTGTAAGTAAGGAGCGACCCGGCTCAATAGTAACCGAAACTCTAAAAAACGGAATATTGATACCAATAGATACATCAAAAGAATCAAATTTTTATGCTGATTTCAAATATATGTTTCATGAAGTTTAGTCTTACCCATCCAAACTTACGTGCCTGAGAAAAGTTGCATTATTTTCGAAAAAATGGGAAAACAACCCCTAAAAGTCATAGAACTTCAATGAAAATCACACCGTCAGATTCAGCGTATCAGAGAACCCTACTGTAGAAGTTTCAAACTCCTATCTGCAAAAATGTGGAATTTTGTATTTTTTGTCAGAAGAAAGATCATGGATGCGTGTTTATTTGTTTTTTTTTTTCAGGGGTGATCGTATCGATCCAGTAGTCCTAGAATATCGCAATAGAGCTCATTTGAACGGAAAATAAAAGTTCTAGTGCCCTTTTTAAGTGACCAAAAAAATTGGAGGGCAATTTGGCCCCCTCCCACGCTCATTTTTTCCCGAAGTCACCCAATTAAAATTTTGAGATAGCCATTTTGTTCAGCATAGCCGAAAATCTAATAAATATGTCTTTTAGGATGACTTAATCCCCCACAGTTCCCAGGGGAAGGGCTGTAAGTTATGAACTTTGCCCATTGTTTACATATAGTATTGGTTTTGGTTTTTTGGAAAGCCATTTAGCACAAGAAATGTATAATAAATATGTACATTTTGTTTCACTTATTCAATGACGATGAGCCAAAATAAAAGCTGCATTAACTACAAAACGATCAGAAATTAAATAAAAAAAACAAGTTTTTTTAACTGAAGGTAAGGAGCGACATTAAAACTTAAAACGAACAGAAATTATTCCGTATATGAAAGGGGCTGTCCCCTCCTCAACGCCTCGCTCTTTAGGCTAAAGTTTTTTTTATTGTTTAAAAAAATAAAGTTGTAAGACAGAGTGAAACTTTAGCGTAAAGAGCGAGGCGTTGAAGAGGAGACAGCCCCTTTCATATACAGAATAATTTCTATTCGTTTTAAGTTTTAATGTCGCTCCTTACTTTCAGTTAAAAAAACTTGTTTTTTTTATTTAATAAGTTTCACAGGACGAGCCAACGATAAAATGAGTACATTGAAGTGCTTTTTACAGATTTCATCATCTGCACAATTTTGTTTTGGTTACCAGTTGTTTTGTTTCGCTGCAACTCTTCCTAGACCCATGAATGACGCTCCGCACAGACGGTCAGAAGCGTGAAAAATTTCAACAAGAAACTTAGCCTTCATTTTCTAACAAGTTTAGATGAAATCTGGAAACCAATCAATTGGATGTACTGTTTACAAGTAAAAATGTATCACTTCCGTCAGGTCCCTCGGAGGTAGAATCGGGTCTTCAACTAACATATTGGTTCATATTCATCAACCCCTTCAGGTACAAGTCTTCCTAAAGACACTAAAAGTACCAGGCCCCTCCTCCCATAGAGAGGCAGCTTAGCTTTGGACCCTAAAAAAGTCTCATTGTGGGAGTTGGCTATAATCTTACACAAGTTTTTATCGAAAATTAACAACCCATTAAGCAAAAGGCCGTGATTACAAAAATACAGGTCTCCCACTCCTAGAATACCCGTAGATATAAGTGATCACGTTACACACCGAAAAACATAAGCAGGACCAAAGCTATATCTAGGATTCTGGTTCAGGCAGCGGGGGTGTTTTGCCCAGGGGGTATTTTGCAAAAAAAGAGAAAAATTACAAAACAAAATAAAAGTTTTTTTTTTTTTTTTTTTTTTTTTTTTTTACGGCATGGACTTTTGTATGGGAGGGAGTTCAAACTGGGTAGTCCAGCCGACTGGATACGGCTACGAGCAGGACATAGATTTTTGTTTCGCACCAGGTTTAGTTGAGGACATTCAGTTGAACATGTTTTTCATAAGATTTCATGATGAAAAAAATGAGACACTCCCTCCACCACAAAGGTCACATGGAGTACAAAATCATAGCACAAATGTAGGATACTTACTCATATTTTTCTATGTTAGACAAAGAACCCGTAAACCGTTCCGGTAAATACTGTTATTCCCAGAATTTAGGGATCCCTTCTGCTTCCCCTCTCCGCGAAGGTCTAATCAATTTTGGATTCCCAAAAAGTATAACCGACACAGTATCTCGACAGTATCTCGAAGTTTGGTTAATATATAATAATAATTTATTTCTTAGTATATGTCCTGAATTTATGAACTTCTATGACTCTCTCTCCCCTCCGAGGATGCAGAGTCACCGGACACCCAACATACCAAGAAAGGACACTTACTTAAACTTCTGACCAGCTTTGGATAAGATAAGATCTTTATTTCACAAAATTTCTATCACAAGCCCCGAAGGGTCGAAGTTGACATCGACCTTTGGTTGAGACCTGACAATTCCTTCTGGAATATTTTTTGAAAAAAAAAAATTAAGGGCCCTCTCCCTTCCGCCCCACAAAAAAAAAAAATGGGCTCAGATCCCCAAAAGCGATAACTAGCGCATGAGCTCTGGCTTCTCATAAGGTTTTGGTAGGGAGATCACTGTTTTTCATATATGTCCTGTTGGAAAAATGCACCCTTCCCCTTTTTGAGTGGTTATTACTTAAAAAAAAACTTTCTACAAAATAAGTTTTTCAAAGAAAAGTAAAGAACTCCATTAAACCAAAAACGAGCAAAAATAAAATCAAATAATCTACAAGGCGTGAAACTACCACAAATCAGCATCGATTAATAAATGAAACCCCAAACGAAAAAAAAAATCATAGGCAGCGCGCTAGCGCTGCCTAAGTAAAGAGCGATGTAGGCACAATGTGTTTTTTCTCCACCCGGGCACTTCGTATTGAAGGACTTGTCGTAGAAACTTCGAAAAGGGCTCATTCGATTGGAAATGGGAGTGGCAAGTGCCCTTTTTAATAGTCGAAAGTGATTGGAAGGCTTGACACTTTTATATTAAAGATCGATGTGGGTATAATGTATTATTTTTGTTGTTGTTGTTGTTGTTTAGACCAGGGCATTTCCTATCGAAGGAGTTGTCGTGGGAACTTTGAAAAGGGCTTATTCGATTGGAAATAGAAAGGGCCGATGCCCTTTTTAATAGTCGAAAGTGATTGGAGGGCAACTAATCCCCCCCACGCCCATCATTCCCCCAAACACATCCAATTAAAATTTTGAGATAGCCATTTTGTTCAGCGTAGTTGATTTCTAGATAGAAATATATTTTTGAGGAGGACACTCCCCCACAGCCCTCAGGGCAAGGATTTTAAGTTATGCCCTGGGGGCATATAAGGTTTTTATAGAAGGCGCTGTCGTAGAAACTTCAGAACAGGCTCATTTGATTGGAAATTCAAAGGGCTAGTACCATTTTTAATAGTCAAAAGTGATTGGAGGGCAACTAGCCCCCCCCCCACGCCCATCATTCCCCAAACACGTCCAATCAAAATTTTGAGATAGCCATTTTGTTCAATGTAGTTGATTTCCACATAGAAAATATGTTTTTGAAGAGGACACTCCCCCAGAGCCCTCAGGGCAAGGGTTTTAAGTTATGCCCTGGGGGCATATAAGGTTTTTATAGAAGGCATTGTCGTAGAAACTTCAAAACAGACTCATTCGCTTGGAAATTCAAAGGGCTAGTACCCTTTTTAATAGTCGAAAGTGATTGGAGGGCAATTAGCCCCCCTGCCCATCATTCCCCCAAACACATCCAATCAAAATTTTGAGATTGCAATTTTTGTTCAGCGTAGTTGTTTTCCAGATAGAAAATATGTTTTTCAGGAGGACAATCCCTCACAACCCCCCAGGGCAAGGGTTTAAAGTTATGGCCTGGGGGCATATAAGGTTTTTATAGAAGGAGTTGTCGTAGAAAATTCAAAACTGGCTCATTCAATTGGAAATTCAAAGGGCTAGTACCCTTTTTAATAGTCGAAAGTGATTGGAAGGCAACTAGCCCCCCCCACGCCCATCATTCCCCCGAAACACATCCAATCAAAATTTTGAGATAGCCATTTTGTTCAACGTAGTTTTAAGTTCTGGAAATTAGGTCTTTGAGGATGACAACCTCCTCACAGCCCTGAGGATTAGGGTTGTAAGTTATGGCCAGGGGGCATATAAGTTTTTATAGAACGCGTTGTCGTAGAAACTTCAAAAAGTGCTCATTTGATTAGAAATTGAAATGGCTTGTGCCCTTTTTAATAGTCGAAAGTAATTGGAAGGCAACTAACACCCCTTCCACTCCCACCATTTCCCCAAACACATCCAATCAACATTTTGAGATAGCCATTTTGTTCCACGCGGTTAAAGTTCAGGAAATTATACCTTTGACTAGAACACTCTCCCCACAGTCTTCAGAGCAAGGGTTATAAGTTATGCCCTAGGGGCATATAAGTTTTTATTGAAATCTTTGTCGTAGAAACTTGAAAAAGGAAATTCAAAGGTCTAGTGCCCTTTTTAATAGTCGAAAGTGATTTGAGGGAAACCAGCCCCCTCTCTCACCCACCTTTTCCCCAAACACATCCAATTTTAGATAGCCATTTTATTCAGTGTTTTGGATTTCCAGATAGAAATTATGTTTTTGAGAAGGACACTCCCCCACAGCCTTCAGGGCAAGGGTTGTAAGTTATGCCCTGGGGGCATATAAGGCTTTTACTGAACGCGTCGTCGTAGAAACTTCAAAAATGACTCATTCGATTGGAAATTGAAATGGCAAGTGCCATTTTGGATAGTCGAAATTTGATTGGAAGGCAACATACACCCCTTCCACGTCCACAATTTCCCCAAACATATCCGATCAAAATTTCTTGATAGCCATTTTGTTCCACGAAGTTCAAAGTTCAGGAAATCATACCTTTGAGCAGGAAACTCTCCCCATAGTCTTCAGGGCAAGGGTTATAAGTTTATGCCCTGGGGGCATATGAGGTTTTTATTGAAATGGGCAACTAACCCCCCTCTCACGCCCACCATTTCCCCAAACACATCCAATCAAAAATTTTGAGATACCCATTTTGTTCAACGTAGTCGAAAGTTCTAGAAATTAGGTCTTTTAGGATAAAAACCCCATCAGAGCTAGCAGTGCAAGGGTTGTAATTTGTGCCCTGGGGGCATATAAGGTTTATATAGAAAGTTGTTGTAGAAATTTCAAAAGGGGCTCATTTGATTGGAAATTGAAATTGCCCTTTTTAATAGTCGAAAGTGAGTGGAGAGTGATTAACCCCCCTCTCATGCCCTCAATTTCCTTAAACACATTCAATCAAAGCTAAGAGATAGCCATTTTGTTCAACGTAGTTGAAAATTCTGGAAATAATGTATTTAAGGATGACAAACCCAAGAGATTCCCCAGGGTAAAGGTTGTAAGTTATGCCCAGGGGGCATATAAGGTTTGTAATGATAGAGTTGTCGTAAAAACTTCAAAAGGGGCTCATTCAATTGGAAATTGAGGGGGATAGCACCCTTTTTAATAGTTGAAAGTGATTGGACGGTAACTAGCCCCTCTCTCACGCCCACCATTCCCCAAAACACATCCAATCAAAATTTTCAGATAACCATTTTGTTCAACGAAGTAGAAAGTTCCGGAAATTAGGTCTGTGAGGATGACAACCCCCCCCCACCCAGCCCTCGGGGCGAGGGTTGTAAGTTATCCCCTGGGGGCATATTAGTTTTTATTGAAAGCGTTGTCATAGAAACTTCAAAAGGGCTTATTTGATTAGAAATTGAAAGGGCTAGTGCCTTTTTTAATAGTTGAAAGTGACTGGTGAAAGACTAACGCACCTCTCACGCCCACGATTTTCCCAGACACATCTAATCAAAATTTTGAGATAGCAATTTTGTGCAACGTAGTTGAAAGTTCTGGAAATTAGGTCTTAGAGGATTACAACCACCATCACAGCCCTTATGGTAAGAGTTGTAATTTATGCCCTGGGGCCATATAAGGTGTTTATAGGAAGTGTTGTCGTAGAAACTCGAAAAAGGCTCATTTGATTGGAATTTGAAAGACCTAGTGCCCTTTTTAACAATCGAAAGTAATTGGAAGGCTTGACATTTTTATAGTAAAGATGGATGTGGATATAACGTATTATTTTTTTGTTGTTGTTGTTGTTTAGACCAGGGCACTTTGTATCAAAGGAGTTGTCGTAGGAACTTCGAAAAGGGCTCATTCGATTGAAAATAGAAAAGGGCTGATGCCCTTTTTAATAGTCGAAAGTGATTGGAGGGAAACTAATCCCCCTCCCACGCCCACCCTCCCATTTGACTTTATGTTTAAAAACTAAATTTTGCCATAAGATTAAATCAAAATGCACTGTGTTAATGCTAATTCCCAATAAGGCATCTCAGCAGTATCCCAAGAACGACTGAGGGTATTATGTTCAAACTTTTGGGGCTGCTTCTGCTCTTAAAATTTAACCAAATCAAAATAGCGCAAGTGTATCCAAGCTATCAAAGAAAGTAAACAGATTTTTTGCGAATGGTATCAAGTTTTCCATTACAGGTCAACTAGAGGAGGTATAAAACTAAATTAAACACTACTATTTGTGTCCAGATTTTTAAGAGGGTTTATGTTGTAAAAATTGCTGAAAATTTTTCTCCAGCATACAAATAGCAGGCCAAACTATAAATTCTTAAAAAAACGAAAATATTTAAAGTATTATTTTCTTTGTGTCTGAAAAGACTATGTCAATATAAAACGAACAGAAATTAATTGAAAAAACTTTTTCCACAGAATAAGTTTTTCAAAGAAAAGTAAAGAACTCCATTAAACAAAAAATAAGCAAAAATAAACAAATGAATGTGCATTGTCAGTTTAATATACATTTACTGATATTTAGTAATCAAAATCTTAATATTATTTGATTTATTAAAGTTATAAAAGTAAAAACATTATATTTTTTTCAGTAAAGTGCAAATTCTGTTCTGGCCTTGGGAAGGCATAGGGGTTTTGAGCCCAACTTAAGTTAATTTCTGCTCGTTTTGAGTTTGAATCGGTTATTTATTGTAATTTCTGCTCGTTTTGGGTTTCATTTATTTATCGATCCTGATTTGTGGTAGTTTCACGCTTGGTAGATTATTTGATTTTATTTTTGCTCATTTTTTGTTTAATGGAGTTCTTTACTTTTCTTTGAAAAACTTATTTTGTGGAATTTTTTTTTAATTAATTACAATAAATAACCGAGTAAAACTCAAAACGAGCAGAAATTAACATAAGTAGGGCTCAAAACCCCTATGCCTTCTCAAGGCCAGAACATAATTTGCACTTTACTGAAAAATATAAATGTTTTTACTTTTATAACTCTAATAAATCAAATAATATTAACAGTTTGATAAGTAAATATCACTATATGCATATTAAACTGACAATGCACATTCATTTGCATTTTTTCAGTAAAGTGCAAATTATATTCTGGCCTTGAGAAGGCATAGAGGTTCTTTACTTTTCTTTGAAAAACTTATTTTGCGGAAAGTTTGGTTTAATTAATTTCTGCTCGTTTTATATTGAAATAGTCTTTTCATGGGAAAAAGAAAATAATACTTAAAATCTTTTCATTTTTTTATAAGACTTTATAGTTTGGCCTGCTTTTTGTATGCTGGAGAAACTTTTTAGCAATTTTTAACAACATACACCATTTTAATAATTCTGGACACAAACAGTAATGTTTAACTTAGTTTCATACATCCTCTAGTTGACCTGAAATAGAAAACTTGATATCATTCACAAAAAAATCTGTTTACTTTCTTTGATAGCTCGGATACACTTACGCTATTATGATTTGGTTAAATTTTAAGAGCAGAAACTAGCCCCGAAAGTATTTGAACATAATACCTTCAGTTTTTCTTGGGATACTGCTGAGATGCCTTATTGGGAATTAGCATTAACACAGTGCATTTTGACTAATCTCAAGGAAACATTTCGTTTTTAAACATAATGGGCAAATGGGAGGGTGGGCGTGGAAGGGGGACTAGTTGCCCTTCAATCACTTTTGACTATTAAAGAGGGCATCAGCCCTTTCTATTTTCAATCGAATGAGCCCTTTTAGAAGATACTGCGACAACTCCTTCGATACGAAGTGCCCTGGTCTAAAAAAAATAAATAAATTGATCTTTATTATAAAATGTCAATCCTTCCAATCACTTTCGACCATTAAAAAGGGCACTAGCCCTTTCAATTTCCAATTGAACGAGCCCTTTTTGAGTTTCTAAGACAACGCTTCCTCTAAACACCTTATATACCCCCAGGGGATGAATTATAACCCTTGCCCTGAAGGGCTGTGATGTGGTTGTCATCCTCAAAGACCTAATTTCCAGAACTTTCAACTACGTTATACAAAACGGCTATCTCAAAATTTTGATTGGATGTGTTTGGGGCTATGGTGGGCGTTAGTTGCTCTCCAATCATTTTCAAGTATTAAAAAGGCACTAGCCCTTTCAATTACCAATCAAATGAGTCCTTTTGAAGTTTCTACGACAACACTTTGAATAAAAACCTTATATGCCCCCAGGACATAACTTACAATCCTGAGGGCTGGGGGGGGGGAGGGGAGTTGTCATCCTCCAAGACCCAATTTCCAGAACTTCAACTACGTTGAAGAAAATTGCAATCTCAAATTTTGATTGCATGTGTTTGGGGAAATGGTGGGCGTGAGAGGGAGGTGTGTCCTCCAATCACTTCTGACTATTAAAAATGGCACTAGCCCTTTCAATTTCCAATCGAATGAGCCCTTTTTGAAGCTTCTACGAGAACATTTTTTTATAAAAACTTATATGCCCCAGGGCATAACTTAGAACCGTTACCCATAGGGCTGTGAGGGGGTTGTCATTCTTAAAGACATAAATTCCGGAATTTTCAACTACGTTGAACAAAATTTGTTATCTCAAAATTTTAATTGGATGTGTTTGGGGAAATGGTGGGCGTGAGAGGGGGGTTACTTGCTCTCCAATCACTTTCGACTATTAAAAAGGGCACTATCCGTTTTCAATTTCCAATCTAATAATTCCTTTTTGAATTTTCTACCACTACGATTTCTATAAAAAAAAACTTATATACCCCCAGGGCATAACTTACAACCCTTGCCCTGAGGGATGTGGGAGGAGTGTCATTCTCAAAAAACAAAATTTCTGGACTTTTGAACTACGTCGAACAAAATGACTATCTCAAAATTTTGATTGGATGTCTTCAGTAGTAAGGCAATAGGCACTACTAATCCTACGCCTGGGGCATGAGTCTGTGTGTAGTTTCAACGGTACATGGCATACCACGGGCAGGCATCTATTACTACAGACGGTACATGCCTTTACCAGACGGGTTTCTGAGCCAACACCTATTTTCTGGGCCAATCAGAGATGTTTCTACAAACGGTAGTCCATAAGACAATAATAGATACGAAACTAGATTGCATAATATGCCTAACCACGGACAGGCATCAATTGATACAGAGGGTAAAAGACTTGACAGACATGTTTTTTTTCCAGGTTCAATAGCCAAAACTAAAGTTGATCATATTGCGTATTCAAAGGTGGTCTCTTTGTAAAAATACTGGTTTCACCCGGTGCGCATATAATCATGCTTTTTACACTATAAATTAAGATGCAATTAGTTTTTCTAGATCAGTTGAAAAAAAACTTGAAAAGATAACCTTTTATTGCTAAATTTGTTCATTTTCCAATAGAGAATTCTAAAAGAATCTTGGTAAGCGAATATATATTATTTCTTTTTATTCGAGACTTTTTTTCCTATAGTTACCTAAAACTATCTTTCATGTTGGTTTCAGGGAACTATTAGAATTATCAAATGCAAATTTATATGTTTATGTGACAGCTGGTCAGGTATAGGGTATTTTTCAGAACACTTCTAGGAATATCTCATATTTAAGACTAAATTGTGTCGTCTGGCTTTCAGCGAACTAGTGTAATTTTCAAACGCAAATTCACATGTTTTATGACACCCGTTCAGATATAGGCTATTTGGCTTAAAATGCTTCTTAAGAACTTTACAGAAATATCTCATTTTTAAGACTAAAATTGAACAATATGTCTCCTTTAAATACAATTAATATCGTTAATGTATTGGAGGGAGCTTCGATTTTGGGGAGCTGGAGCTTAGGATTATTCGGAATTAATATCAAACGGCCATAATAGTCAAAGTTGTGTTTTTTCTTTATGTCTCATATTTAAAATATGTTTTATGACACCCATTCAGATATAGGCTATTTGGCTTAAAATGCTTCTTAAGTACTTTACAGAAATATCTCATTTTTAAGACTAAAATTGAACAATGCGTCTCCTTTAAATATAAACAATATCGTTAATGTATTGGAGTGAGCTTTGGTTATTGTGAGGTGGGGGCGCTATCCTCCTTAAAATTCTGAATTCATATCAAACGAAGCTAATAGTCAAAATTGTTTTTTTTTTTTTATGTATCGTATCTAAAAATATGTTTTATGATACCCATACAGATATAGGCTATTTGGCTTAAAATGCTTCTTAAGTATTTTACAGGAATATCTCATTTTTATGACTAAAATTGAACAATGTGTCTCCTTTAAATATATATAGTATCGTTGATGAATTGGGATGAGCTTTGGTTTTGAGGAGGGGGAGCGCTACCCTCCATTGAAATTCTGAATAAATATCAAACGACGCAAACAGTCAAAATTGTGTGTTTTTTTTCTTATGAGTTTCAGCCTATATGCCTATAAGTTACCAAGCGAAAAAAACTGAAAATTAATTTTTATTCCAGGAGATTGATGCTCAAAGTCTGCCTCAAAAGCGATCAAAGTTAGATGCCGGCTATGAGAGCACTGATACGAACCTAATCAGAAATTTGAACTTGAGGAGGGAAAGTGTAATCTGCTTTGCACCCTCTTCAGATAGACAGATCACTTCTAATGAGTTATCTGCAATTCCTAACGTAAGTGCACTTGTCAAATAGTTTTGTGTAATTGCAGCTGGGTAGAAAAGAGGCATTGAAAAAAAAAAAAAACAAGCACCTATTACTATTCTACATAAATGAAAATCCATAATAACCAAATACTTTTTTTTATTCAAGTTTATAGCACGCTCACAATTTCGCGATGCATATTCTCTTTTAACCAACAGGAATGGATTACCTCCCATGCCTCTCTTCTGATAGGAGTCAGCGCGCGTCTTGATCAATTAGACACATAGCCCTGTAGCACATACTGACGTTTATGGAACCCGTTTATTTGTTAACATTACATTCCCAATATGCGACACAATTAATCCGAGTTAAAAAATTGCCATTATTGTCCGCGACAGCTTAAAAACTATTCTCAAGCTATAGTTATCCAATTATGAGACAAGAAGGTGTGTGTGTGTGTGCGTTATAACTCATGGGCTAATTGTTGAAGAAGAAGAGAGGGATGGGGGAAAAACCTATTCCCATTCTACATAAGTATGACGGCACTAGACCCTTAAGGTCAAAACCGGCGGACTTTCCTGGGAATCTTGTTTTTTAAATGAGTTGTTTATCGTTTAACTTTTACAATTGGCTTGGTTAAAATATCCTTTTTTTCTAACTTGCCAGGAATCCACCTCTTCACGCCTTGATTAATCAGAGATGGTGTTCATGAAGCAAAGTTAAAAAATAATACATTACGTAGCAAAACCCGATCTAAGCACTTATCGTGAAAAGTGGAATCAGTATGTATTTCATCGCTATCTTAATTATGTAAAGTCCATGAGACGATGCCGTGTCTCTGGTTTAGTTACGCGACATATTCCCATTATTTATCTTAATAATTTTAAATCACTTAGTTGTGTATGTGTGTGTGTGTGCTCGTATGTGTGTGTGTGTGTGTATTAAATCATGGGGTAATTGATGAAGAAAAAAAGAGGGGGATTAATCAGATAGAGTTTTAGTTTATTTAGTAGCCGGTAAACATGTGACTAGAAGCGCATTGAAATGCTATACGAAAAACCGGTTATCACTTCCTAGTGAGGTATCACTAACTCCGCGACAGATATTTTTTTTCATACTTTCATTTATTTCATTGGCATTAGCCAAACTTCACGTCGTGTAAGTACCGGGCTTTTTTTTTCGCTCAATTATTTTCTGTGAAATTAATATCGTAAAAATGCGAAATATGAAATTGGTTAAGCTTTCTGCAGGTACTATATATGATTGAAGTGCACAAGTATTTACCCAATATAATAGTAGGGGAAAAAGTAAGTTTTGACTGGGTGGAGCAAAAAATTGCCACAGTTTTTTTGCGTTTATAAAATAGTGGATATTATACATGGAAAATAAATCCTGTTTTTAGAGATTAACATCTGTGAATTACAGCCACCATCGCCGTCAACTTAAGACCACTTATTTGCTATGAAACTTCGACAATCCTTACACCACCAACGGATTTTACAGATAGTGCTTTACTTGACAGTGACTTAGAGTGGCAAAGGGCGTTCTTAAATGATTGTTTTGGGGAATTAGCTAATCTAGATGATTTAAGCTGTGATATAGATATGGCTGAGGACCCGGAATGGACAAACATGTTTATAAACGAATATTTGGGGGATAGGCCCACAAGTGCATCTAAACAGGGTCCCCATGTTAATAGTCATAAAGAAATTCCAACACAAGGCAATGCAGAGTGGCTAGATCAGCTATCCCCAAACACAGTGGAAGACATCCTCAGTGAACTGGGTGATTTCACACCAAGGCCAACTAATGCAATTGAACAGACTGGTGGTGGTGCTATTGACGATTCTATGCCATCCCCCACTATTGAGGTTGACCCAAGTAGTGACAATGAGTCACCAGCATTTATACTACCAGATTTTTTCTTATCTAACTCTGCCTTGCACCATACAAATGCAAATACCGCCGTTCTCAGTGACCCCTTTAACTCTTTAATGTCAGGGGGTATAATAACAGACCTCCTGGCTATTACTCATTCCTATGTTAACAAGATTCGAGCCCTTCTTGAACAACAGATGGGGGTGTGGGGAGGAAGGGACAGTTTAAAGGCACCAATAGCACTAAAAATATATTTTTTAAATGAAAATGCGAGCGAACGCAATTCAAAATACTTGCATACTGAGATGTTAGCAATTCGCCAGCATTTGGCAAATTATGAGGTTTTTTTAGATTGGGTAAGCAGCATCGTAACTAAACTGGATAATTATAATGAGGGGCGTAGCGGGTCAGTTGTTTTATTTATTGAGAGTTTAACCGTTAACATTTGTAGATTTAAAAAGGATTTTATTTTAAGAGGTGGTTTGGAGAGAGCTATAGTTTTTAAAATACCATTCAGATTTAGAGGGTTGCAGAGGAATACAACGAATCTGTTCCAATACGAGGTTACAGTGTTTCAAATATGCATTTTTAATTGCCGCCTTTAGACCTCTGCGTGATAATGCTTCTAAGAAAAAGTTGGACGAATTAGCAGTTAATGGGGATGGTTCAAAGTTTCTTAAAGTAGATTTTAATTGTTTATATGATCAATTTCCCATAACATTAAGGAGATAGATATTTTTGAGCGGGCTAATGCACATTTAAAGATTGGTGTTACGGTGTTGCGGTATCAAACAGAATTTGATGAGGGTCAGCGTTCTGATAAAAAGGGCGTATTATTTCCAGTGAGGGCTCCGTCTATTGAGTCAGTGAAGCATTGGCTTTGGCTGCTATACACGCCTCCCTCAGAGCCTGATTCAATAGGACATTTTAATCCAATTGTAGATGTTAGTAGGGTTTTATGTGAGGGTAAAAATGGGAAAGGTGTATGCTATTATTGTCCAATATGTCTCGAGATTTTGTAGTAATTCAAAGTTAAAGCATCATATGAAACACTGTAAACGTCATGGATACCAGGCTGTGGAAACGGTTAGCGGAGATAGGGTCATCTTACGTTTTAAGAACTTTCAGAACACGCTTCTGCAGAACAATAAGATCGCTTTAGACTGCGAAGCGGAACTCACAGACGTGTACGATTCGTCAAATCCAAATCGTGTTAAAATACATGAAGCCCTAGGGGTCTCTTACGCTCACGCAAAAAGAGACTCTAGTAATACCATGCAAGTGCTGGATGTAGTTGAGTCGTTGGAGGTGAAGACAGCATGTGCATTGCGTTGACCAGTCTAATTAAAACCGCGAATGGTGCAATTTATCGCCATCACCACACAAACTATCCTATGATCCTATCACCAGATGACATGTTGGCCATTGAAAATCGTAAAATATGTTGGGTTTGCAAGAAGGAATTTGATGATAGTATTGGGAATGGGGGAAAGAGGAAGGTGATCGACCATGATCATTTATGGCAGGAAATTACATCGGGAGGGAGTAACTTTAGAGGGGTTGCACATCAATCGTGCAATGTAAACGTTAGACAGCAATATTTCGTTCCGGTTTTGATACAAAATTCCAATTACGACTTAAAGTTTATTTTACCGGCGTTGGCCCGCAATGCCAAGGGAGGAGTTTTAGATGAGGCATGGATAGATAGTTCTTTTTCTTATAATATCATACCCAAAACATCGGAGAAGCTACTGTTGCTAGAATTAATGTGGAAAACAGTTGACAAGGGTAACACGAGCCTGAAAAATCCGTTTTTTAGACTCTTTCAGTTTGTTCCCCAAGTCCTTAAGTCAATTGATTCAGGTACAGAAAAGCGAAAATTTTGATAGCTTCCCCCTCCTTAAACAGCGCTTCCCCGATGATGAAATGTATGATTTATTAACGTGTAAGGGCATATATGCATATGATTACTACAACTCTGCCTCGAGGCTAGATGAGGTGTTATTACCACCTATCGAAGCATTTTACAATTCTCTTACGGACAGTCAGTACACCACCGGTGACTATGAATTTGCTAAGAGGGTTTGGACAAAGGGTGGGTGTAAAAATGGGTGGGATTACTGTAAACTATACTTGGCCAGTGATGTACTGACTCTTCTGGACATTGCGTCCAAAAATACGGATAAAATCTATGGGGAATTTGGGTTGGATTTATGGTATTATTTTTCCACTCCTCATCTGGTGATCTGGGCTTGATTCTTAAAATCAGCCAAGAACAAATAGGTCTGATCGCCGACGTGGATCAGCACCTGTTTAGAGGGATCAATGAGGGGTGGGTATGTTTTTCACGGGGATCGTATCATGAAAACTAATCCGACCGGACAGCACACCGATGAAAAGTCAGACGCAGTTTTTTTGGATAAGAATTCCCTTTACCCGTTGGCAATGTCTCACTACTGTTTGCCGTGTGGGAATTACAAATGGCTTAACGATCCATGTGCTTCGAATTTCCTCAACATTGCTACCGTTGAGGAGAATGGGGCAAAGGGATCGTTTTTTGCAAATTGAATGTGAAATACCCATGGAAATCCATGGCACGATAAATGAATTTGTTTTCCCGTGCATAAATAGGCCGGTGGGTACCTTCAAAGCAAAAACTGATTGCTGACCTGAACCCGAAACAGAATATCGTTTTACATCATGTGCTATTGAAATGGATGGTGTCCAATGGTTTCAAAGTCACAAAGATTCATAGAGCCCTCCAATTTGATTAAAAGCCTTATATGAAAAAGTTTATTGACAGTTTTGTCAGTAAACGTTTAAAAGCGAAAATGAAGGTTGAAAAAAGAAGTCTATAAACTCATTTTGAACTCAGCCTTCGGTAAAATGTGCGAAAGCGGACGAAACAGAAGTCGCTGTGACATTGTAACCAATCCCATAGATTGTGCTCGAATCCTTGCGGATCCAAACTTCACATCACTCACTGTCATAGACTCTAATATGGTGCTCCTACATCGTAAGAAAAGAAACATTATTTTAAATAAAAATTATTGCAGAGGGGAGTGCAATAACAGAAATATAAAAAAAACTCATGTTGTCATTTTATTATAATGTATGCAAGGTACAATGGCCGATTGAGCGAGAAGTTCAAGTGTATTACGGGGACACTGATTCACTCCTGTTTAAAGTTAAAACTGAACATTTTTTGAATGATTTGGAAAATGCAGAGTACATTAGCTCACGAATGGACTACACCAACTGAAATGAATCCCTCTATCCAGAGCTAGTGAAACGCCAGGTCCCAAATCAATTGTTAATGTTAAAATCTGAAACGGGAATCGATCTGATATCCAGTGGTGTGTTTCCTGGGCCGAAGGTATACTGCACAACAAGGATATCAAACAAGTTTGCAAAGGGGTGCCTACACACTTTGTAAAAAATAATTTCCATATGAGTGTCTATAGAAACTGTGTGGAACGTAGTTTAGTCCCAAGAGCAAAAGTCATGGCTATTCGCTCTTTGCAATTTAAAAACTACACAGTTAGAGTTGAGAAAAACACCATGTCGGCCATATCAGACAAAGTTTATGTACTTGAGAATGGTGTGAAGGTACTACCACACGGTCACTATTTAATTTCAGACCGAGTTGAATGTGTAAAATATAGAAAACAACTCGGTCTAGTCACTTAAATTCTTTAATAGTACAAGGTGGGTGGCAGGTGTTTAATTTTTTTTAATCAAAATTAATAAATTTTCAATATGTGTGTGGGCAAGGCAGAGTTACTTCTTCATAGTTTCAATACACGCCCCGCTTCCCGGCCACCGCAGCGGCCGCCTTGGCCTTCGGCCGCCACATTTTGTAAATAAAAAATGTGATATCATTTTAAGTGTTTTTTTCCTACTGTCTATTTAAAATAAATTTTGTTTTTTTTTGTTATAAATAAATAAAAAAAAGTTTATTTATTAAATATAAAGTGCTGTTTTTCCTAGTGCTTATTTAAAATAAATGTTTATGTTTATGTTTTTGTTATAAATTAATGAATAAAAAAATCTTAAGTGTATTTTTCTTGCTTAATGTGCTTTTTTCTAATTAAATTATTTGTAAAGTGCTGCTTTTATGTTAATAATAAAGGAAAATATTATTCTTTATTGATTTTGTTCTTATTATTATTCTTGAACGGAGTAGTAATAGGGAAATTATTTAGTCATTAGACATCTATAGTCCAAAGTTAGTTGTAGGTGAGTTGTTGAAGGAAACAGCAATATGTATCATTTAAAACACCATTCAGATCGTTTCTGTGTGTTCCATCAATGTCAGGCAAAACGAAACTCTTAACTAAAATAATAAAAAATTGTGATAAAATGTTTATGGAAAAGCCGAAAAAAATCTACTATTGCTACAGTATTTGGCAGGAGTCATGCGATGTAATAAAAGCAATTCCTATATCGGACTTGCAGATACAATTCATACAGGGACTGGATGCTTTCAACATTATTGAACCAAACTCTTGGCTGATTATTGACGATTTAGCTGAATCCATTGAACAATGGTCCCACCGTTTACCGTTTACAGTTCGCTCTCATCATGAACAGATTTCCGTTACTCTAGTTCTACACAAACTCTTTCATCAGAGCATATGTATGCGAACACTTGCTTTGAACTGTACCTACTATATCATCTACAGGGTTGTTCGTGATTCTAGCTCACTAATATCTCTCGATAAACAAATATATCCCGGCGCCCCCAAATTTCTACTTTCAGCGTACAATCAGGAAACTAATAAACCCTACGGCTACATTCTATTGGATCTTAATCAAAATACACCCGAGGATTTACGTGTACTCACAGATATTTTTGACAATGAAATTACAGTATGTCTCCCCGTGAACAGTAAAAAAGGCTATTGGTTGGCATCATGAAACTGAAGAAACTACATGAGAATAGACATTTATTTTCCGTTCTAAGCACTTCAAAACCCCCACTTAGAAAAGCCATACTTAAACATAGTATTGACAACGAGTTCCTTAATCTAATATCTGAACTTTGTTTAAATTTAACAGAGGGCTATGTTCAATTGCCAGAAGTAGTTAAGCAACAGGCAAAGTAACATCGTTCCATTTTACGTGCATTGGCCAGTAAAAAGAAAGGAAAGAATTTTAAAAGGAAACGTCTTCTTCAAGCGGGCGGTAGCTTTTTTACACTTTTACTGCCAATAATTGCAGGACTTGTAAACAGTTTTCTCTAGATGGCTAAACCCTGCAAATTAAACCCAATAGAACTCGCTCTTTCACCCGTGGAACACTTTGAGGACAATCTGAGTAAATTAATTGACAATGAGAATATTGACAATGAAAAAAAACTACTTTTACTTCAGGATGCACTTCGCCGAGTGGACAAACATAAGCCCTATCTTGCGAGAGCCAGTGGGAATGTGAGTGTCATTGATCACAAAAAAGAAACCTTTCGTCAGGATTCTACTGCTGCTGCTGGAACACAATTAAAGAAGGAGGAATTGGATTCAATAGTGTCGAGCATTGGAAATCTAATGCCACACTCATATCGTGAACAAAGTAAACGACTCATAACATATCTCATGGAAAGCGGTCAAGATCTTATTCAAGTTGATAGCAATGGGAAAGGAATTATAATTCAAGGCAAGAGCTACAATCTACTTGATTTAATCTATAATATGGTTACAAATCGTAAATGACATTTATCATTTGACAGTCATATATACAATTTTCTAAATACATTAAACTTCCCCAAAAGCCTTATTAGCAATAGGCAAATTCTAAAAAAATTAAATGAACATGCTCTTTCTTCATCCTCATCATTTAAACATGAAGAAGCAGAAGAAGATTTTAAATCAATCTTGGAAAATACTAGCACACCTAGTGGAAACATTGATTTGACAATGAGGAGGAGGACCACACCGCTGATAGCTAGACAAAAGCGAAGACGTATTGATATCAAGTCAACATCACCACCATCATCACCCACTAGTATACAAAAGGGTAGTGGACGTTACACTACGTGTTTACGTTCAAAATGGTTGAAGTTCTGAAACGTCTTTAGAAAAATATTGGTGAAGTGGGAAGTTTAAGTTCCCCACCACTCTTTCCAAGGTCACTGGTGTTCACACTAAAAGTGTACAAGACTATCTACAAAATGAATCAAGTTACACTCTGCATAGAAATCATAAACTTCATGCTAATCATTATCGAAAAACTAAAGCATTTTCCCCCCCTACATATAATGCAAGCAGATCTCTTAACTCTAGATGAGATTCAAAGGCGTCACAATAAACCGTACAAGTACATTCTGCTTGCAATCAGTGTTTTTAGTTGCTATGCGTATGCGATTCCATTGCGCACAAAGAGAGGTGCTGATGTTGCTTAAGATTGCATACCATTGGACTTCATTGAAAAAATTCCAAGAGTTAACAATGCCCTAATCATTGTTAATAGCAGTCCATCGACTTTGAAGACAGGCCACTGGCTATGCATCTTTCAAACAACGAAGAAAATCGAATTTTTTGATCCTCTTGGTCTATCATATAAATTCTACACTCCACACATCAGCAACTTTATTGAGAGCAGTGGGAAAACTATTATCAAACAGTTCGTGGTAACGAACTGTAAGTAAGGAGCGACCCGGCTCAATGGTAACCGAAACTCTAGAAAACGGGTTTATTGATACCAATAGATACACCAAAAGAATCAGATTTTAATGCTGATTTAAAATATATAACTTTCATCAAGTTTAGTCCTACCCATCAAAAGTTACGCGCCTGAGAAAATTTGGCCGATTTTCGAAAAAAGGGGGAAAGACCCCCTAAAAGTTATAGAACCTTGATGAAAATCACACCATCATATTCAACTTATCAGTGAACCCTACTGTAGAGGTTTCAAGCTCATATCTACAAAAATGTGGAATTTTGCATTTTTTGCCAGAAGAAAATCACGGATGCATGTTTTTTTTCCCAGGGGGGATCGCATCGACCCAGTGTTCCTAGAATATCGTGAGAGAACTCATTGGATCGGAAGTTAAAAGTTCTAGTGCCCTTTTTAAGTGACCAAAAAAATGGAGGGCAACTAGGCTCCCTCCCACGCTCATTTTTTACCAAAGTCACCTGATCAAAATATTGAGATAGCCATTTTGTTCAGCGAGGTTGAAAATATGATAAATATGTCCTTTAGGATGACTTAAAGACGCGAAAGTCTCCGGGGGAGGGCTGAAAGTTATGAACTTTTCCCAATGTTAACATACAGTATTCGTTATTAGGAAGTATACAGACGTTTTCAGGGGGGATTTTTTCTGGTAGTAGGGGGCTGGGTGGGTTGGGGGTTATATGGGAGGATCTTTACATGAAGGAAATTTTCATGAGAGAAGGGACATTGCTATGAAGGGGGCGCCGGATGTCCCAGCATTATTAAAAAGAAATCAGAAATTAAATATAAAAAAAAACAAGTTTTCAAACTGAAAATGAGGAGTAACATCAAAACAAAACGAACAGAAAATATTATGTGTATGATTGGGTTCACCCCCTAGTCAGTACCTCGCTCTTTAACCCAAAGGTTATTTAGTACTTTCATAAGAGCTATTTATTCTAAATAACGGCCTTTGTGATTAAGGGGTCATTTTTAAAGAATTCAAACAAAATTCGAACTTTAGCTTAAAGAGAAAGGTATTGACTAGGGGGTGAACCCCCTAATATACTTATAAAAAATATATGCATATAGAAGTTCGTTACGTAAGTAATTCGTAAGTTACGTATATTTATTACTAACAAAAACGTTCTTAAATAAAATTAAACAAGTTTTCGAGAAAGCCATTTAACCAAATAAAAGTAAAATTAATATGCAAATTTTGTTTTAATTATTCATGTACGGTGAGCCAAAATCAAAACCTGCATCAATTCAAAAACGTTCAAAAATTAAATAAAAAAAGTTTTTTAACTGAAAGTAACGAACCACGTTAAAACTTAAAACGAACAGAAATTATTCCGTATATGAAAGGGGCTGTCCCCTCCTCAACGCCTCGCTCTTTACGTTAAAGTTTGACTTTTTCACAACTCTTTTTTTTAAACAATAAAAAACTTTACCGTAAAGAGCGAGGCGTTGAGGAGGGGACAGCCCCTTTCATATACGGAATAATTCTGTTCGTTTTAAGTTTAACGTTGTTCCTTACTTTCAGTTAAAAAACTTGTTTTTTCTTATTTAATTCAAAATCAAAGGAGAGTACAGGATTTAACGACTAAGACATGCGGCTTTCATGCATCACTCTTTTTCATGTTCAGATGTCGTGGCAATACCTACAAACAGTTTCTCAACTTTTACGTTGACTTTCCTCAATTGAACGACTTTCTAGTGGAAAATGTACTTTCAAGTGGGTTTAATATTGATTTTAGTGCCCTACGAATAAAATGTTCTAAAAATGTATGTAAAATTGTTTATTAATAAAAATAATATATATACATGATAAAAACGACTTTTCTACTCTTTAGATTTCATCTTCTACTACGTATAGGTATTTGTCGAGAACAACTAATGCAGGTAGATCATCTGAATTCACTTATACTGATCCTGATGTGCTGCAATGTCAGGGTCACATTTTCTACAGTATAATGTAACTTCACTTTTATCATATCTCTTTGTATAGTCAATGATACTATTTTCATTCATTTTGTAAAATTTGCTTGTTTCAACTTGCTTATTTAAAGCAATGTCACATACGGTCTCCTCAAGTGGTGAATCACATTCCGTAACAGCCAAATGAAAATCAGAACTTATAATCATAGTAACCATTGTCTTCACAACGATGACGTAGAAACTAATTCTTTTGTTGTTCGAACAGTTGAATCGCTGTCCTGGCTCCTCCTCCCAAAACAATCTAAAGTCACAACGATACCAATCTCTTTGCAATAAACTAAAATCACGTTTAGGATTCTTCCCAATCATACCAGGATATGTATTCTCCCACTGATTATATTTATCATAGTGGCTATTAGAGCATAGGTGTCCTCTAGGATGAGAGTCACACACCCCTTCAAGACAGGAATTACAATCTTTAATTTGTATGGCATATCCTCTATGCAATTTACATGGGTTGCATAATCTGTACTTTTCATCATACTCAACAATCATTTTACAATTCTCAAATGATGACCAGCTGCCCAGTGTATACATGCATAGTGGACGTGTATTGAACATTTTTTTCATGTTTTGACACTCTCACCGCCGAAATGAAACTGAGCTCCGATCTACGAATTGAGTGGGATAGAGAGGAGAGAGAGGAGTAAATCCTCTTTACACAAAATCTTTCTTATGAAAAAGGTCTTAAATTTCTAAGCTAGTGCGTGTTCAAAAGCAATTCCACAATATCATTTTGTCTTTCGTGATTAATGTGTCAATAAGTTGTGTAAATGCCTTTGGACCACGACGTAAAAGCTTCATGTAATAGTCTAATGATGGAGAATCAGTTTTCATTATATCGATAAGGGTTCCTCGAGAAAATATCTTCCTTTGAACAGATAACTCTAGAAAATAATCATCTAGAATCAAATGTTTTTCCATAAACACAAGATTCCCTATGATTTTCTCTTTCTCAAATCTATCCATTTTTTTGAGTCCTAACACTCTCACAGCCAACTTCAAACTAACCAGTATTCTTTTTTCTGCTTTAAAAATATACGCTAACCTACTATATAAAAAATATCTTCGATTTAGAAACAATTTCATTGAATATAATTACAACAATAATAATCGCTGATTCAATTTATTCTCCTCGATATATTTCACTAGTGTATCCAATACAGCTTGAAGTCTATTTATATGCACAATGTTCAGTTTGGCAGCAAAGCATAATTGCTCCTCCAATTTAAATTTACTCAATGATATTACATATCGTCCCATTCAAGGTATAGTCTACATCCTCGTGTAATTTCCACTGCCACTTTTGGTACTCTCACCCTTGTATCATTGCTGCTACCTGCTCCACCATCAAGCTCAATAGTGTAAACGTACCACTCATTTTCTTTGCTAATATCGTCTCAAATAATAATAAACTGTTCTCTCTCTGAATTCAAGTCTCTTAGTAATATGAACTACAATGAAAATCACTCCTTATATTTGAATCCAATTACTATACTAATCAAGTTGCCATATATGGAGTACCCTCTGTATCCACTCTTTCTGATTGGCCCAGAAAATAGGTGGTGCCTCAGAAACCAGTCTGGTAAGGCATGTACCGTCTGTAGTAGTAGATGCCTGCCCGTGGTATGCCATGTACCGTTGAAACTTCAGACATATTCATGCCTCAGGTGTAGGATTAGTAGTGCCTATTGCCTTACTACTGTTTTCGGTGAAATGATGAGTGTGAGAGAGGCATTAGTTGCTCTCAAATCACTTTCAACTATTAAAAAAGACACTAGCCCTTTCAATTGCCAATGGAATGAGCCCTTTTTGAAGTCTCTACAACATCACTGTCTATAAAAAAACCTTCTATGCTCACAGGAAATAATTTACAAAACTTGCCCCGAGAGCTCTGAGGGGGTTATCATCCTCAAAGACTTAATTTCTAACACTTTTAACTACGTTGAACAAAATGGCTATCTAAAAATTTTGATTGGATGTGTTTGGGGAAAAGGTGGGCGTGAGAGGGGGGTTAGTTTTTCCTCAAATCATTTTCGACTATTAAAAAGGGCACTAGCCCTTTGAATTTCCAATCGAATAAGCCCCTTTTTCAAGTTTCTACGACAAAGCTTTCAATAAAAACCTTATATGCCCCCAGGGCATAACTTACAACCCTTACCCTGAGGGCTGTGGGGGAGAGTCATCCTCAGAGATATAATTTCCGAAACTTTCAACTACTTTGAACAAAATGGATACCTCAAAATTTTGATTGGATGTGTTTGGATAAATGGTGGGCATAGAAGGGGTGTTAGTTACCTTTCAGTCACTTTAGACTATTAAAAACGACACTAGCCATTTTAATTACCAATCAAATGAGCCCTTTTTGAAGTTTCTACGACAACGCTTTCTATAAAAACTTAAATGCCCCAAGGGCATAGCTTACAACCCTTGCCAAAAGGGCTGTGGGGGGAGGGGTTGTAATCCTCAAAAACCTAATTTCCAGAACTTTCAACTATGTTGAACAGAATGGCTATCTCAAAATTTTGATTGGATGTGTTTGGGGAAAAGGTGGGCATGAGAGGGGGTTAGTTGCCCTACAATCACTTTTGACCATTAAAAAGGGCACTAGCTTTTTGAATTTCCAATCAAATGAGCCTTTTTTAAGTTTCTACGACAACGCTTTCTATAAAAACCTTATATGCCCCCAGGGCATAAATTACAACCTTGCCCTGAAGGCTGTGGGGGAGTATCCTTCTCAAAAACATAATTTCTATCTGGAAATCAACTACGCTGAACCAAATGGCTATCTCAAAATTTTGATTGGACGTTTTTGGGGAAATGGTGGGCGTGGAAGGGGTGTTAGTTGCCTTCCAATCACTTTCGAGTATTAAAAGGGCACAAGCCACTCCAATTTCCAATCGAATGAGCCCTTTTTGAAGTTTCTAAGACAACTTCTTCGATATGAAGTGCCCTGGTCTAAAGATAAAAAACTAGATAAATAATAAATAAGACATTGTGCCAACATCGTTCTTTACTTAGGCAGCCCGATTGCACTGCCTATGATATTGCGCCCAATTATCCCGTAATAACTTTATATTCATTTATAACCCACTTACATCACAAGATAAATAGTAGAGTACAAAAAAAAAAAAAAAAAAAAAAAAAAAAAAAAAAAAAAAAAAAAAAAAAAAAAAAAAAAAAAACACCAATAACAATTAAACAACAAAAACATTAAATAAATAAAAATTAATAAACAGACGTATCAACCATGGTGAGGTGACAAACGCCTATACGCTGTTCCCAAAAGTCTTTCAAAAAAAAAAAAAAACACCAATAACAATTAAACAACAAAAAACATTAAATAAATAAATTAATAAACAGACGTATCAAACCATGGTGAGGTGACAAACGCCTATACGCTGTTCCCAAAAGTCTTTCATGCAAACCAGTCAGCTTCTCAGTAATATTAGGAAGGTAAAACTTGTTTATTATTTTTCTACTCCTATACCAAAGAGGAAGATAGAGAAGATATTTACAAAAACGGAAATAGGCCACTCGAATATCACTAAAATCCTTATTCCTAAAGATAGGATATAGCCCAGAAAGGAAAAGAACAGAATGGTCAGAAAAAAAGTAGAATAGAGCTTTCCAAGGGCAGTTCGATTATATTTGCCTCGATTGGCTACAATTTTTGAGTAACCAATCTGAATCTTTGCTTTGGCATTCCGGACAGCACACGCCCGAAGACTTTTTAAATTGTTGGCAAGTGTAATACCCAACCGCATCGAGTCTACATGAGGGATGAAAATTTTTTTAGAACTTAGAGGTTTAGGATGGGATGAAAAATTAAATGAAAGATACTCACATTTACCAACTTTAAGCGAAAGACCGATTTTAGTAAAAGAATAAGAAACTTTTATGAACCATCTGCGATAGTCTGAATTTAGACCGGCTAATTAGAAGAATGTCATCAGCATAAGCAAGGTAAGAAATATCAGTTAACCATACAAAACACATAGAAGAAATATTTTCAAGGATACTAGAAATACAAAATTTTAAACTGTCGAAAGCCTTAGAAAGATCAAGGGCACAAATATGAAGTCTATACCCTTTATCAGAAGCATCTTTAAGAAGGCAAGCCAGAGCACGGTGAGCGTGCTGGCAACCGATACCAGACCGAAAACCGAGCTGGTTCTCCCCAAAATTAGCATTCAAATTGATGAAAGGAAGCAGGATATATTCAAGAATTTTACTAAGATTACAAGCAACCGTGATTGGCCCGTAAGAAGAACAGTCTGATGGATTCTTACCTCGTTTAAGAACAGAAATGACAGTTCCACACAAAAAGCTATCAGGAAACAAGAGAACAACAAATACACATTTTGAAAAGCAACAGTAAATGGAAAAACAAAGACGGGCAATTTATTTTAAGATGATACACACTAATTCCATCAACATCAACAGAGCTTGATTTCAATTTCTTAACATATGCAATTATAGCGTCAATAGAAACGGGTACAACTTGTGCCTGTGTCAAGGAGGACGGGAGAACCGAATCAAGCAATTTTGAGTAAAATGCGTGCACCGCGTAATTCACTTTGGAAAGTATAACTGAATAGTGGTCATACCACGCAGCTGGTGAGATGGGGCAATTAAGATTTGCTGAATTATCTAATTTAGCTGAATTAACCACTTTATCCCATTCATTCTTGTTGGTAGAACAATCTAACCCTTTATATCGGCTTGATCGCAGACATTTTTTTAAACACACGCTTAGTTTTTTGCTTTATTTCAAATACATTTCCGGATAGTGGTCGACCATTATCAATCCATATTCGTAGCCACAGTTTGGCTTTATTTTTCACGATTTTCAGTTCAGGGTCACACGACCATATTGGTTTCCTTGTTCTTCTTCTCACTCGCTCCTGAGGGATAGCAACCTCCTCGGCACGTTTTAAACACCTCACAATTTTGGCTGTAGTACTGATTCAGTTCATAATTTCTTTTTGTAGAGCGAACACTTAGTTGGAGTAAATGAAAGGGTACACGTAAAGAACCAAGGAGTATGGCCAGGGTTGAAATATATAGTGACATATCAGCATTTTTCCAGTTACTCCGAACAAACCATTTGGAGGCAGGGGAATCTGCCAGAGCTGTACTATTTGTTCTAATCGAAAAGTAGAGCGATAGTGGAAGGTGGTCAATATCCTGCTCATCATCGTGGACGTGCACTTTTGAAGATGAATTAAACGGGGAACAAGTTACATGATCAATATTTGATAAGCTGCCAGAATTATGCACGTACGAAAAAGATATCTCCTTTGCAATTATTGTGTAATCAGGAAGACTATCAAGAAGGTTCATAGAACGCACAGAATCTGAATGTCCATGTTCATATCAACAATACAGAATGTCCATGTTCATATCAACAATAGTAAAAAATTCGTCACCATCCTTGCTTATTCATGGAGGAGAGTTTTTAAACTTGCTCATGCTTTGGAGAATTTATTCAGAGAAGTCATATTCTTCTCATCATGAGGCATATATGTATTAATTAAAACAATTTTGCCGAGTCTTACAGCTAGAAAATGCTCGTCAGAAGAGTAACATGACGGAGACAAAAAGCTGAGCTTTTTTTATAATACATTCTAATCCCCGGGAAGGCCTTCCAGAAGTAGAAATAGAATTTGTTATGAAAGTAAAGTGATTAGCACTGCGGCGCAGGAAATTAACACTCGTTCCTGTCAAAAGATGTTCCTGAAAGCATACAATGTCAAACTTATTGTGCAGTTCATCAATGGTTAGATCCTTGTTTTTTGTCCCATAAATATTAAAAGACACGACTGATACTGATACACACATTAATTAGTGTTGGGCAAATTGCCACTTGCAATTGCTTTCAGTTTAGGACACGTGAGGCTATCAAATTAGGATACTAGCTTCACTTCTAATAAAGCCTGGTTGATGCCTAAATTTACAACACAGGCAGATGCGTAAACGAAAAGATTCCGGAGAACCTCCTCTCATAACCTATATGACTGATATCGCAGCTGAAATTATTTAACGGTACTGTTAGGCTCAAACTTTAAATGCATGAAACAAAGTTAAAATTTAAGAAAACCATAAAAAGCAAACTGAAAATTAGGGCTGCCACATTGCCCTTTCCAAGATTGTTTCCTAGAAAATTAGAAGAGTTAACGGATTTCACGCTCAGGTTTCGAGGAGATACTTTCCATTTTATACAAGAGACCGCCATTACAAGATCTAAACATGTGATGCATGAATTTCGAAGATATAAAAGGTATGTTTTGTTTCTTGTTTATACTATTTAGCAGGCTTTAAAAAATTATTTCAAATATTTTTGTAATATTACTGGAAATGTTTCGAACTTCATAGGAAGTTTTCTTTGTTTTGCGGTCCCCATACCCGAAAAAACTTCAATCTCTTACTGTTAGACGGCAGCAGACCCCTACTCAGAGTTATTTATAGGCTAAGTACTACAAAGAAAAAAACAACAACAACAAGGGCAACACTAGTATTACATACAATAGCCTATATATTAACTATATAGCCTATATTATTACAGGCTATATGTTACAAAAAAGCAGCAATAACTATGAAAGTACTATCGTGGACTCACAACACTAACAAAACGATAAGCAAAGACATTCCAATACTGTATATTCAGCAGTCACCAAGAGATTCAAAACAACATATAAAATATTAAAAAATTAGACAGGGAGAACTGCACCCGAAGAAAGAAAGAAAAAAACATAATATAATAAGACAAATATATTTTCCATGGTAAAGAGTGTATTTATATTTTTGGGAGACACTTGGTTAACTCCATTTTTAAAGCTAATTAAAATTTCTCTTTTTTTAAGCTTAAATTGAATCATAACTGCTACTGGCTAGCTAAGTAAGCTAAGATGGATATGGTCTCTAATATAGCCAACATCATTCCATTTTAGAAACCATGGATATTGGAACACGTGGACCAATTAAATCAGTCATTAAAGCACAATTCAATTTACAGCTGACAAATGTTATAACTATTTATCCATTTCACCTAATTATTCTCTTCCACTTTAGCACTAAACATCTCTGCTAATCAGACATCATCAACCAAAATATACTTCTTTATAAGAAGGTAGTTTTTTTTAAGAAGATTTAAAAAAAAGAGGGTTAAAAAAGAAAAAAGAGGGTTAATATAAAAAAGAGGGTTAATTAGTTCTTTTCCCTTTTTTTATTTCCTTTTCGTTTTAATTTCCTTTATATTTTTCTTTAGGTTCATATTTAGGGTATTATTGTATTTATGCTGGTTCATATTTAGCAATTTGATCAGTTTGCCTGTTTAGTTTTTCTAGATAAAAAAAGAAAATCAAACCAAAATATTTTTTACCCACTGTTATCAGCGATTTCAATTTTAAAATTATGGGAAGCAAAATTCGATATAATAGCAGAAGAAATAACAGGAACACGAGCTATAAGATCGACTATAGTAATTCAAAGGGCGTTATTTTGACTAAATAAGATTTATAATCAATCCTCTCACGGTCGGTGTATTCCGTTTTGCCATGCCTTGTAGGATCCTTAAAATATTTACAAGTTATTATTTTTTTTCAGCATATATATATATATATATATATATATATATATATATATATATATATATATATATATATATATATATATATATATATATATATATATATATATATATATATATATATATATATATATATATATATATATATATATATATATATATATATATATATATATATATATATATATATATATATATATATATATATATATATATATATATATATATATATATATATATATATATTACTTCTGTAGATCTATTCCTGACAAGTTTTATTTATGTAGCACGAAATTTGTCCCAGTAAAATACAAATACTGGAACTCGACATCAGCTTCTTGGAACCAAATTTGGGCACACGATCCATCTCGTAAAAGTTTCACTAATATAGCACAACAATTTTTTTTTTAAGAAGAACCTTGGGCTTCTAACTTCATATAAGATCCGAGGAACACAACCTTTTACATTCAAGAAAAATTTAAAGAATTTTAACTTTCCTTTTTAACTATCAATAAGTGATTTAAAATATACTCTATAGTTCCAAAATCTCAAAGTATCAAAAGGAGGTAAAGTCTGGAGAAGATTACTTCAAAACAAATTTCCAGCACTGCATATTCATTTAGATAAAACTCTTTGAAGGTATTATCCGTCAAAGCCGTCCATCGAATCCTTTTAGCAATGGTTGAAGCGAAGTGGTGAAAGGTAAGTCAGTTTTGGTATTATGTCTATTAAAACGATCAAAAGCTAATACATTTTTGCAATGTTATATAAAACATGAGTTATCAAAATAAACCCGAAAAGAGCAAGAAATTACTGTTTACTGTTTTTTAAGAACTTTGAATTAAAAGCAAGGCCTGTAAGAGCTTAGGCTGTGGCTCCAAATTCTCAATCTCGCTTAATGTGTACCCATGTCTACGAATTTTCACAACTCAATCTTGCTCCTATCGTTTTTTAATAACTTGAGACAGTACTGGTCCTGAAAATTCATGAAAAACAAAATCAAACAAAAAATTGACCAGGGCGCAATACAAAGAAACACACATAAGACAGTAAAAACAGAAATAAGACTTACTTTGGCAGCTTCTTCAACAATCTTACGCCCCTCTTCTAATTGTTCACTGAGCTGGGTACATATCTAAAAAGGAACGATTAAAAAGTTTTTTTTTTGGTTATTATGTTAACATACAGGATCAGAAAAAAAAATGTTTAAACAACATTTCCAAAGAACCGTCCTAGGAAAGGCCTAAAAAAAAATGTGTAAGCCAGAAAGCAAAACAAACATACACTTTCAATACTATGTTAAACATATTTTTACATTTATACATTTTTACATTTAATACACTTTACATTTTTACATTTAATTTACATTTTACATTTTTACACTTTCAATACTATGTTAAACATATTTTTACATTTGTACATATTTACATTTTTCGGTATTTTGACGATGGTGCGATTTTGTATATATTTTCATCACACAGTCAATCCAGTCCAAATGAAGGTTACAGATCTGTAATACGCTTAAGTAAAGTATTGCCAGAATGAGTTTCACCTTACTAAAACAAATTATCGAAAAACAAGCTCACCAATACATGATGTACACTCAATTCCATATGATAGACACAATGGTCACCATGGTGGGTTTACGACTTATATAAGGAAAGACGTCTTTTTTAAGGTAAGATAAGGTAAGGTAACGTATTTTTTAAGGTAAGGTGAGATTTTTCGAAGAAATTTTGAAATGGCGGTTGAGCAAACGGTTCTTGAAATGAATAGAAGTAATGATATTCTCATTTTGTAAAGTGTACTGGGTTCCGTCAGGCAAAGGTAGAAATCATTTTGATTGTCTGGATCACAGTTTATAGAATTATCCAGTAAGCTTATCGCAGATCATTTCTGGTCTTCGTTCTCGGTGCGAACAAAAAGCTCCTCCCACTTATTTCTGCATTAGCGGGAATGCGGGTTAGTCTGTTTCCGATTGTTTCCATGCACTTTGTTGGAAACAATCGGAAACAGACTAACCCGCATTCCCGCTAATCTGACTTCGCTTATGTTTATATCTGCAAAAACGTTCTCCGGAGCACTCGCACCCCGGTCCGGGTTTTTATAATGGGTGAGATAGAATATGATCATACTGGATAATTATATGAACTGTGGCCTGGATATATTACCCTGGATATCCAAAATTAGTGAATGTCCGAAATACTTTTTTTTTCTTCTTGGATTTAATCAGCATTGCCAGTCAGCTTTTTCAGTTTAATTCAAGGTTTGATGATGATATGTTAGGATAGATTAGGTTTGGTTAAAATGGGTTCGGTTAGGTTTTTAACCTATTTGATATTTGTAACCAAATTTACCCTAGCCTAATCTAGCCCAACCAAATCTAAACTAACCTAAATTTAACTTTTAACATCATAGCTTGTATAAGACTGAAAAGGCTGATTCGCAAAGCTAACTGAATCCAAGCAGAGAAAAGGAATTTCGGACTTTCCCCGGTGAATGTTGACATTAACCAGATTTCAACATTAGGTAACAGATATAATGCAAACTGCGAGAATTAATGGGGCAGGCGAGACCATTTTCAAAGTGCAGAGCATATCAGCTTATGTATCGGCTCATTAAAAAATCCCACCGAAGGCTAAGGGAGTGTTTAAGACTATGAAATTCTTAAAGCAGCGGTCAATCATCATATAAATGTGCTTTTTTAACGGAGACAATATAAAAAGTGAAGGCATTTTGTATCAAAGATAAAGAAGACGAACGTTTAAAGATGGCTGAGCAAATATTCATGACGAGGAAAGAGGTGATCATTAATAAAAATTAGAGTAACTAACTTGCTTCTCATTTCAAATAACACCCCACCCAAGATTTGGATACAATTAATTTCTATCTGTTGATGAGAGAGTAACTGATTCGTCTTTTCAAATGGCATATTTCATCAGGACCAGAATTTGGCATGCACTGATTTATCTGTCACGAGGAAATAACATGTTCTTCAAATGGCATGTTTTGTCGTTAACATGATTCAGGCCCGTTATCGGAGATAGAGCGTTAAGGGGGCATTTACCTCTGAGTTTAGGGGGTTTTTAACCTTTCATTCTTTATCACAATATATTTATCAGCCCTGGTTAAATCCGAGTAGTAAAACTAGTGGGGCTGATAGACGAAAGCACGGGGAGAACAATGTTGACGGGAAGCACGTTGAGCGGGAGCTCGAAAGAACCTTTACAAGCACCCGAGGTTCTAAAAAAAGCGCAAGTTTACCAGTCACTCTATAGACACATCAAAACTTCTGACAATACATTTTAAGATTTGGAGATTCCATCGGAGCTAAATAAAAAGCAGCGGATTGCGCTGAAGCGGGCAATAGAGCGCTAAAACAAGCGCGTAAAGCACAAAATGGAAGCGAGTATTCCATGGAATACAAAAACTGGCAAAACATAGTTTAGAGTACTAGAAGTTCGACTATTACAAGTTGCAGCTCGAGTTTGTCTGTCCAAGCGCGTATTTGCGCACTCAAAAGCGCGCAAAAACCGCAAAACTGATGGAACGTTTTGAGAAACTCCGGAAAAAGTGGAAACATAGTATGACGTTTTAGATTACGCCATAGATTGGATGACGTCATAGGATGACGTCATAGATTGCTCTATAGCGTCTTATAAAGCACCCAAAGCGCTAAAAAAAGCGCGAGTTTACCAGCCTCGCTGCAAAAGTATCCAAATTTCTGTTTCCCAAACGAACTGAAATTCCGAAATGTGAAGGAGCAGCGGACCGCAGAAGATCACTAAATGGGCTTGGCATTTCAGAAGAGGTTCCAGACAAACACTAAAAACCTTGTAAATACCCTAATAGAATGTGGTAATCCTTTTGGAAGTATGTATGACAGTCTCGTTTCTATCGACTCCGGGAGAGTGCCCCATTGTCGTGCCATCAGTAGTTACCGTAGTCTGGATATTGATGGCTTATCCCAGTATAATACTTTTGTGGAAGAGCGTTTTGTAAAACGTATAAAGTATATTGATTCACCGCTATGCCAAAGCAAAATGCCATTATCTTCAACTCCCATTCCATCATTGATACCGAAGCCGAAATCGATCCTTCAGATGGCCAAGTCAGATTTGGCCCTATTTGCCAAACTCTATATTAGCTGCACAGTTTATATAATTATCCAGTATGATCTTTCCCTATCTCACCCATTATAAAAACCCGGACCGAGGTGTGAGTGCTCCAGAGAACGTTTTTGCAGATATAAAAATAAGCGGCATTAGATCTTTTCACGGGTAGACAAAGAATAATCACCTACGGAACAAGTAATGACAAAACCACTTGGCCGGCTCACCAATAAGTGGACAATAAGTGCAGAAAAAAAAGTGGGAGGAGCTTTTTGTTCGCACCGAGAATGAAGAGCCAGAAATCCTCTGCGGTAAACTTAATGGATAATTATATAAACTGTGATTAACTGCTACACCAGAGGCGCTGATTTTGAAGAGTTTCTCAAAAACGAGACACAGCCTTTCCCTCCTTCAATCTCTGATCGGAGTAATCTGAGATTCGGAATGAAGTCTGATATTGTAACTCTGCTAACAGCTTATTCTTCTGAAGTTGTGACCGAGAAACCTCACCTCGATTCCAAGATTTTTGATGGCACAGATCCAATCTACCTTATAAATTCAAAAAGCAAGACGCTTGGCGAATATGTTACAGAAGAAATCTGCCAAATACCTTCGCAAGCAGATCCCAAGTGAAATACAGCGAGTTGACGTCGCCATTGGCATTTTGGAAACTTCTGACAGTTTGAAAACTTCTACACGAGAAAAGCGCGGCAAGGCTACGTATCTGACAAAGGTTGAAAAAAAAGAAAGCCAATTCCAAAAAAAAAACTAGACTAGTTCCCTTCAGTGTTGAGACAACAAGCAGAGCCCATTCGAGTTCATGGCAAAAAAGATATGCGACACTGTTACCAATCATTTGGTTGTCATGACTCCTGGTGATAGTGCAAGAAGTACTATTCCAACTGGCAGGGCTGAAATTCATCCTAACAACCCCGAGGAGGGAGATAGCAGAATAGTCCTACACTGCCTTCATCAAGCGCGCTGCAACAAGAAATTCATTACTGTCAGAACGGTTGATTCAGATGTAGTAGTTCTGCTCATCGCAAAGTACTTCCTATTTGGGTTTGATCAACTCTATGTAGTCTACGGCCAAGTGAAGAGTTTCCACTATATTCCTGTTCACGACATAGCAACTGCACTGGGCAAAGAAAAGGCAGAGTCATTGATTTTTTTTTCTATATTCTAATTCGCTGCGACACTGTGTCTGCATTCCTATGGCATGACAAAGAAGGATTTTGGAAAGCATGGGAAGCGCACAGTGCCATAATCTCGGTCTTCAACCGCCTGTCTTCTCTTCTCAAAAAGTTCACTGAAAACAACTTCGCACAGATTGTAAAGTTCATTGCGCTTGTATATGACAGATCCAGTGGGAAAGAGTCGGTAAACAAGTTGAGGAAGTATTTCTTCACAAAAAAGCATCATCCATGGACAGACTTCCGCCAACCCAGGATTTGCTAAACCAGCACATGCGGTGCGCTCACATTAAAGCCTAGGTATGGTCCAGTTCTCATCTTGCCATTATTCCCGAAAAGAGCCCCAACGATTGCGGATAGGACTAGTCTAGCAATGGGCTTTGGGCTCCCCAATAGTCAACCCTGCTCTAAGCTTCTGTCGCCTGTCGAGAGCTTATACGATGCGGTTGCAAAAAGCAATGCCCTGGGCGCTGCAAATGCAAGACCAGCTCACTTGAGTGCATCGAGTTATGTTCTTGCCACGGATCCTGCCAAGTGTAATGAATTTTTATACATTGAGTATTTTGTTGTCCCTTTTAAGGCTTATGCCTGACTTAGAATCTCGGTTGTTCAACACGTGATCTGATATCTCAGCTAAGTACCATAGTGTGTGATAATTATTGCATATTTTGTATTCTATTTTCTAATAACAATGACAATCAAGACAAGTTAGCTGAAGTAGCGAACGGAAAAAGGCTTTTTGGTTGCTTATCTCAGAAAAAGTGCCATGTAAGTCTCTATGTGTGTTCGAAATCCTTCATTATTTTCGTGTCATTAAGTGTCGTGGGCTCTGCTGAGTGCTCTAAATCGCGCTTCGTATTGCATGTTCGATGTCATTTCGAATTAACGCTTGTTTTAAGAAAGTAACGTTTGTAAATTTTTCTATTTTCGCGCTTGAAGCAGGCATTAAGACATGCCGGGACCGGATTCTGGCTTACAGATTCAATTTTTTTTTCAACACCACTCGACTCTCGGTATTTCAAACAGTGTTTCTACCAATTCTGAACTTTCTATAACAAGCAGATGAGTTTTGCACTTTTAGCGCACTTTTCAGCGATTGCAAAGGTGCTATGACGCGATCGCTTTACTTTCTACCTGTGATTATTGGGTTCCCATACTTTGTACTGAATTACCACTTTTTCCGGAGTTTCTTCAAACTTTCCATCTGTTTCGCGGCTTTAACGCGCTTTTGAGAGCGCAAATGCGCGTCTTGACGCGCAGACCCGAGCTGCTGGCTGTGATCTTCAGACTTCTAGTACTCTAAACTATATATTTTTGCCCGTTTAGGTATTACATAGGATAGGCACTCCTATTTTACGCTTTACAGTCTTTTTTTTAGCGCTCAATTGCGCGCTTCAGAGCGATCCTTTACTTTTTATATAAAGCAGGGCTGTTAAGCATAAGAATCGTAAACTTCTGGCAAAAAGCACGAAAATTGTTGGAAATACAGATTAAAGCACGGGGAACCTAATGGTGAAGGGAAGCACATCGAGCGGGCGCTCTAAAGAACCTTTACGAGCGCCAGAAGTGCTAAAAAATGAGCAAGTTTACCAGCATCTCTATGGAAGCGTCAAAACATCTGAATATACATTTTAAGATATGGCGATTCCAATGGTGGCTATATGGCAAAATCATAATTTAGAATACTAGAAATACGAAGGTCACAACCAGCAGCTCGAGTCTACGCGTCAAGACGCATATTTGCGCGCTCAAACGCGCGCAAAAGCCGCAAAACTTATGGAAATTTTGAAGAAACTCCAGAAAAAGTGGTAGTGCAGTACAAAGTATATGGAACCCAATAATCACAGGTAGAAAGTCGAGCGATCGCTTTATAGCAGCTTTGCAATTGCTGAAAAGTGTGCTAAAAGCACAAAACTCATCTGCTTGTTACAGAAAGTTCAGATTTGGCAGAAACACGATTTGAAATACCGAGAGTCGAGTGGTGTTGAAAAGAAAGTGAATCCGTAAGCCAGAACCTGGTCCTGGCATGTCTTAATGCCGGCTTCAAGCACGAAAATAGAACAATTTACAAAACATTAGTTCCTTAAAACAAGCGATAATTCGAAATGTCATCGAACATGCAATACGAAGCACGATTTAGAGCGTCCAGCAGAGCCCACGAAGCTTAATGACAAGAAAAGAATGAAGGATTTCGAACACACATAGAGAGTTACATGGCACTTTTTCGGAGATAAGCAACAAAAAAGTAATTTCCATTTGCTACTTTAGCTGACTTATCTTGATTGTCATTGTTATTGGAAAATGGAATACAAAATAAGGCAATAATGATCGCATAATATGGTACTTAGCTGAGATATCAAATCACATGTTGAGCAACCGAGATTCTAAGTTAGGCTTAAACCTTAAAAGGGACATCAAATGCATAATACATAAAATTTCGTTATACTTGGCAGGACCCGTAGCAAGAATATAACTCGGTGCACTCAAGAGAGCTGCTCTTGCAGTTACAGCGCAAAGAGCATTGCTTTTTGTAACTGCATCGTATAAGCTCTTGACAGGCAACGGAAGCTTAGGGTAGGGTTGACAATCGGGGAGCCCAAAACCTATTGCTAGTCTTTTCCAATCCATAATCGTTGGGGTTGTTTTCAGAAATAATGGCAAGATGAGAACTGGACCATATCTGGGCTTGAAGGTAAGCGAGCCGAATGTGCTGGTTTAGGGCACCCTGGGTTGGCGGAAGTCTGTCTATAGATGATGCTTTTTTGTGAACAAATACTTCCTCAACTTGTTTACCGACTCTTTCCCACTAGAACTGTCATATGCAAGTACAATGAATTTAATGATCTGTGCAAATTCGTTTTCAGTGAGTTCTTGAAGAAGAGAAGGCAGGCGGTTGAAGACCGGTGTTATGGCACTGTGCACTTTCCATGCTCTCCAAAACCCTCCTTTACCATGCCACAGGAATGCGGACACTGTGCCGCAGCCACTTAAGGCACGGAAAACAAAAGCAGTGACTGCGCCTTTTCTTTGCCAAATGCAGTGGCTATGTCGTGAACAGGAATGTAGCGGAAACTCTACCCTTAGCCGCATGCCACGTACAGTTGATCAACCTCAATAAGAAAGTATTTTGCAATGAGCAGAACAACTAAATATGAATTATACGTTCTGATAGTGATGAATTTCATGTTGCCACGCACTTGATGAAGGCGGTGTAGGACTATCCTGCTATCTCCTTCCTCGTGGGTGCTCGGGTGAATTTCAGCCAAGTCAGTTGGAATAGTAGTTTTGCACTATCACCAGAAGTCACAACAACCAAATGATTGGTAAAAGTATAGCATATTTTTTTTTTGCTATGAACTTGAATAGTCTCTGATTGTTGTCTGAACACTGAAGGAAACTAGTCAAGTTTTTTAGAATTGGCGTTCTTTCTTCAACCTTTGTCAGATACATAGTCTTGCCGCGTTTTCTCGTGTTTTGCTCTATTGTGCGCTTCACAACAGTCTGTTGCTTTTTATTTAGCTACCAATGGAATCTCCACATCTTAAAACGTGTTGTCAGAAGTTTTGATACGTCTGCAGAGAGACGGATAAACTTGCGCTTTTTACAGCGCTTAGGGGGCTCGAAAAGGTGTTTTCGAGCGTCCGCTCGACGTGCTTTCCGTCACCATTGGATTCCCCGTGCTTTAATGTATATCTCCATCATTTTTGGTGCTTTTTGCCAGAAGTGGACAATTTTAATGATATTTCCCGTTTAACAGCCCCACTAATAACCGCCATTGGAATCAACATATCTTAAAACGTATATTGAGATTTTGATGCTTCTGTGGAGATGCTGGTGAACATGCGCATTTTTTAGCGCTTTGGGCGCTCGTAAAGGTGCTTTAGAGCGCCCGCTCGACGTGCTTCTCGTCACCATTAGAATCTCCGTGCTTCAATCTATATTTCCACTTATTTTCGTGCTTTTTTGCCAAAAGTGCACGATTCTTAGGCTTAACGGCCCCACAAAACTGACGAGACCTTACTTTATTATTGGAAGTATATATATAAAAAAAAAAAAAAAAAAAAAAAAAAAAAAATTACTTCCAGTCGTATTGCAGCAGAGAAATGAACAATAATAACAATAATTTTTTCCAAAAATAAATAATACACATCTTTTTAAAGTCTTTCAGTTTTCTAAAAGCTCTATAGACATTTCATGACATTCTATCGTCTCCCTCAACCACAAAAGCATTGACGGTACTGCATGTACGAGCAGATTAACAACAGAGTGGATAACGGATCAATTTTCTACTACAATGTTGGCTTTCCAAAGAAAAAAAATTGAATTCATTGGTCCGTAAGATTAACGGTAAAATTAAAATTCCTTTCGTGCACAATGGAATAAGGAAATTGAAAGATGCCAAAAAATATATTTACACCAAACGGGGCTGGTACCCGCCAAAAATATAGTATCGTTGCATGGCACAACTTTCATAAAGTGACATCTGGGTCCGTTATTTCTAGTCAATGCTCAAGCAAAAGAAAAGCAGAGGTCGTTGAAAATACAAAAACTGTTTGTTGACTAACACTGGCAACTAAGTTTCTAGTGAAGCAGCTTGAGCATTCCGTGTTGATGACCAGAGTCCTAGCTAGGATCAAAAGAGAAATTTCCTTAAGCTACTTGAGTTGATGGCGTTAATGGTTATCCAGCTTCAAAAGAGGTTGAAACATGAGGTTCACATAGAGAAATTGAAACAATGAGTCAAGAGAGATGAAGCACATACCACTACGGTTTACCGATAGAAGGTCATATCATTGAAAGCATTGATTTTTCAATCCGAAAATCTATCATTGAGCACGTTGGCCCTTTTTGGTCACTTCGTGTTGATGAGTCCAAAAACGCATTGAAAAAAAAAAAAAAAAAAAAAAAAAAAAAAAAAAGCTAGGTTTTGTCCTATGCTCGACAACGATCAATTTTTAATACCCTCATCTATGTGGAAGAAACCACTTGGAGCCACTTAGCTTTTCATATGGAAAAGCTAGAAGCCAAGTTATTAATCATAGCCATTAATTATCTAGTTCTTTAAAAAAAAAAAACTGAATTGGGATGGATGCGTTGGTTTGTGTTATGATGGAGCTCCGGTGATGAGACTACTGAACGATTATTTAAGAAGGTTAAAAAAAGCAATGTATTTAAAATATATAAAACAATTCGCAGGTATATTCCTCTTTTACTTATTACAAAAACTCGTGTTATTTTCCGAATCTGAAATGAAAAAAAATTTCCCCTAAGCCTTTGCTTTAATTAATACATAAAATACAATTTTAGTAGCTAATTTAGAGATTGCCCAACCAAGATAGGGACTGCCTATTTCAATACTAGCTCAGATTAAAACAAGGATATTTAGACAGTGTGTTAATTAGTACACCAGAGATTGCGGATAGGACGAGAGAAGGTATTTACATAAAATTATAATTGAGCTGTATCCCAAGACCACATTTATACCATGCTTTGAAGAAGTCATGTCAAAATAGCATGGTCATATCAAAAGACCTCAATCTACAAAACCAAACTTCAGAGGAGTTTATTTTTAGACTTCCAAGAAGAAAGTTCATTAAACTCTAAATCCTAGAAAGATATGAAATAACATGTAAGCGACTAACTCTAATGGGCTTTCAACATTTTCAAACAAAAAACTTGTTAAAGAAACAGTGACTGAGGGAGAGAGTGGATTATTTTTCGGAATTTAAGGGCTCATGTATGACATCATCGATTTCGTAAATTATAATGAAAGAAAAATAAAAAAATAAACCTTTCATTTTCCAAAAAATAAGGCTACACAGCAAAACGACGAAATAACAGACTAATAAACGTTTCTTTAGATTAATTAAAAAAAAACTTTTTCCACAAAATAAGTTTTTTCAAAGAAAAGTAAGGAACTCCATTAAACAAAAAATGAGCGAAAATAAAGTCAAATAATCTACCAAACATAAAACTACCACAAATCAGCATCGATAAATAAATGAAGTCAAAACGAACAGAAATTACGAGAAATAACCGAGTCAAACTCAAAACGAGCAGAAATTAACATGAGTAGGGCTCAAAACCCCTATGCCTTCCCAAGGCCAGAACATAATTTGCACTTTATGAAAAAATAGTTATAAAAGTAAAAATGAATGTGCATTGTCAGTTTAATATACATACACTGATATTTAGTAATCATAAAAAAATGTTAATTGTATTTTATTTAATAAAGTTTAAAAGTAAACATTTTTTTTTAAACATCAATAAAGTGCAAATTATATTCTGGTCTTGGGAAGGCATAGGGTTTTTGAGCCCTACTCATGTTAATTTCTGCTCGTTTACTTCTTATTCATGTTTATAGATTGTACATACGAACAAGGTTGCCAATGTAACATTATTCTCATAAAAATAATTGATGGTAAATATATCTGGCCTTGTTGAAATATAAAAAAATATAAATGTTTTTACTTATATAACTTTAATATAATCAAATAATATTAACATTTTGATTACTAAACATCAGCATATGTATATTAAACTGACAATTCCCATTCATTTGTATTTTTTCAGTAAAGTGCAAATTATGTTCTGGCCTTGGGAAGGCATAGGGGTTTTTGAGCCCTACTCATGTTAATTT
This sequence comes from Artemia sinica, assembly GCA_027921565.1. Lineage (NCBI taxonomy): Eukaryota > Metazoa > Arthropoda > Branchiopoda > Anostraca > Artemiidae > Artemia > Artemia sinica. The sequence continues at coordinate 41,530,819 of CM051269.1, read as the reverse complement.
CTGCTCGTTTACTCCTTATTCATGTTTATAGATTGTACATACGAACAAGGTAGCCAATGTAACATTATTCTCATAAAAATAATTAGTGGTAAATATATCTGGCCTTGTTGTAATATAAAAAAATACATAACTTTTTACTTTTATAACTTTAATAAATCAAATAATATTAACATTTAGATTACTAAATATCAGTATATGTATATTAAACTGACAATTCCCATTCATTTGTATTTTTTCAGTAAAGTGCAAATTATGTTCTGGCCTTGGGAAGGCATAGGGGTTTTTGAGCCCTACTCATGTTAATTTCTGCTCGTTTACTCCTTATTCATGTTTATAGATTGTACATACGAACAAGGTAGCCAATGTAACATTATTCTCATAAAAATAATTAGTGGTAAATATATCTGGCCTTGTTGTAATATAAAAAAATACATAACTTTTTACTTTTATAACTTTAATAAATCAAATAATATTAACATTTGATTACTAAATATCAGTATATGTATATTAAACTGACAATGCACATTCATTTGTATTTTTTCAGTAAAGTGCAAAATATGTTCTGGCCTTGGGAAGGCATAGGGGTTTTTAGCCCAACTTATATTAATTTCTGCTCGTTTTGAGTTTGACTCGGTTATTTATTGTAATTTCTGTTCGTTTTGGGTTTCATTTATTTATCTATGCTGACTTGTGGTAGTTCCACGCTTGGTAGATTATTTTATTTTGTTATTGCTCATTTTGTGTTTAATGGAATTCTTTGATAAAACATAAAATCGCGAAGAAAGTAAGAAAACGAGGACAATTAACAGCCAGTGAAAAAATATGCAAATATTTCGGTCAAGACCTCCGCTTGACCGTCCTCAGTGCAGAATAAAACTGATAAAAATATAAAAACCAAACCTTAAAATAAAAACACAAAACTAAAATTGGACGACCCTTTCTCAGAAACGGTGAAAGGGTAACTGAATAAAGAACACAAGTCTAAATGGCATTTCACAATCTCATTTTACGTAAAGCACTCTTAAAGACTAATCGCTTTCCAGTTTGATTATTATCGGAGATTCTATTTGATTGCACAATATAATTTTGTGGATGTATGTAAAAACGATCAGAATTAATAATTTCGTCATAAATGGGACTTAGAAAAGTTTCTCCAGTGTCTCTATTGAGGGCTACCTTTTGGTGAATTTCAACTACCTCCCTGATAACTTGCGTGAGACCTTTAACGGGGGCAAAACGGAGGTTTCGTCAAACAAAATGAAATGGTGTAGACTCTAATAGACATGTTGCGCCAAGGCGGAATAAAAAACCTCAGGCCTTTGGCGTAGCCTCATGGCCTTGTCGATTGAGGACCTATGTTCAGATAACCTCTGCCCAAATTGTTGTTGGGTTCTACCAGCATAAAAACAGCCACGAGAACAAGGAATTCTATAAACACCACTACCCAGAATGGGGCTTTTTTCATCCACCAATGGGACGGTATCTGTTGGGGTTTGTGGATTCATATTCTTATTACTCAGTCAACCAAAGAAATAACAACTCCTCTTTTTATGCAGGGAGAGTGGTTGGAGGAAAAATGCAAATACCTATCGTTATGCGTAGGCTTTCTATAAATAGAAAATTCAAGGCCAGGAGACTTATTAAAAATTAAAACATCTAGAAAAGGAAGTAATTATGGCAATTATGGTAATTATGGAAGTTTTTAAAAAATAATGGGCAAATGGGAGGGTGGGCGTGGGGGGGGATTAGTTGCCCTCCAATCACTTTCGACTATTAAAAAAGGCATCGGCCCTTTCTATTTCCAATCGAATAAGCCCTTTTCAAAGTTCCCACGACAAATCCTTCGATAGGAAGTACCCTGGTCTAAACAACAACAACAACAACAAAAAATAATACATTATACCCACATCGATCTTTAATATAAAAATGTCAAGCCTTCCAATCACTTTCGACTATTAAAAAGGGCACTAGGCCTTTCGATTTTCAATCGAATGAGCCCTTTTTGAGTTTCTACAACAACGCTTTCTATAAACACCCTATATGCCCCCAGGGCATAAATTAAAACCCTTACCCTAAGGGCTGTTAAGGTGGTTGTCATCCTCTAAGACCTAATTTCCAGAACTTTCAACTACGTTAAACAAAATGGCTATCTCAAAATTTTGATTGGATGTGTTTGGGGAAATGGTGGGCGTGAGAGGGGCGTTAGTCGCTCTCCAATCACTTTCAACTATTAAAACATGGCACTAGCCCTTTCAATTTCGAATCAAATGAGACCTTTGGAAGTTTCTACGACAACAATTTCAATAAAAACTTATATGCCCCCATGCCATACCTTAGAACCCTTGCCCTGGGGCTGGAAGGGGGGGGGGGGTTAGTTTCCCTGCAATAACTGTCGACTATTAAAAAGGGCACTAGCCCTCTCAATTTCCAATTGAATGGCCCCTTTTGAAGTTTTACGAAAACTCTACCTATAAAAACCTTACATGCCCCAAGGGCATAGCTTACAACCTTTGCCCTGGGGACTCTGGGGGTTTGTCGTCCTTACATACACAATTACCAGAACTTTCAAATACGCTGAACAAAATGGCTATCTCTAAACTTTGCTTGAATGTTTTCTGGAAATGGTGGGCGTGATAGGGGGGTTAATTACTTTCCACTCACTTTCGACTATTTAAAAGGACAATTTGAATTTCCCATCAAATGAGCCCTTTTTGAAATTTCTACAACAACTTTCTATATAAACCTTAGATGCCCCCAGGGCATAAGTTACAATCCTTGCATTGAGGGCTTTGAGGGGGTTATCATCCTAAAAGACTTAATTTCCAAAACTTTAAACTACGTTGAACAAAATGGACATCTCAAAAATTTTGATTGGATGTGTTTGGGAAAATGGTGGTCGTGAGAGAGGGGTTAATTGCCCTTCAATCATTTTCGACTAATAAAAAGGGCACTAGCCCTTTCAATTTCCAATTGAATGAGCCCTTTTTGAAGTTTCTACAACATCGCTTTCTATAAAAACCTTATATGCCCCCAGGGCATAACTTACAACCCTTGCCCTGAGAGCTGTGGGGGGGTGTCATCCTTAAAGACCTAATTTCAAAACTTTCCACTATGTTGAATAAAAAGGCTATCTACACATTTTGATTAGATGTGTTTGGGAAAAAGTTGGACGTGAGACGGGGGTTAGTTGCCCTCAAATCACTTCCGACTATTAAAAAGAGCACTAGCCCTTTGAATTTCCAATCGAATGAGCCCTTTTCAAGTTTCTACGACAAAGATTTCAATAAAAACCTTATATGCCCCCAGTGCATAACTTATAACCCTTGCCCTGAAGACTGTGGGGGGAGTGTCCTGCTCAAAGGTATAATTTCCTGAACTTTAAACTGCGTGGAAAAAATGGCTATCTCAAAATGTTGATTGGATGTGTTTGGGGAAATGGTGGGCGTGGAAGGGGTTTTAGTTGCCTTCCAATTACTTTCGACTCTTAAAAAGGGCACTAGCCATTTCAATTTCCAATCTAATGAGCCCTTTTTGAAGTTTCTACGACAACGCGTTCTATAATAGCCTTATATGCCCCCAGGGCATAACTTACAACCCTTGCCCTGAGAGCTGTGGGGGGGGGGGGTTGTCATCCTCAAATACCTAATTTCCAGAACTTGAAACTACGTTGAATAAAATGGCTATCTCGAAATTTTGATTGGATGTGTTTGCGAAAAGGTGGGTGTGAGAGGGGGGTTACTTGCCCTCCAATTACTTTTGACTATTAAAAAGGGCACTAGCCCTTTGAATTTCAAATCGAATGAGCCTTTATTGAAGTTTCTACGACAATACCTTCTATAAAACCTTATATGCCCCCAGGGCATAACTTACAACCCTTGCCCTGAGAGCTGCGGGGGAGTGTCCTCCTCGAAAACCTAATTTCTATCTGGAGATTAACTACGCTGAACAAAAAGGCTATCTAAAAATTTTGATTGGATGTGTTTTGGGAAATGTGGGCGTGGAAGGGGTGTTAATTGCCTTCCACTCACTTCCGACTATTAAAAAGGGCACTAGACCTTTGAATTTTCAATCGAATGAGCACTTTTTCATGTTTCTACGACAAAGGTTTCGATAAAAACTTATGTGCCCCCAGGGCATAACTTATAACCCTTGCCCTCAAGACTGTGGGGGGAGTGTCCTGCACAAAGGTATAATTTCCTGAACTTTAAACTGCGTGAAACAAAAAGGCTATTTCAAGATTTTGATTGGATGAGTTTGGGGAAATAGTGGTTTGGAAGGGGTGTTAGTAGCCTTCCAATCACTTTTGACTATTCAACAGGGCACTAGCCATTTCAATTTCCAATCGAATGAGCCCTTTTTGAAGTTTCTACGGCAACGCGTTCTATAAACAATTTCTATGCCCCATGTGCATAACTTACAACCCTTGCCTTGAGAGTTCTGGGGGGGGGGGGGGGGGTTGTTTGTCATCCTCAAAGATCGAATTTTCAGAACTTTCAACTACGTTGAACAAAATAGTTATCATAAAATTTTTATTGGATATGTTTGGGGAAAAGGTGGGCGTGAGAGCGAGGTTAGTTGCCCTCAAATCACTTTCGACTATTAAAAAGGGCACTTGCCATTTCAATTTCCAATCCAATGAGCCCTTTTTTTGCAGTTTCTACGACAACGCGTTCTATAAAAACCTTAAATGTCAAAAGGGAATAACTTATAACCCTTGCCCTGAGGGCTATGGGGGGGGTATCCTCAAAGACCTAATTTTCAGAACTACACCCAATTTTCAAAGGCTCAATTTTCAGAACATATGCCCCCAAGCCATAACTTAAAGCGCTTTCCCTGAGGGTTGTGGGGGAGTGTCCTCCTAAAAAAACATAATTTCTATCTGGAAATCAACTACGCTGAACAAAATAGCTACCTCAAAACACTCCTTCCACGCCCACCATTTCCCCAAAGACATCCAATAAAAATTTTGATATAAACATTTTTTTTCAGCGTATTTGATTTCCAGATAGAAAATATGTTTTTGAGGAGGACACTCCCCCACAACCCTCAGGGAAAGCGCTTTAAGTTATGCCTTGGGGGCATATAAGAACGATGTTTGCACAATGTATTATTTATTATTTTTTTTTCCTTTAGACCAGGGTACTTCGTATCGAAGAAGAAATCGTAGAAACATTGAAAAGGGCTCATTCTCTATTGGAAATTGGAATGCTTGTGCCCTTTTTGATTGGAGGGCAATTTTAATGGAGGGAAAGTGATTGGAGGGCAACTAACCCCTCTCTCACGCCCACCTTTTCCCCAAACACATCCAATCAAAATTTTTAGATAGCCATTTTGTTCAGCGTAGTTGATTTACAGATAGAGATAATGTTTTTTGAGGAGGACACTCCTCCACAGCCCTCAGGGCAAGGGTTGTAAGTTATGCCCTGGGGGCATATAAGGTTTTTTTATAGAAAGCATTGTCATAGAAACTTAAAAAAAGGCTCATTCGATTGGAAATCCAAAGGGCTAGTGCCCTTTTTAACAGTTGGAAGTGATTGGAAAGCAACTAACCTACCTCTCACGCCCACTTTTTACCCAAACACCTCCAATAAAATTTTAAGATAGCCATTTTGTTCAACGTAGTTGAAAGTTCTGGAAATTAGGTCTTTGAGGAAGACAACCCCCCCACACAGCTCTCAGGGCAAGGGTTGTAAGTTATGCCCTTGGGGTATATAAAGTTTTTATAGAACGCGTTGTCGTAGAAACTTAAAAAAGGGCTTATTTGATTGAAATTGAAATGGCTAGTACCCTTTTTTTATAGTCGAAAATCATTGGAAGGCAACTAACACCCCTTCCACGTCCACCATTTCCCCAAAAACATGCAATAAAAATTTTTAGATAGCCATTATGTTCCACGCAGTTTAAAGTTCAGGAAATTATACCTTTGATTAGAACACTCCCCCCACAGTCTTCAGGGCAAGGGTTGTAAGTTATTCCCTGGGGTATATACGTTTTTATTGAAATATTTGTTGTAGAAACTTGAAAAAGGGCCCATTCGATTGAAAATTCAAAGGGCTAGTGCCCTTTTAATAGCCTCGAAAGTGATTTGAGGGCAACTAACCCCCCTCTCACGCCCAACTTTTCCCCAACACATCCAATCAAAATTTTTAGATAGTAATTTTATTCAACGTAGTTGAAAGTTTTTGGAAATTAGGTCTTTAAGGATGAAAACCCCTCCACCCCCACAGCCCTCAGGGCAAGGGTCGTAAGTTATGCCCTGGGGGCATATAAGGTTTTTTATAGAAAGCGATGTTGTAGAAACTTGAAAACAGGCTCATTCAATTGGAAATTGAAAGGGCTAGTGCCCTTTTAATAGTCGACAGTGACTGAAGGGCAAATAACCCCCCTCTCACACCACCATTTCCCAAACACATCCAATCAAAATTTTTAGATATCCATTTTGTTCAAAGCAGTCGAAAGTTCTGAAAATTAGGTCTTTTAGGATGATAACACCATCAGAGCCCTCAGCGCAAGGGTTCTAAGTTATGCCCTCTGGGCATATAAGGTTTATATAGAAAGTTGTTATAGAAATTTCAAAAAGGGCTCTAACCCCCCTCTCACGCCCAAACTTTTCCCAACACATCCAATCAAAATTTTTAGATAGTCATTTTATTCAACGTAGTTGAAAGTTTTGGAAATTAGGTCTTTAAGGATGAAAACCCCTCCACCCCCCCAGCCCTCAGGGCAAGGGTTGTAAGTTTTGCCCTGGGGGCATATAAGGTTTTTATAGATAGAGTTATCGTAAAAACTTCAAAAAGGGCTCATTCAATTGGAAATTGAGAGGACTAGTGCCCATTTTAATAGTTGAAAGGGATTGGAGGGTAACTAACCCCCTCTCACGCCCACCATTCCCCCAAACATGTCCAATCAAAATTTTCAGATAGCCATTTTGTTCAACGTTGCAGAAAGTTCTGGAAATTAGGTCTTTTAGGATGACAACCCCCCCCCCCCCACCCAGCCCTCAGGGCAAGGGTTGTAAGTTATGCATGGGGGCATTTAAGTTTTTTATTGAAAGCGTTGTCGTAGAAACTTCAAAAGGGCTCATTTGATTGGAAATTGAAAGGGCTAGTGCCTTTTTTAGTAGTTGAAAGTGATTGGATAGCGACTAACGCCCCTCTCACTCCCACCATTTTCCCAGACACATCCAATCAAAATTTTGAGATAGCCATCTTGTTTAACGTAGTTGAAAGTTCTGGAAATTAGGTCTTAGAGGATGACAACCAAGCTCACAGCCCTTAGGGTAAGGGTTGTAATTTATGCCCGGGGGGCATATAAGGTGTTTATAGAAAGCGTTGTCTTGGGAAATTCGAAAAGGGCTCAATCTGTTAAAAATAGAAAGGGCTGATGCCCTTTTTAATAGTCGAAAATGATTGGAGGGAAACTAATCCCCCTCCCACGCCCACCCTCCCATTTGCCTTTATGTTTAAAAACTAAATGTTGCCTTAAGATTAAATCAAAATGCACTGTGTTAATGCTAATTCCCAATAAGGCATCTCAGCAGTGTCCCAAGAACGACTGAGGGTATTATGTTCAAACTTTCGGGGATACTTCTGCTCTTAAAATTTAACCAAATCAAAATAGCGTAAGTGTATCCAAGCTATCAAAGAAAGTAAACAGATTTAATTGCGAATGGTATCAAGTTTTCCATTTCAGGTCAACTAGAGGAGGTATGAAACTAAACTACACACTACTATTTGTGTCCAGATTTTTAAAAGTGTGTATGTGTCAAAATTGTTGTTCAAAATTGCTGAAAATTTTTCTCCAGCACACAAATAGCAGGTCAACCTATAAATTCTTAAAAAAAAAAAAAAAGCAATAGATTCGCCTAGGTTTGTGCTTTTCATAGTTTAACCCCCTCCCCTTCCGAAAAAAGTATTTACTTTTTTTTAACCATCAAAAAATAAGTAATTGATTAAATTACCTTGTCTCTATAGGGACAACAAAAACCCATGTTTTTATCATTAATTAAAACAACTTTTTCCACAAAATAAGTTTTTCAAAGAAAAGTAAAGACCTCCATTAAAGAAATAATGAGCAAAAATAAAATAAAATAATCTACCAAGCGTGAAACTACCACAAATCAGCATCGATAAGTAAATGAAACCCAAAACAAACAAAAATTACAATAAATAACAGAGTCAAACTCAAAACGAGCAGAAATTAACATAAGTTGAGCTCAAAACCCCTATGCCTTCCCAAGGCCAGAACAGAATTTGCACTTTACTGAAAAAAAAATACAAATGAATGTGCATTGTCAGTTTAATATACTATTAAACGGTGAATCATAAGGAGACTTAAAGAGGTTGTAAAAATCCTAACAACCTCAACGGTTTGGGACAGGAGCACAGGCATACCCCCCCCCCCCTTGTGTGCGTACAGCATAGAAATGTAGAGACGTGCAGAAAACCGAAGATATTTTTCTCCATAAGTCCGAGCTTTCTATAATCATACTCCACTTTCAATGTCTCCCTTCGATACTGGATATACATTTTTTTTTTTTTTTTTTGCTTCATCTTTGGGCCCTTGCCTTTTCGCAAACAAATATCTATTCATCTATTGCACTAACTTAAGGATCTAAAACTTTGTTTTTCCAAAAAGTGATGGATTAGCCTAGTAAAGAATTCTCACTTAAGTCTGAACTCGTTTTATGACTGCTCGGGCTAATATTTACAACTAATTATTAGCTGACAGTTCTCGCATGACCTTGCCTTAGAGTCATGTTCATGTTCCAAGTTTCATGTTCTAGCCCAAAAACGCAGTCTTTTGTCGCTTTCGTGTTCTCTAATGTTCATAGTTGAACGTCTAAAAACGCATTTTAGGACCAAATTGGGGAGAAATATTCAAAAACTGTTGAAAACATGTGGAAAAATTCTGAGCTTTTTACTTGCATGTTTTCTTGTACACATATGTTTTCACCTTGGCCTCTATTCAAAACGCTCCCCTATTCAGCAGGATCTATGTCCATTTTCTTCCCTTCCATCTTATTCTTTCTTTTGTCATCTACAGATGGAAATTTTTATCTATCTGGATATTACCATTATTAACACACAACAGCACAAAGAGCAGAGTTCCAAGTTTGGGGGAAACATGGGACAGTCGAGGGGGCACATCAATTTTCTTTTGTTTACACAAAAAAAAACGCAAGAAATTTGTTTAAAACATGCTGTTACGTTTTGTCGAAACGCAAAAATTTCGGGAGGGAGATTGGGGGGGGAGGTTCCAACCCCCTAACAGAAATTTTGGACCAAAGAAATTTTGGACCAGATTTTTGGCACAGCCACTATTGACAGTTTATGACCTTGACCTTAGAATTGACATCATTTTGTAATATTTTAATTCATTTTTCTTCAAAAGCAATTTGAGGGCCAATTGCTGAGTAAGAGTAAGAATTTAAATACCGTATTTATTTTTGGCAAGGAGAATGCATAGGGCTCGTAAAATAAAATAAAACAATTAAAAAAGTTTCCCCTAGAGAGCTCTTCCTCTTAACTAAACATAACGTAAAGAAAAAATGGATAATAAATTATCTTAGAGAGATTACAATTTTAGCTAACATTTGCTGAGAAGATTTTAGGGGGGGGGGACAGATGGGTATGCTTTTCGGAGGGGGTTTCACTCAACTTTTATTTTTTAGGGCAAGGGAGTACACAAAAACCTCAAAAATTGCTTTACGACAATTTGTTTATGAAACATTTTTGTTACGTTTTTACGAGTCAGACACCTAAAATTTCGGTAATTGGGAGGTTCAAAATCATAGTTCCTCCTAGAGGTTAAGGGAGGTTCCAAGAACAGAAATTTTGGACCAAAGAAATTTTGGACCAGAACCAAATAAACAACCAGATTGGTATCATTTTGTTTTTTGATTGTTTTTCGGGCAACTAAAATTAATAGAGGGCGCAGTTTTATGGCAGTCAAGTGTAAGCATAAACATTCAAATCCGAAATTTATCTTTTTTCCCAGATTCAATAACCATTCCTTGACTTTAGGTATCAGTAAGTAGACCCAGTTAAAACAATTTTAATACTTTTTTTCTGTTAGTATTTAGTATCAAATTTTGTTCGCTAAAAAAAAAAAAAAAGTTAATAGATGACAATTTTGTTAACATTTGACCTGATAAAAGCTATTTTATCAGACAAGTCAAAAGGAGGGCGCTTATCGACATATTGACCAAGGCAAAGAGAACCAGAAGCGCCAATTTTTAGCAAGAAAAAAAACGACAATCAAATGAAAAATCAGGCACGCAAAAAAAAAACCTCCGTGCAAACACAGTTCCACTAAAAGACAATTGTGGCTAGCATGATCTCAGTCAATTGCCAGTTCAAAATCATAGTTCCTCTAGATTTTCAAAAAAATGGTTTTGGGATTATATCCCTTTTGTCACAATATAAACAACCTTGAGGTAAGACTTTTCTCTGTATGCTACATATCAGGGTCAATTTAAGCCCTAGTTTGAACCAATCAAGCATGTTAAGATGGTATCTCAATCATATATACATTCATGGAACAGCACATTTATCTTCTTTTAAAAAGATTGTCCTTAACATTTTTGTACTTTAGGTATCATGGTCAAGAGTACGGCCTCAGAAGATGTTTTTTATACTTTTAAGAATCAGTAAGCTTTAAGATACTTTAGCATCGCTTGCAGGTTCGCTAAATAATGATCAAACAAGTCACGCAATTCTTAACATCGAATCGATAGGAACTACCTTTCGATTTAGTAAAACGGTAAAGTAGTGAATTTTTCTGTAGCAATGGATGGGAGAAACTTGGTAAAAAAAAAAAAAAAAAATCAAAAAGTATGGGTGATTTTTTTTGTTTTGAGTTGGCCAGCTCAAATATTTTGCCTGCTGAGCTAGGGGAGGTCAGGGTTGAACCGGGCGTGGGTTAAACCGGAGACACTTATTACTCAGGCATTATTTGGCGAATAATTCTAGAATAATTGGTAGGAGTACCATCCAACCGCCATGTCTCAAGGAAGAATTCCTAGTTCGGTTTATTAATCCTTTCACAAGTTAAACAGTAAAAACTGTTTTAGGTTGGTAATTTTTTTTTTTCTGGCACCTTGCAATTTGTTGTGCTAAGCTGTTAGCATAATACCAGAAGTTTTTTGCTTGTTTTTCTAAATTCTTTGGTCATTTTAGAATCGTGAAAAGTTGCGTTATCTACCTTTTCTTTAATGCTCTTAGTCCAGATGGGTATTCTGTCGGATTGTAATGGGGGGGGGGGGGTGATCCAGACATCTTTTTCGGGTTGAAACCTGACGGTGTCTGGTTCTGCACTACATAGGCAAGATTAGATGAATTCACGACTTAGTTATCATATTCAGTAAGTAAAGTGACTGATTGTGAAAAACATTGAAATAACATCATTTTTATACAATCCTAAAAGGGCTTATCCCAAATTTGCCTCTCAATCACTCAGACTAACTGTCTTGGCTTTTTCTATAATTAGCCATGCCTTAATGCCTGCAAAATACTTGATTTTTTCAATTCACTGTGAAAAATGCCTACTTGGCCACTTCGAATTGTGAAAAACGCCTACTTGGCCACTTCGACCAAAACAACGTTTTTTCTCGCAAAAAAAAATCAAGCCAGAGATGGTACGAGGAGGTCCTCCTGGATCCCTTGGCCTCGCACATTCGTCGGGTTGGATGGACAACAAGTCCTTTTTGGCTCTACAGCACTTTTGGAAGCATTGTCGCATATCAAAAGACAATTCTCATTTCATTTTGCTTCATAATCATGAGAGCAACCTGGATCCGAAATGTATTTCTTTCTGCAAGGAAAGCGGTATTTTTCATCTAACTTTCCCACCACATTGTTCCCATCAACTCCAACCCTTAGATATTGGTATTCTAGGTTCTTTCAAGACCGGTCTCAAGCTAAAGTTAAATGAATGGGTCCAGTTAAACCCTGGACAAAGGGTGCCTATTCACCAGGTGGCGGAGCTTTGTCTTACGCCGTATCTACAGAAGTTTTCACCGGCCAATATTCTTCCTCTTTCAAAAAGGCTGGAAGCTGGCTTTTCGACAGAAATATGTTCAGTGAGGTAGATTTCCTCCTGTCCAAAGTGACGGACCGACTAATTCAAGATCAAGTAAGTTCCAATCAGGCAAGCAGCCTTGGAACTTGAAAAGATTTGCCTATAATTATGCTTATAATTTTTATAATTTTGTACAACTGTATTTGAAGTAAAAAAAAAAAAAAAACAGTTTTATAGACAAATTTACTGTTTGTAAAGGAGTGCTGGTAGATTTTGACATTTTTTTTTAGCTTGTCCGGTACAAACTTTGGTGTCTCCGAACCAACCCCACTAGGTGGGGTTGGTTCAGACACTTCGAGCAAAATTATAAATGCAATTTTTTAGAAATTTCGAAGAACAAAAAATCTGCAAAAAAATCTCAAGCATTCCTTATTCTGAGAGGTATCTAGAGAAACTCAAATTTCGGTTTTCCATTCATTTAAAAATGAGATATCTGTGATCGGCCAATTTTGTCCAGTTCAACCCCAACTTCCCTATATAATCAGCGCATTATATGGAGTAACATTCATGTCCCATGGACAAACTGCAAAGACTGGACGTCTAAGGACTGTTTTGTTGATGGGATTTTCGTAGATGGAGTAGAGGCAAGTTAAATAGTGAATGACTGATTCTCAATGAAAATTTCAAAAATTTTATTAGCCTTGAGGGTAGGCCGAGTTGTAAGATCAGCTTATTTTCTGCCCACTTACAAGCGTACAAAAAATAAGTGGGATGGGGAGAAGAAACGAAACAAACTGAAAACCATAAGGAATAAATCCAAATTCTAAACACTACAAAACGCAGAATTAATAGATTAACATTCCTAAACATCCAACTCTACATCTACATCTACATCTAATTCACGACATCTAAAGGGTCACAAACAGGACATTAAAAATATATATATATATATATATATATATATATATATATATATATATATATATATATATATATATATATATATATATATATATATATATATATATATATATATATATATATATATATATATATATATATATATATATATATATATATATATATATATATATATTACTCCTTCACAACGACGGGAAATTTAACAAAAACTTCAAATAATCCCATACGAACCTTCAACCGCTCGGTTTCAAAAAGCGAATCCCAAAGTGGCGAAATACACGGAGCATAGGGCAGAGCCAGGGAACAGTGCAATTTAGCCAATATTTAGCAATAGTGCTGATAGATTGGGATAGCTTTAGTGCAAATACTGCAGATAGTTTGGTGCAGAAACCTACTCTAGCGCGTTCCACCGTAAGTGCACGAGTACTAGGCTTGGCTGGACCATACATGAGTCCTCTATAGACTCTATAATTGCTATACTTGCAACTGCAACAGATAAATAAGATGTGGCTCTACCACGGGCATTATAAGCAAGAAACTCAGTTTTTGAAGCATTAATCCTGAGCTTCTAAGAAGTTTAGCAAGCAAACGCTAGTTATACAGACTATCACAATCCCCCTCTTAGTCTAGGAAAGAAGCGACTAGGATTCCTCATCCAGATACTTTCTTGAGCGTGTTAGTTAAGCGAACAACTGCAACTGTTGAAGTATGATGCTTTCTGAAGCCAGTTTGTGCTTGGAAAATGGTGTGTTTCAGCTTCACCTTATTTAGAGCTGGAGTAATCAGGATAGGCCTGAAAGGGTTTACCTTTCTTGAATATGTGGCATAGTGCCGAAATGTCTTATATTTTAGGGAAAAAGATTTATGCCATGTATGATTTAGAAGAACTTAATATTTTGTATCTGTGGAAGCGAGGTACTTTACCCAGGAAGGGTGTATTTCAACGTGACTACCTCTAATGGACTGGCTTTGATGATAGCCTATAATGGCCAAGATACCCAAATTATGCTGTTTGGCTGATTATACTGTTTAACCCTAGCCTACAGTTAGCAATATTTTATATTTAATTCAAGCTTGATTACATGCCACCATGGTTTGGGGACTCCAGTATTGTCCGGCCAAAACTAGGCTTACCTAGTTTTGGCCGGACAATGGAAAACATTATTTATTACATTTATTAAGGTGCACCGGTGCACCGGTGCACCGATATATATCGTGTGCATCGTGTTCTAGATCGAAAATACTTAGAAATTTAGATAAAATAGTTAAAAAAGGACAACTTTCCTATTTTTAAGGAAGTTTAGATCCTTCCCCCCCAAAAAAGTGTAATCACAATTCTGGTTTGGTGAATTTGAGACTAATGAATCCTATGATATAAGTAACTTGTCCTCATGGACGTACAGGGGAGGGGGCGGGGGGCTACTGTCCCCTAGAACTTCAAATTTACACTAGATAGGGCTGAAAAAGCAGATGGTTGAAAAAGCAAAAGGTTGAAAAAGGTATATGACTAAAAAAAGCAGTTGATAAAAGGTAGATGGCTGAAAAGGCTGGAAATAAATCGCTGAAATAACAGAGTAAAAGTCAAACAAGAAGCAATTATCCATAATGTCTTGGAAAGATTTAGCTCTAATCCAAGAAGATTAATGCTGAAGCTTATTGATGATTTTTGGTGATTACTGATTAATAAAGATTTCAAAGGTATGATAGAACTTGCTGGCAATCAAGGCCGAACCCCGAGGGGGGTTGGGGGGTTTGAACCCCTCCTGAAATGTTTTTCGACTCGTAAAAACGTAACAAAAATGGGTATAAACAAATTTTGTTTGCGTTTTTTGAGGTTTTTTTTTCGTGTAACCCTCCCCCCCCCCCCGAAAAAAATCTTTGAGTAAAACTCCCTCCAAAAAAAAAAATCCTGGGTACGACCTTGCTGGCAATGTAAGGTTTTGTGAACTGACAATATAACTCCCCCCACGCTTCATCACAAAATCGGCTGCCTCCCCCCTAGACAAGAAGCTACGTACGCCCGTGCTTGTCCTTTTGAGACAAGTTTCGACTGCGGGCTTGTCGCAAAATTGCTTGTTTCAGATAGAGCATAAACGTTAAGAATAAGGTTTGAACTATGACGTGGGTTTGAGATGTTGTATTAAGGAGATGGGCAGTGTAATTAAGCAGCTCCTGGAACATGGGCAAGATTGCTTTAGAACGTATATATCAAGAAATATAAGGGTTAACACTGGCTGGTTCCTATATACTGGGAATAATTACAAACGTTATGAGTTTATTTATTATGAGGTTTACTATTAAACGTTATGAGGTTATTACAAAACGTTATGAGGTTATTTACTTTCCTGACATACAATTTATTCATAAAATTTGAAAACAAATTTTACAGGTCTAGGTTTATGAAATTACTACTTTTAACATCCTAATGAGCATTCAAATCGGGAGGTATGGTATTTTGGTACTTATGCATTATGCGGGCGCCGCTAAAGAAGTCAAGTTTGGTTAACGCTAATGAAATAAAATAAAATAGAAAGAATATATAATAGTTTAGAAACAAATTTAGGCTATATATTTGCATATTAGGGGGGGGGGGGTAAAGCATAGCATATATTGAATACGTAACCTAACCTAGGTACCTAACCCCCCTAAACCCCAAAAACAATTGCTTAAATATTGTAAACTCCATGAAAACAACGCTTTGCAATCAATTTAGGTCTTGCAAATAGCCGTTTGACGGGTTTTGTCGGGTGACTGTAGTATTTCCCGTTTGACATTCTACATACAGTATACAGCGGTGCCCGCATAATGCATAAGTACTGGTACTTTTTTATGTTTTAATAACATTTTCAAAGAATTTACCAGCCCCGTTAGATGAATGAATACCCCTAAGGCCTTTGTAGAAACTGACATGGGACTGACGTTCATTTGCGACTGGTTTTTATCGTTGAAATTTTTTTAGGTCGACCCACAGCCCGATTGACAGGTTTATGCCAGTCCATAGCTGGTCCAGCACTAAAACATACCATATGCACCATACATAACATAACATACCATACATGCCGTTAACATTAGTCTATTGAGAATTAAGTTCAGTCGCTACATGATCTCCAAAAATTCCAGCATGACCCAACGAGTAAGGTCAAACAATATAGAAGCAATAAGAATTTCCCCCTGGTATTACTTAAAATCACTTACTTTAACAAAAACAAATACTCAATTAAAACTACAGTTATCCAAGTCATTCGCAGAATTACAGTTACTTGGTGTCGGCAAATGACCAAAAATCGATATTCTAAATAGTAATTAAAAAAGAAAGAAAAAATTGTTCATTAAAGGAAAATGTTTTCAAAAAAATAACATCTTTCGCATAATTATATAAAAACAAGAGACATCTATAAGCGCCACATGATGTCTCTTGTATTAAATACATTAAACACTATAGAAAGACGAAAAGAAGAATCAACAACACGACCTTAAATAGTAATTGGATCAGACAGAATAATACATTGTTCCAACAAATTGGTATTCCCTGGCCATTTGAATCTATAAACAATTCACCGTCGAATATTGGATTGCCCTGTTTTGTGTCTAATATGTGTCATATCATATCCAGTCTCAAAGCATAACTTTCACCATTTATTCATGGAATACTTTATTTGCTAGACGTCTAGCTATTTAGAGATGTTTCCGAAGCTACATTTTACAATGTTCACCTTAATTTATATTTTAAAAAGTAGAACTTGGTTACAATCGTCTTGAAAAATAACATGAAAACGTAGCGTTACAATCTTTTTCCCAGGTCGAAGTACAAACTTTATTTTTAATGATTGTGTCGTTAGTAGAAATAGGTAGTTTGAAAATTAAGAATTTCCTGGGGCCAGAATCAGCAAAAGGGTCAAGGAAATTTTCCGATTCTCGAAGGGCTGGGATTTCTCCGTCAAGTTATGTTCTAAATATGAAAAAACACCTTAACAAATAATCATTTAATAATTAAAACAAAACGTGAATAATTAATTGTCTCTTCACTATGAATGAGGTCAGCTTGCCTGAATTATCATAATTTTAGGTAGGGCCAGAATCACTGCATATGTTGCGTTTAGATGAGATAAGATTTATTATTGCAAAAACGGCTATCACAAGCCCAAATTGGCCGAATTAGCACTTTAGCATCAATAAAACAAAGAAAAACAAAAAATAAGCAACAACAACAAAATTATAAAAGGCCCAACGTCAAATAAATAAAAACGTCAAAAACAATTAAAACTCAAAAATTAAAAGGTTAATGCAGAATCAATGAAATGTCAAAACGAAGAAAAACTCGTAAAATTAAAAGGGAACAAAATAATTAAAACAAAAACAATTTAGTTATGCGACCAAAAATAGAAAGATCAAAACTTACAAAATGAACACCAAAAATATAAGGTGGTAAGGGAGATAAGGGGGGGAGGATGAGATTCACTGATTGAAAATGTCAACTATATAAGGGATGAAAGTTTTTCTATATCTTTCAGCGGAAACTTTTATTGGGGCAAGAAGAGGGTTTTTGTTGAAGCAGAACGCGGGAGGCGGGGACGAAGGGACGAATATTGACCAGGGAAAAGGGTTATTGTCCGAGGGTTGTGAAGGGTATTGCTATGGAAACGCAAGGATATTTTTGCTCTCCTTTCTTTAAGAGTAACTAGATTGGCTCTCCAAAGAAGGGAAACTTTACCCTCATTAAAGATTTAGGCGCCTTTTTTCAATTCTTAGGCACCTTTTTTGGACTGTCTCTATTCTGTCCGACAGTTCAATGGATATGCCAGGATGCCAAACAGGACAGGCGTACTCGAGGGTTGGGCGTACAAATGAGAAGAAAATCCTCAAACAATGCGATTTGGGACATTTGAATTTTTTAAGGAGTTTGTAATACATTTACATATTAACTTATACAGTGTGTCCCGTCTATCCTGACCACGCTAAATATATATAAAAATTAAGCGATGGGTGCGATATTTATCTCTATTTCCATAGATATCCGTTAACTTTGGAGGAAAATTACCAGCACAAAGCTTTTGGGCATAGGCAATAATTTCAAAACTTTAAATGACAAGCGCTACAAATATTTCTTGTGTTTTGATTCTACATGAAAAGTAAAGCAGTTTGCGTCCGAACTTCTGTTTCAGAAAAATAACCCAATCAAAAGATATTGACACTAAAAACAGCAAAAGTAAGCGAATGTTATAGTTGTAGGTATGTTTTGCCTTACCTGCACAGACCAAGCGTAAGCGTTTAATAATCGAAAGAAGTTTGGAAAAAGCGTAATCTGCTAGGTGGGGTGGGGGGGGGGGAAATGCCAAAATTTTAAAAAGCAATTCATAATAATCTCACATATTCAGACTCGGCGCGTTAAATGATGCATCATACTCCAGTCAAAAGTGGCTGGCATTTGAAAATTATAAGCTGGTTTCCACTATATTTGATTATATTTGAGTATATATTTTTTTTTAGCATATTTTGAGTATATTTGATTATAAACCACTTAAATGCTAAATTTTCCTTTGAAACCTGATTGGAGCATTTCTAAAAAGTTTTGCGAGCAAAAGATATTTCATTTTTGCAGCAGGATCCAAACATAAAAATATCATTACGGGTAGCTCTTGAAATTTCAAGAGGTATCTTGTATCGCCAACATGCCGGTTTTCATGGTATTTATACCAGACAATATTAGCTTTGGGTTGGTGGGAAACTACATTGTAGCTATATTTTAACTGAATAATAAGTTGGTATTTCGGTTAGGTTAGGTTTCATCATTTTTTTTTTTATTTCATTAGCATTAACCAAAGTTCACTTCTCGACAGAACTTGAGTGTGGTGGCTATAAGACACAAGTACCAACAGGTGTTTAATAAAAATTTAAAAAAAACTGCTGGCACCATTGACAGCAGCAGAACTATAAAAACAAGGCTCAATTTGTACTCATTGAAATTTGGTTATAAGAACCGTCTATTGCCTCAACAAACAAATCATGAAGATTTTTTGTATCGCGATACCCCTTGAAATTTTTCAGTTGTTTTTGTGCTGCCCCTTTAGAACTATAACCCCTACCCCCATTTCATATAGTGGGGTTTGCTTGCTTGATGTTGTAAATGTTGCATTCTTATACATAGAATGCTTTAATTTTTTTTTTTAGGTTAACGACCACAGCAGTTGCCATTTAAGGAAGCAAGTGCTTGATAACATTTGGGAGAGCGGAGCCCTCTTAGGGCAACACATTTGCTCGAAATACACGTATGTTTTGTTTCCAGTACATCCATACCCCAATACAGTGGTATACCCATACCCCAAGCTACTTTTAATGTGCCGATTAATCCTAAACAACATAATGAATTGTTCTCAACCAATTGGAAATTTTTGCACGAAGTACGAGAGGACAAACGATCTTAGCTAGATTGAAACAATGCGTTAGTTCAAATGCTTTAACGAAAGGCAGGTTGTCCCCGGTTGGCGTGGGAGGATGTCGTAAGGAAATATTTAAGGGAAATGGGAACTTTTTCGGGGGTGTAAAGAGGGGGGCTTTCAATAGATTGGGATAGAGGAGGAGTTGACGTAGCTGTTTTGGCCTCAGACGACTTGGTGTTGTGGTGAGTTGTTAGTAGTAGTATTAGTAAAATGACTTTTGAATCTTATCCCAGCTTCAAGCAGAAAATGCATACCTTTTTGTACTCAGTTATGATAACTGTATTCCTTTGGCTCTCAGCTTCATTTTTGGCTATTTCTCTTTTCAGCATGTCCTTGACTTGAGATGATTCCGCTTCTAAACATTTCTTATCTTCTTCTACTTCTTTTAACGACCGTCGAGAAGACTGAAGCTCTCGGCTGAAAGTATCAAGCTTTCGTTCAGCCTGAAAAATAATGAACCACAATACAAATAGTGCTAACCATTAGCTGCTGAAGTTAATGATCAAATTATCAGAAAGATCACTTTAAAATTGCATTTCTTTACAAATTTATTTATTTTTTATATACATTTCTGGCATTTTCTTCACTGTCTTTTGGATAGTTACGAAGTCTTACACGCTATACGGAGGGGAATATCAGAAGATTCTCTCCAAGAAGATAATTTTTCCTGGCATCTTTTTGCTACTATGGGTTGTTCAAATCCATGTACAGCATCCCCAAATCCATAGATAAAAAATCTCAAATTAAAAAAATAACCTCCTGAAACTCTGTTTCTGCTTGGGAGAGCATATTTTTGATAATCCTGACCATTTTCTACAGTTTACGAAAGCGACAGCTACATCTAATGATATAGATTTTACACAATGGACTAAAGAAGCCATATAAATAAATGAAAAAAAAATTCATAGATTCAGCAATTAATAGAGACACGGGTAGTTTGAACAATGATTAAATTCATAGTACTATTATTTAAAAAAATGAATTTAATATCCAAAATTGTAACTAGGTCACGAAGAAATATAAAAGAGGATAAAAAAAAATGAATAACTGCATTGAATACCAACGAAAAGATTATTGCTCAAAAGTAAAAATTATTTCTTTTTTCAATTCGCTTTATTATCTTATTACGAATTCTTTCTGTTTGGCTACAGAAGTATCACACTGTGTTGAAACCTATATCCTACTTCCGTAGTTTTTTCATGGAGTACCTATCGTATATATTGGTTTGACTTTTTTTTAAGCTTTCTATTTTTTAAGTTATTACGGTTCAGATACATTCTTTCTCAACGCTGAGGATGCCTGGCTGTATGCAGACAACATATTCATTTGACTGTCCTTCTTTTTTTTTTCCTACTGGCCTTAGACCTGTTGCTTTCCACTATGATTTTTTGGGCTTGTCTTGATATACCAGTTTAGCTTTAAATCTTTTATAGCTTCTACTTTCTATCAAATTGGGTTTCATATATGGCATATATGGTTCATATATGGCAATCCGTTTTGGTGGATATGCAACTAATAAGAAACTGAAAACCTCCCTCCACCCCCCTCAACCAGGACCTGGATGGCAGTAGCACTTTTTTCAATTCGATAAAAACAACAGTTTGATAACTTGATAAAAAAGAAGAACATTTTATAAAAAAAATGATACCTATTTCGTTTACTAGAAATTTGGCCAACTCCAGAGGAACTTTTCTTCTCCATTTCACGGTTCCTATACCGGAAACAGTTTCGTTTTCCCAACTATTTACCTACATAGACCGTTAGTCACCATTCGAAAAAAAAAAAACAAAAACAACTACAGAAGCAGTATTGTTGCTCCGCAACACGATTGTAATCCGCAAATACTGAGAGAGTAAATTGAGATACTTTCCTTTTTAAAGGTAAACCATATTGTTTCTAAGGGTTAACTTTTGCTATATAAGATGAAAAAAAAAGTTTAGCATTAAAAAGGGACTATAATTTTGAAATATCATTTAAAAGTTTGACATTTTTAAAATTACATTAGAGGAAATTCAGTTCTGACAGCTTTTTTTAAAACGATGTCCTTTCATTTATTAGATACTCAAAACTTTTTATCTGGATATTACTGAACCTGTTTCGCATGAATCCTGTGAGCCCTATTACTTCAGGGAATTTGTATTTATAACACAGAGTCACTGTATAATAAGAACTAATAGTAAAAACGATTATAAAAAAAACTATTAAAAAGCAGCCAGCCGCGTGGTTTTCCCCCTCAAATATGCATACCCCCTCTCCCATACGAAATTTAACAAAGTAACTTTTGCTTATATCTTTTAAACGTTTTTCTTTTCAAGTGAAATTCTTAGAATTTTTTCTAGTCTTTGCGAGAAACAGACTGCCGTCCTTCTACCACCCCCTATTGACCCTTAAATTTAATTAGCACTTACTGAAAAGCATTGGAGTAAAAACATGCAGCCAGTTGATAATTACACGTTTCTATTTATCAGACACCTTTCAAAACGTTTGAAAATTTTATTACTAAAAGCAAATGTGAATAAATAAGCTCTTTCATTCTCGAAGCATTATGAACAAAAAGAACCTTTTATTTGTTTTCTCTTGTATGAAGACACTCATTCTTGAAAACTTCGGATAAAAGGTCAAACTTTAGTGTAATTAATTAAAAAAAAATTCCACAAAATAAGTTTTTTAAAGAAAACTAAAGAACTTCATTAAACAAAAAATGAGCAAAAATAAAATAAAATAATCTACGAAGCGTGAAACTACCACAAATCAGCATCGATAAATAAACGAAACCCAAAACGAACAGAAATTACAATAAAAACCGAGTCAAACTCAAAACGAGCAGAATTAAAATAAGTTGGGCTCAAAACCCCTATGCCTTCCCAAGGCCAGAACATAATTTGCACTTTACTGAGAAAAATATAAATGTTTTTACTTTTATAAGTCAAATAATATTAACATTTTGATTACTAAATATCAGTATATGTATACTAAACTGACAATGCACATTCTTTTGTATTTTTTTTTTCAGTAAAGTGCAAATTATGTTCTGGCCTTGGGAAGGCATAGGGGCTTTGAGCCCAGCTTATGTTAATTTCTGATCGTTTTTGAGTTTGACTCGGTTATTTATTGTAATGTCTGTTCGATTTGGGTTTCATTTATTTATCGATGTTTATTTGTGGTAGTTCCACGCTTGGTAGATTATTTATTTTATTTTTGTTCATTTTTGTTTAATGGAGTTCTTTAATTTTTTTTGAAAAAATTATTTTGTGGAAAAAGTTTTTTTAATTAATTTCTGTTCATCTTATATTGACATAGTATTTTCACGAAAAAAGAAAATAATACTTTAAATATCTTTTTTTTTTGAAGACTTTATAGTTTGGCCTGCTATTTGTATGCTGGAGAAAAAAATTCAGCAATTTTTCACAACACACGCCCTTTAAAAGATCTGGACACAAACAGTAGTGTTAATTTAGTTTCATACCTCCTCTAGTTGACCTGAAATGGAAAACTTGATACCATTCGCAAAAATCTGTTTACTTTCTTTGATAGCTTGGATACAATTACACTATTTTGATTTGGTTAAACTTTAAGCGCAGAAGTAGCCCCGAAAGTTTGAACATAATATACTCAATCGTTCTTGGGATACTGCTGAGATGCCTTATTGGGAATTAGCATTAACACAGTGCATTTTGATTTAATCTTAAGGCAGCAATTAGCTTTTAAACATAATAGGCAAATGGGAGGGTGGGCGTGGGAGAGGGATTAGTTGCCCTCCAATCACTTTCGAATATTAAAAAAGGCATCATCCCTTTCTATTTTCAATCGAATGAGCCCTTTTCGAAGTTCCCACGACAACTCCTTCGATACGAAGTGCCCTGGTCTAAACAACAACAACGAAAAATAATAATACATTATACCCACATCGATCTTTACTATAAAATGTCAAGCCTTCCATTCACATTCGACTATTAAAAAGGGCACTAGGCCTTTCGATTTTCAATCGAATGAGCCCTTTTTGAGTTCCTACGACAACGCTTTCTATAAACACCTTAAATGCCCCCAGGGCATAAATTACAACCCTTACCTAAGGGCTGTTAGGGTGGTTGTCATCCTCTAAGACCTAATTTCCAGAACTTTCAACTACGTTAAACAAAATGGCTACCTCAAAATTTTGATTGGGTGTGTTTGAGAAAATGGTGGGCGTAAGAGGGGTATTAGTCGCTCTTCAATCACTTTCAACTATTAAAAAAGGCACTAGTCCTTTTCAATTTTCAATCAAATGAGTCCTTTAGAAGTTTCTACGACAACACTTTCAATAAAAACCTTATATGCTCCCAGGGCATAACTTACAACCCTTGCCCTAAGGGCTGGGGGGGGGGTGCCATCTTCAAACACCTTATTCCCAGAACTTTCTACTACATTGAACAAAATGGCTATCTGAAAATTTTGATTTCATGTTTTTGGGGGAATGGTGGGCGTGAGAGGGGAGTTAGTTACTCTCCAATCACTTTCGACTATTAAAAAGGGCACTAGCCCTCTCAATTTCCAATTGAATGCGCCCTTTTTGAAGTTTTTACGACAACGCTTTCTATAAAAACTTATATCCCTTATATCTATAAAAAACCTTGTTATGTGTGATTGGGGAAATGGTGGGCGAGAGAGGGGGTGATAATTACTCTCCACTCACTTTCGACTATTAAAAAGGGCAATTTCAATTTCCAATCATATGAGCCCTTTTTGAAATTTCTACAACAACTTTCTATATAAATCTTATATGCCCCCCGGGCATAACTTACAACCCTTGCACTGAGGGCTCTGAGGGGTTATCATCCTAAAAGACCTAATTTCCAGAACTTTCAACTAAGTTGAACAAAATAGATATCTCAAAATTTTGATTGATGTGTTTGGGAAAATGGTGGGCGTAAGAGGGGAGTTAGTTGCCTTCAATTACTTTTGACTAGTAAAAAGGGTACTAGCCATTTCAATTTCCAATCGAATGAGCCCTTTTTGAAGTTTCTACCACAACGCGTTCTATAAAAACTTTATATGCCCCCAGGGCATAACTTACAAAACCCTTGCCCTGAGGGCTGTGGGGGGTTGTCAGCCTCAAAGACCTAATTTCCAGAACTTTCAACTACGTTGAACAAAATGGCTATCTTAAAATTTTGATTGGATGTGCTTGTGGAAAAGGTGGGCGTGAGAGGGGTGTTAGTTGCCCTCCAATCACTTTCGACTACTAAAAAGGGCACTAGCCCTTTGAATTTCCAATTGAATGAACTTTTTTGAACTTTCTACGACAACACTTTCTATAAAAAAACCTTATATGCCCCCTGGGCATAACTTAAAACCCTTGCCCTGAGGGCTGTGAGCTTGGTTGTCATCCTCAAAAACATCATTTCTATCTTGAAATCAACTACACTGAACAAAATGGTTATCTGAAAATTTTTATTGGATGTGTTTCGGGAAATGGTGGGCGTGGCAGGGGGTGTTAGTTGCCTTCCAATCACTTTCAACTTTTACAAAGGCACAAGCCACTCCAATTTCAATTGAATGAGCCCTTTTCGAAGTTTCTACGACAACTTCTTCGATACGAAGTGCCCTGGTCTAAAGGAACAAAAAATAATAAATAATACATTGTGCCAATATCGTTCTTATATGCCCCCAGGGCATAACTTAAAACCCTTGCTCTGAGGCTGTAGGGGAGTGGGCAGTATGTGGGGATAAAGTCTGGGAAGGGCAGTTGCATCTCACCTACCCCATATCAAGTTATGCCCCTGTTGTTGGGCCCGGTTGAGGGGAATCAGTTTTTCTTAAATTTTCCCTTCCACAATGGGGTCTCCTTAGGTCGAAGACTTAAATATGTAAGTTTCGAGCCAATCGGAGAAATAACCAGGGCTCTTTTTGGCCCATTAATGGGAAGGGGGCGCACCAATGAATATTTTCATTGTACATTAAGGGTTTCTTGATTCATAGGCTTAGGGCTGTAGGTTTCAAACTGATCAAGGAAAAATAGTTTTTTGGCCTATTTTTGGGACCTACCCGGAAAAAAATATTTGTTGATTTGCTTTTAGAGACTGATAGCTGATAGCTACGATCCAATTACACATCAAATATCAATCAAGCCCCCCTTTTTTACCATTATAAAAATTATGTGTAAATAATTAGAAAATTTTGTATTATATACAGCTCTTGCCCCAGAGGTTGTGGGGCCATGCCTCCCCGGAGGCGTATTAATCAGACCTTTTGACTATTTTGAACAATATGGCCATATTAAATGACCCATTCCAAATCTTTGTGACCACCCTTTCCTGAATGGTGGCCGGGAAAGAAGTTTATGGCCCTTTTCTGGCCAGTTTTAAGGGGGGGAAACCATTTTTTAAATTATTCTTTCTGAAATGAGGTCTCCTTAATCTGAAGACATAAGGATGTAAGTTTCAATCCAATCGAAAAAAAAACTTTTCGGCCCTTATCCTGGGACCAAGGCTTTTAGGGAAGAGGCTGCGCTCCAAGATTTTTTTTAGAACTAAGGCTCCTTTCACCCCAAAGACTTACGGTTGTAGATTTTCAATTAACCAGAAAAAAAAAAAACAGTTTTTTGGCCCTGTTCTGGACCCTCTATCCCCACCCTCCCACAAAAAAACTTTTCGCCCCGAGAGCGTTACCTAAAATTTTCGAGTGAATAACACACCAAAAATAAAAGAAACCCTCCATTTGAATTACAAATATTTATTTAAACAACTGCCAATTTGTATTATTTACAGACCTTGCCCTAGGGTCTGTGAAAGTCAAGTCATCCCGGGGAGGCACATTAATTGGACCTTCCGACTATCTTTGACAAAATGGGTATCTCCATGATTTGATAGTTTGCATTTAGAGGTTACAATGGACCCTTAAAATGGGCACTAGAACTTTCAAATTCCAATCGAATGATTCTCCTCCAAAAGTTGCTCTTTCGCTAGAGCGTTACAACTAATATAAACAGCAAGATCTCAAAGAATTAAGAACGTGGTTGCAAATAAGAAAAGAAAAATTGTTAATTGAAAATGTTTTACCAGTTTGGTCTAGGGAAGTCAATATCAAATTAGTAGTTTATTTCGTAAAGAATAACAACTTAGTAAATTCCAGATTAAAGTTACTCCAATGAGATGACAATCTATTATACTACACCATCTACTTATTATTCAACAAACAAATGGTGATCCAAAGATAAATATTTTAGCCAGTAAAAAAATATGATCACGTATCCACGTGATCTTTATGACGTCTAGCTTACAAAACACATTTTCCTAGGGAGCCTAGTTGAGGGATAGCTTAAGCCTGCTGTCTTTATTTCTATCCAAATCCCTCAAGTGCCTAGAGGGAATTGGGTCCCTTCCCGAACAACTAATCATAACATCCCTCCAGGGCCATTTTCCCGGTTAAGTGTCTACAAAATCGTTTTTTCAAGTGAGAAGGAGATATGCGTAAGCTGAGAAGCATGGTCAGAATAATCCCTTTAGTTTTCGATATATCTCATTTGTGGATAACAAAGAAGTAATCATTGATTATTATTTCGCTTCGTTTGTTCATTCATACCCAGTGACTGGGTATGTTTATTTATACCCAGTTACCGGGGGAATAGCGATAGTATTTCTACGAAATGCATTAAGTCCCTGCACTTTAAAAAATTTGCAGAAATTAAGCTTAAACCGATCGAAAATCTGAATTTTTGAACTAAAAATGCACCACTACCTAACCATCGGAGCCCCCCCCCCCCCTCTGAAAAGCTTATCTGATGCGTTTTAATTAGACCCCGGCGCCGCGCCAATGAGGGAAGACCGGCGGCGGCGGGGCAAAAAACAGCACGCCGCGCCGCGCCGCCGGTAAGATGTCGGCGGCGCACCGCCGCCGCGATCAATGTTGACCGCAAACATTAATGTTTTCATCAGTCTTTCTCAAATCACAGCTTAAATTTACAACAGATTCGAGCCTATTCATGAGTTCAAAAATTCACAAGTCGCTGGCTGGAAACTGGTCTTCTTCGTTATTCATCAAGAGAAGTAGAAATCTGGTAGAAACGAAATGGCTGTGGCGTTTCAGAACCCTTGCATAATACGAGTAGTTGAAGTATCTATTAGCTATGTATTCTTAACATAAATAATTATCAAAATTAGTAGTTTTTTTCATCGAGCATTAGCGCATATAAAACTTCAAATACCGTATCACAAAATTCGTTATCTAGGTAAAACTTTGAATATAACTTTGAACCTAGAAGCTTAATTTTTTCATAATGCCCTTTTCCTATCTCTGTTTTGTCACATTAAAAACAGTTGAAATGGGCGACTTTGATATTGATTGTTTTTTTTTTTTTTTTTTTGCTCTTTTGGATTCCTAAGAAGCCTTCTTGTATTAAAAACTGGTTTTTAATTACAATTTAAAAAAAAAATGCATTTTAAAGTTTTTTTTGGCTTCTTTATAGAATATATGTCATGTAGGCTAAGGCTGAAATGCTGCTTTTTTATCGCTTTTGGCTGCTCTTTTGGATTTTTCTTTTGGGGATTCATTCCAAATTATAAACTGATAAATACCTAATATCAGTCAAATTATAAACTGTATCTAAAAGGAGTAAATTTATCAAATTGAAAAATACATGATGAACACTTCACATTAGAACACTTCAATTACAATGACACAAAAAACACTTAATAGTTTATTCGCTATGAAGAAAAATGAAGTGCCAGCTATTTTCTTAGGTAAAAAATGAAAAACTCATCCGTTTTAAGTGTAATTAAATGAAATAATATGCAGACTGAAGTAGCTCCAGGAAGATGTTGAAATGTTCATCCTAGTTCGTCACTTTTAATCCAAGCAAAATGTTAGGACACTTAGTATCAGTTATTGAGTTAAAGCTTTGATTTCCAAATGCTCACAAGAATTACCAAATTTAAGAAAGTCGCAACAATAAGTCACCTGTGGTCAAAATACTTAGACTCCTCTTTGATCCCCGCCCAGGCTCAAAGCTTCTGCTATGGTCATTTCCATGGAAATCTCCAAAGAGTTTCTTTTTAAAATAGCTTTCAAGCGTAGTTAGGGGTATTTAGACTTTTTTGCTTTTCTTCAAAGCTTTGAAAAAAGTGTTATAATATTCCAAATGTTACATTTGTGCATTTTTTTGGTAATCATTTGTGGGGTGATCAATTTTCTAAACCACTGTAGATACGTAAGAACGTTGCAACATCTAGTACCCTGAGGTCATAAGACTGTCAAAGACTCCTCCTTGAACCTCCCAAATTGAAAGCTTTTATTATGACCTGGTCTTTTAATGTAACTTGGGCACTGGACCAAGGGCGCCATTGTTACTCGAGCGCAACGTTAGGTGGGGATGTCGATATCGCTTTCGTCACACCAATTCGTTTTAGTGTGAATCTGCCTGGTACATATGAATGAATGTTTTCAAAGTAAACCCGTTTCATCAATAGGAAAAAAAAACCGGATTGGACGCATATGTCCCTTTCCTTTTGGACGATAAAACCATGCAAGTGCTGTATCAAGTATAACTCACGAAAATCTTGTTAATTTTGTCAACTTTTCAACGTTTTGGCATCCCTGCTTTCAATAGAAGAAAAATCAAGGTACTATCACTTAAATATAATAACTCCCTATGCCCCCCTTCTGGATACCATCTTGATAGGATACCGTCTCTGCTTTAAATAAAAAAAATAATTAACTTATTGGCACCCCTGCTTTAAAAAAAATTGAGGTATTATCATTTAAATATGATAGCTCAGTACCCCCTCCCCCCTCTGGATACCACCTTGATAGGATGCCGTCTCTGCTTTAAATTAAAAAAAAATTAACTTTTTGGGATCCCTGCTTTCAATAAAAAATTTCGAGCTATTATCATTTAAATATAATACCTCCCTACTCCCCCCCCCCCCTCTGAATACCACCTTGATAGGATACCGTCTCAGCTTTCATTAGAAAAATAATTTACTGAATAATTAACAAGGTCACTATATGGTTCAAACAAACACGCAAAATAAGGTTAAACAGCTTAGTGTTCTTGAAAAAAAATTGAGGGTATGAGTAAAGGGGTGCAAAGACAACAACAAAAATGTCGAAATTATTCAGATATAGCCAACCTCAAAATTATTGGAAAACTGAGTGATAGATTCGCCATGGCATTCCATAAGATCCAAAGAATCGAATTAAAAGGGAGCATACACAAAAGCCAAATAAGGCCAGTAGCCTATGAGAAATCGCAAAATACCCAAGACAATGAACAAGTCCTAATGGGGGGCCCTGGGTCTATCAAAATATTTCAATGGTTTCCCAGGGAATTTGATATCATTTTCTTCTGTCTCCACTTTAAATGAAAAAAAATAATTATCTTTTTGGCATCCCTGCTTTCAATAAAAAAAAATGAGGTATTATCATTTAAAAATGATAGCCTCCTATCCCCCTCCCCTATAGGAAATAATTTACAATTTATTTATGAATCATATTTTTGGGGTAACTTCCGGTTCAATCTTTAATTCCCCAACCTTGTACATAGCTTAGTCTATAGCTAAATTTTGTCTCAACCGAAGGCTGTTTTTGTTTTTTTTTTTTTTTTTTTTTTTGGGGGGGGGGTGGGGGGTAAAAATGTTCCAGAAAGAAGATTGTATTTTCTATCAGGTGTTCAATAATTGAGTATTAAACATTAAGAAAATCTTATCTAAGAACAGCAAAAAAAAAAAAAATCTGCAAACTTACAATTCAGCTGAAGCTGAATTGTAATACAATTCAGCTGAAGCTTACAAGGCTGAAGCTGTATAGTAGTGAATGCGTTCTATAATTCTATTCAACTTGAAAATAAAATTCTTGACTACGAATGATGTAAGAAATAGCGATTGGGAAACTGCATTCGAAATGATTTAACTCATTTCATTAAGACGATACTTTTTTTGTCAACATATGAAGAACTGTGTATATTGCAATATTTGCAATAGCATATTGCATCTGTCTGGTTTTTATGCAAAGTAACAAAAGAGACGAAAATTAATGAACAAGAGAGCAGTGAAGAATTATGGTATACAAAGTAATATTTGGCAGGGAAAGTCACTGGTGATAAATCACTAGGGGTGGCACCGTGATTGCATGATTTTCGGGGATTCGGGGAAACCAAATTTTTTTTCGGGGTGACGCATAGATTTTCGGGGAAATACCCGAAAATTCGGGATAGTGCAAGCTCTGCTTGATTTCTAATCAGGAAAATCGAAATACTAAACCACACGAGAAGGAAAAGCTCCGACTTTGCGGTTGACGCAATAAAGAATTGCCGTAAAAATAATTTAAAGTCGACCGAACGCCGCCGCCTCTGCCGGCGGCGGCGTGCCTGTGGCGCGCCGGCGGCGTTATGACACTTCGGTGGCGTTCGACCGGGCCTCTCGTCGGCGGCGTTCGGTCGATCCGCTGGCGCGGCGCCGGGGTCTAGTTTTAATTATGGAATCATTGTTCCCTTTTATGTTTATATAACCACGTTCTAAGTATCCAATTAATTAACTAGAAATTTCAGTAGCTTTTTTGTAACTTTTATAGGAAACTTTTGTAAGTTTCCTATAAGTTTCTTTTTTGTAACTTTTGTAAGTTGAATTTTGTAACTTTTTACAGTAAAGAAGAAAATGGAGACCCGACAAGACCAACAATTGCAACACAAAAACATAAAAGATGTTTTTTTTTTTAATCAATACGAAAATACACATAAATTTAGTTCACCCCAAAATGATCCCTTGTATACATTAATCGTAAATAGGGACAAATAAACGTTCAAATGGGGATAAGTCCATTTTTAGACAGTAAAAATAGGCAAAAAGTCTGGATATTTTGACCACATATAAAGCGATCGTCATCAGCAGAAATACTAAAGCATTAAAATTAAAACTAGCATCTTTATTCAGAACAAAAATTACTTCCAGTTCATTCAGTAGATTTATCTGAGACAGTTCAATAACTGGGTTCATTCAAAGTCTATGATTTATACATTTCTCCTTTAATATTACCTAAATGTAATTTGAATATATAATGATGGTGGCAAAATCTTCTTCGTCTTCTTGCAAAAGAAGCGTTTTTGAATTTACAGTTATATACTTGATTGGTCACATCTCCCCATAAACATACATACATTTTTCCCGAGAGGATGATAAATAAAAAGGGAGAGGGTTATCTGATAGAATACGTATTAAAAGCCAAGAAATTTTCCTTGGGAGGGTATTCCAAAAAGCTCTCCTGAGGATCTTCGTACCCAAAGCCCGATAAATCGTCATATACCTGACCTGATATCGACAAACAAATCTTATTTTTTTTAGCAGCATTAGTTGCCCTCCAATCACTTTCGACTATTAAAAAGGGCACTAGCCCTTTGAATTTCCAATCGAATGAGCCTTTTTAGAAGTTTCTACGACAACGCCTTCTACAAACCTTATATGCCCCCAGGGCATAAATTAAAACCCTTGCCCCGAGGGTTGTTGGGGAGTGTCCTCCTCAAAACGATATTTTCTATCAGGAAATTAGCTACGCTGAACAAAATGGCTCTCTCTTAATTTTAATTGGATGTGTTTGGGGGAATGATGGGCGTGAGGGGGGGGGGGGGGCTAGTTGCCCTCCAATCCCTTTTGACTATCAAAAAGGGCACTAGCCCTTTGAATTTCCAATCGAATGAGCCTTTTTTGAAGTTTCTACGACAACGCCTTCTATAAGATTATATATATTTTATATACCTTATATATTATAAGGTATATTGTATACCTTATATGCCCCCAGGGCATAACTTAAAAACCCTTGCCCCGAGGGTTGTGGGGGAGT
This sequence comes from Artemia sinica, assembly GCA_027921565.1. Classification (NCBI taxonomy): domain Eukaryota; kingdom Metazoa; phylum Arthropoda; class Branchiopoda; order Anostraca; family Artemiidae; genus Artemia; species Artemia sinica. The sequence continues at coordinate 41,498,633 of CM051269.1, read as the reverse complement.
GTCCTCCTCAAAAAGATATTTTCTATCTAGAAATTAGCTACGCTGAACAAAATTGCCATCTCAAAATTTTAATTGGATGTGTCTGGGGGAATGATGGGCGTGAGGGGGGGGGGGGGGGCTAGTTGCCCTCCAATCACTTTCGACTATTAAAAAGGGCGCTAGCCACTCCAATTTCCAGCAACTCCTTCGATACGAAGTGCCCGGGTATGGAGAAGAGAAATACATAATACATTGTGCCCCGGGGCATAACTTAAAACCCTTGCCCTGAGGGTTGTGGGGGAGCTTCCTTCTCAAAAACATAATTTTCTATCTGGAAATAAACTACGCTGAACAAAATGGCTGTCTCAAAATTGTGATTGGATGGGTTTGGGGGAATGGTGGGCGTGGGGGGGGGAGAAGTTGCCCTCAAATCACTTTCGACTATTAAAAAGAGTACTAGCCCTTCGAATTTCAATCGAATGAGCCTGTTTTGAAGTTTCTACGACAACGCCTTCTATAAAAATCTTATATGCCCCCAGGGAAATAACTTAAAACCCTTGCCCTGAGGGTTGTGGGGGAGTGTCCTCCTTAAAAACACATTTTTCTATCTGGAAATCAACTACGCTGAACAAAATGGGTATCTCGAAATATTGACGTTTGGATACGTTTGGGGAAAATGATGGACATGGGGGGGAGGGGGCTATTTCCCTCCAATCACTTTCGACTATTAAAAAGGGCCCTAGAACTCTCGATATCCAATCGAATGAGCCCCTTTGAAGTCTCTACGATGACCCCTTCCATATGAAGTGCCCTGCTCTAAAGTAAAAAAAAAAATATGGTAATGTGCCAACATTGTTCTTATATGCCCTCAGGGCATAACTTAAAACCCTTGCCCCGAGGACTGTGGGGGAGTGTCCTCCTCAAAAAGATCTTTTCCTTCTGGAAATCAGCTAAGCTGAACAAAAGAGCTATCTCAAAATTTTGATTGGATGTGTTTGGGGGAATGATGGGCATTGGGGGGGGGGGGGGGGGGCTAGTTAACCTCCAATCACTTTCGACTATTAAAAAGGGCACTAGCCACCTCAATTTCCAATCGAATGAGTACTTTTCAAAGTTTTTACGACAACTCCTTCGATAAGAAGTGCCGGGTATGGAGAGAAAAAAAAAAACACATTGTGGCCACATCGTTCTTTACTTAGGCAGTGCTAGCGCGCTGCTTATGATTCTATGAATTATTGATTTTAAAAAAAACTTTTTCCACAAAATAAGTTTTTCAAAGTAAAGTAAAGAACTCCATTAGGCGTGGGGGGGGGCTTGTTGCCCTCCAATCACTTTCGACTATTAAAAAGGGCACTAGCCCTTTGAATTTCCAATCGAATGAGCTTTTTTTGAAGTTTCTACGACAGCGCCTTCTATAAAAACATTATATGCCCCCTGGGCATAACTTAAAAAACCCTTGCCCTGAGGGCTGTGGGGGAGTGTCGTCCTCAAAAACATATTTTCTATCTGGAAATCAACTACGCTGAAGAAAATGGCTATCTCAAAATTTTGATTGGATGTGTTTGAGGGAATGATGGGCGTGGGGGGGGGGGGGGGGGCTAGTTGCCCTCCAATCACTTTCGACGATTCAAAACGGCACTAGCCCTTTGAATTTCCAATCGAATTAGCCTTTTTTTGAAGTTTCTACGACAACGCCTTCGAGGGCATAACTTAAAACCCTTGCCCCGAGGGTTGTGGGGGAGTGTCCTTCTCAAAAAGATATTTTCTATCTGGAAATCAGCTACACTGACAAAATTCCTATCTCAAAATTTTTATTGGATGTGTTTGGGGGAATGATGGGCGTGGGGGGGGGCTAGTTGCCCTCTAATCACTTTCGACGATTCAAAACGGCACTAGCCCTTTGAATTTCCAATCGAATTAGCCTTTTTTTGAAGTTTCTACGACAACGCCTTCTATAAAAACCTTAGATGCCCCCAGGGCATAACTTAAAATCCTTGCCCTGAGGGTTCTGTGGGAGTGCCCTTCTCAGAAAACATATTTTCTATCTGGAAATAAAACTAGCTTACGCTAAAAAAAAATGACTATCTCAAAATTTTGATTGGATGTGTTTGGGTGAATGATGGACGTGGGGGGGGGGCACTAGTTACCCTCCAATCCCTTTCAACTATTAAAAAGGGCACTAGCCCTTTGAACTTACAATCGAAATGAGCCCCTTTTGAAGTTTCTATGACAACGCCTTCTATGAAAACCTTATATACCCCACAACATAACTTAAAACCCTTGCCCTGAGGGTTGTTGGGGAGTGTCCTCCTCAAAAATGTATTTTCTATCCTGAAATCAACTACGCTGAGCAAAATGGCTCTCTCAAACTTTTAATTGGATGTGTTTGGGAGAATGATGGGCGTGGGGGAGGGGCTAATTCCCCTCCAATCACTTTGACTATTAAGAAGGGAATTAGTCCTTTGAATTTCCAATCGAATGAGCCTGTTTTGAAGTTTCTACGACAACGCCTTCTTATAAAAACCTTATATGCCCCCAGGGAATAACTTAAAACCCTTCCCCTGAGGGTTGTGGGGGAGTGTCCTCCTAAAAAACATATTTTCTATCTGGAAACCAACTATGCTGAACAAAATGGCTATCACAAAATTTTGATTGGATGTGTTTGGGGAATGATGGGCGTGGGGGGGGGGCTAGTTGCCCTCCAATCACTTTCGAATTTTAAAAAGGGCACTAGCCCTTTGAATTTCCGATCGAATGAGCCTGTTTTGAAGTTTCTACGACAACACCTTCTATAAAAACCTTATATGCCCCCAGGTCGTAACTTAAAACCTTTGCCCTCAGGGTTGCGGGCGAGTGTCCTCCTCAAAACCATATTTTCTATCTGGAAATGAACTAGCCTACGCTGAACAAAATGGCTATCTCAAAATTTTGATTGGATGTGTTTTGGGGGATGATGGGCGTAGGAGGGAGGGGCTAGGTGCCCTCCAATCACTTTCGACTATTAAAAAGGGCACTAGCCCTTTGAATTTCCAATCAAATGAGCCTGTTTTGAAGTTTCTACGACAACGCCTTCTATAAAAACCTTATATGCCCCCAGGGCATATCTTAAAACCCTTGCCCTGAGGGTTGTGGGGGAGTGTCCTCCTAAAAACATATTTTCTATCTGGAAATATACTACACTGAACAAAATGGCTATTTTACAATTTTGATTGGATGTTTTGGGGGAATGATGGGCGTGGAAGTTGCTAGTTGCCCTCCAATCACTTTCGACTATTGAAAAAGGCACTAGCCCTTTAAATTTCCAATCGAATGAGCCCATTTTGAAGTTTCTACGACAACGCCTTCTATAAAAACCTTATAAGCCACGAGGGCATAACTTAAAACCCTTGCCCGAGGGTTGTGGGGGAGTGTCCTTCTCAAAAAGATATTTTCTATCTGGAAATCAGCTACACTGAGAAAATGCCTGTCTCAAAATTTTTATTGGATGTGTTTGGGGGAATGATGGGCGTGAAGGGGGGGGGGGCTAGTTGCCCTCCAATCACTTTCGACTATTAAAAAGGGCACTAGCCCTTTTGAATTTCCAATCGAATGAGCCTGTTTTGAAGTTTCTACGACAACACCTTCTATAAAAGCCTTATATTGCCCTGAGGGTTGTGGGGGAGTGTCCTCCTCAAAAACCTATTTTCTATCTGGATATCAACTACGTTGAACAAAATGGCTATCTCACAATTTTGACTGCATGTGTTTTGAGGAAAATATTGGCGTGGGGGGGGGCTAGTTGCCCTCCAATCCCTTTTGACTATTAAAAAGGGCACTAGCCCTTTGAATTTCCAATCGAATGAGCCTTTTTTGAAGTTTCTACGACGACAACGCCTTCTATAAAAACCTTACATACCAGCAGGGCGTAACTTAAAACCCTTGCCCTGAGGGTTGTGGGGGAGTGTCCTCCTCAAAAACACATTTTCTATCTTGAAATCAACTACGCTGAACAAAATGGCTACCTCAAAATTTTCACTGGATGTGTTTGGGGGAATGATGGGCGTGGGGGGGAGGGGCTAATTACCCTCCAATTACTTTCGACTATTAAAAGGGGCACTAGCCCCTTGAATTTCTAATCGAATGAGCCAGTTTTGAAGTTTCTACGACAACGCCTTCTATAAAAACTTTATAAGCCCGAGGGCATAGCTTAAAACCCTTGCCCCGAGGGTTGTGTGGGGGAGTGTCCTCCTCAAAAAGATAATTTCTATCTGGAAATCAACTACGCTGAACAAAATGGCTATCTCAAAATTTTGATTGGATGTGTTTGGGGAATGATGGGCTTAGAGGGGGGGGGGGCTAGTTGCCCTCCAATCACTTTCGACTATTAAAAAGGGCACTAGCCACTCCAATTTCCAATCGAATGAGGCCTTTTCGAAGTTTTCTACGACAACTCCCTCGATATAAAGTGCCCGGGTATGAAAAAAAAAAAAAAAAAAAAAAAAAAAAAAAAAAAAAAAAAAAAAAAAAAAAAAAAAAAAAAAATATGCCCACATCGTTCTTTACTTAGGCAGCGCTCTATGAAATGGCGTGTTTCCCACTTTTTTCGAAAATAAGCAAATTTTCTCAGGCTCGTAACCTTTGATGGGAAAGAATAAACTTAATTAAACTTATATATTTGACATAAGCATAAAAATCCGGTTCTTTTGATACGTCTATTGGTATCCAAATTCCGTTTTTTAGTCTACATACTCACTCAGACTACACACTTACTTTTGACCCCCAACTTTATATTCCTGTTTTTTATACTTGACTTTTGTGTTTTTAGTAAAGCGCTAGTTTTCTATAATCCTAAAAGCATAGGGAAGCATAATTAATTGGTTTATTTGTAACAGTTTTATTGATATAAATTAGATAGGCTT
>CM051269.1:41301256-41488756 GCA_027921565.1 Artemia sinica | reverse complement strand
TCATCATTTAAAACAATTGCAAATTTTCGCTTACTGGGCCTTCCTACTAGCATCCTACTGTTGTGTTCCACTTAGAGAGTTGATTTTGTCTAATAAATTTAGCGATTCTGAACTGAACTTAAAAATTTTTTCAACTTTTTTTTTCAAGTCTTAAAAAGACACTATTGAATTAAGTCCGAGTTCTAACAACTTTTGATTTTCTTTTTAAGGTGTTTGATTTGTTGTAATCCCTTGTCAAATATATACGAATATTTTGGCAATTACCAGTTTTTTGCTCATTAAGCAATTTAATGCAAACTTTTCCATGCATTAAATCTTCAATTTTTCCACATAAGTGTGTCAAGTCTGACAACGTTACTGCAATACTCATGTACATAAAAATGACGTCACTCACATAATTTTTTTTCCCAAAATTAAGACTCTTGACGAAATTTTTCTCAAACTTCTGACCATCTAGATCGTTTTTTAGGCAAGAATATCTAATTACACAATTTTTCCCGAAAAAATAAATACATACATACGTACAGACATAAATACACGATATACAGCGATATACTACTACTTACTACTTACAACTCACCACAGCACCCAGCCACCTGAGGCCAACACAGCTACCCACGCTCCTCCTCCCTCCCAACCTATTCAAAGCCTCCCTCTTTACACCCTCCCAGGAAGCTCCCATTTCTTCGAAATCTTTCTTTATGACTTCCTCCCTACCCAACTTCAGACAATCTGCTTCCCGTTTACCCCTAAAAGGTTGGCCGAAAACAAAAATTTTCGGCAATCTATCATCGTTCGTCTGCGAAACGTGCCCTAGCCATCTCAGGTTTTCTTTATTGCCCCGGAACTTTTCTTTATAGCCCCAGAGACCGCAATAAAAAAAAAAAACAGGTAATGGCTTCATTAAAATTTTGATTCCTCAAAGATATTTTACGTTGTGAACGGTAATCGAATGAATTAAAAACATCCTAAGTGAATGCTGAAAATAGAAAAAACGTACCTCATCCAGTTCGGCTCTGAGTTTTAATTTGACATTGATTAGTTCATGTGCGAGACTGTCATTTTCATGTTCCAGCCGCAGAACTGATTTTTGCAGTTTTGCTTTTTCTTTTTCTAACTTTGTCAAAGGATCCTCGGAAAGAGCTGAAAAAGAGAAAATGAAAAAGCTGAAAATGAAAAGAGAAAAGGAAAGAGCTGAAAAAGAGAGCTGAAAAAGAGAAAAAGTGAGACTTTATTCACGAATATAAAAAGATAAGATTAGACTTTAAAAACATTTTCCTAACAAGCAAAACATATCTACCGCAGGATAAGACACATATACCGAGAAAACACAAACACAAAAAAAGATTGGCATAGAAGACGGAATCCAATAAGGTTTAGCTATTGTAAAGCTCAACTTCAAGAATCAACGACGCAAGGAAATAAGTTTTGCATTAATCTCTGTAGCACTAAGATATTTCACCCTACTCATTGAGTCCCCTTTCTAAAACCACTCACTGTTGTTTACAGTCTAGGATTGATGAGAAATAGACCTCATATCAAATAAGAGGACTCTTGACATATAAGCCCAAGACAATACTGCAACTGTAAGTACTTTTCCATTACAATCGACTAAGATCAATCAATTCCCTACATCAGTTTCAATAGATTCCAATTAGTGCAAGTAATCAATGCAAATTATTAAATTGCTGACTGAAAATTCTTGAAGAAGTTCTAAAGCACTCAAAGCTGATTCTAGCAAATCAGAAATCCAAGTGGTTAGGCAATTAAGCCCTAAGAGTAAATCTGGAGTTGTTAGTAGTAGTAGTAGCTTTTTTTTTTGCAGGGACCGTTTTGAATTATTAAAAAAAGGCCATATATTCTTTAAAGTCCCTTCGGCCTCCTGTATCATTTTGTGGTTATAAAAACCTAACAGAGAAATATTTTTCCACATCGGCATGTTCCCGAATGGAATAATTTGCGATTGAGAAATGAAAAAATACAGAACGATATCTTCTATCTTTTAAAACACTGAAACAATATTGTATTATGCAAGCTATAACAAAGAAAATACAGCTTACCTAAGTAAACTTCAGGCCGTTCAGAAATAAAAGCTTTTGGCCCTTTTTGAAGCCCCAAATTTTGTGAATATATTTTTTTTAAATTGTTTACGCATCTGGGTACCTTGCGCCCGATGATGCGACTTTTAAAACCATTAAAAAATTCTTCGGTTTCATCTTCGGAGGATCCGTAGCCCAACCTCAGATAATTTTTTAACTTTATTGTCCATTTAGCACAGGGAGTTGCGCATGTACGTTTCAATGCTATGAGAAAAAATAAAAGTTTTCGGGCTAATTTTCGTCCTTGATACCCACTCCTCTTCTACAAACAATGTTGGGTCCCTTTGGCCCAAAGGAAAATCCCTTAAAGTTTCATGCAGATCGGACAGCCAAAACCAAACGTGGCTTTTTTTTGTGAACAGTGGGCAATTCGCATAATTTACGGTCTTCCCTAGGGGGTTTTCGAGGGGAGCATAGTAGATTTATTGCTGTAGCAATAATTATACTTGTAAAGAGTGTTAAACAGGGAATACAACGGTACTATTCTTATTATGGTGTTTCTTGCATAGGAGGAATCTCAGTGCATAATTACAATTTCTTGATCTGAGACCTAAGAGGTACCCGGCACCATAAAAGGGCAAAAGGAAGGGTTAGTTACCGCTTCAATTATTATCAGACCTTGCAGAGGGTGTCAATGGTGCGCGTGTAACTGAACCTACGTGCAACTGAACCACAAGTAACTGAACCCCTGTAACTGAACCACAGTGTAACTGAATCACCGTGCAACAGAATCACCGTGCAAATGAATCCCCGTATGACCGAACCCCCGTGCAACTGACCCCTCGTGTAACTGAACCACAGGGCAACTTAATCCCATTTAACTAAATCCTCGTGTAACTAAACCCCCGTGAAACTCAACCCCATTTAACTGAATCCCTATGTAACTAAACCCCCGTGTAACTGAATCCCCGTGCAGCTGAACCACCGTAAAACTGAAACACCGTGCAACTGAACCACCGCGCAATTGAACCACCGTGCAACTGAACCACCGTGTAACTGAACTATCGTGCAACTGAACCACCGTGCAACTGAACCCTCGTGTAACTGATCCATCGTACAACTAAACCACTGAACTCAGATTTTCAGTTCTCTAAAAATATTAGGCAATATCATTGGGTCAAACACAAGTTAGAATTTTTACATGTTCAACCTTGTTGAAATTGTTTGTTTCTTAAATTCATGATATAAACGCCTGTCAAAAGTATTCATGAAAAAGCTTTGTTTTATTTTTGCAAAAGAAAAAGAAGATCCGATGTCACAAACCATTAAAGCTGATTTATTACTCTTTTTCAGATGCATCAGACCTTCTGGACGATAAATAATAAACATATGTGTTGAAAATATTTGACCTTTGTGAATCTAGATAACGAATTTCAATCAGATGTCTTTGAGGAGATTGCAGCTAAAAAGGACATGGGAGGGGGACTTATTGCACTCCAGCTTTTTTTAATTCCTTCAACTTGCCTTGAAAGTTTTAACTTCATACCCTCAGGTTTATACCCTTAGCTGTTCTCGACACATTGCAGATGCACATAGTACATCTTGATTTAGTTGAAGATGCTCCTAAATATTTTCCGAACAATGTGACGGCTGATACCGTCAGCCATTATAAATGTTCCTAGTATTTCCTTTTTTCACAACCAATAAAGGAATAAATGCTTTTTGATTGTGTTTGGCATTCTTCTTGACATTTCCCTAAGGTTTGACCTTAGTGCTGCATGTTTTTTTTTTTTATTTATAGGATCAAACATGCCATCTTTTCTGTATAAAAAAAAACTTATATGTTAACAATAGGCAACTTGTATAACTTACAGCCCTTGCACCAGAGGCTGAGGGTTGTGAACCATAGTTATTCAACTATGACATAGTTATTTAACCTTTGAACTGTTTTAAACAAAATGGCCGTCACAAAATTTAGATCGGATGTATTTGGGGAAAAAATAGGGTGAGGTGGAAGCCCTCCGATCAGTTTTAACTCCGAAAAAAAATGCACTGGAAATTTTGATTTCCTATTTTCCTATTATAAATTTTGACTTCCCCCCAAAGTTCATACAAAAATTTTTTCTACAAAAACCTTAAGTGTTAGCAATGAGCAACTACCTTAACTTACGGCCCTTGCCCCGGATGCTTCTGGTGGGGTTGTTAACCCCAAAGGCACGGTTATTTGACCTTTACACTATTTTGAACAAAATATCTATTTTTTATTTTGATCGGATGTATTTGGGGGGCAAATGTCGGTTAAGAGGGAAAGGCTGATTGTCCTCTGATTACCTTTGATTCTTCAAAATTGAACTTGAACTGTCAATTTCCAATCGAATGATATACGTAAGGCTACGTATATCAAGTTGAAGATTTGACGGAATGGGGTATTTGAGGGGGAACTTAAACTAAATCAAAAGACACTATGTGCATGCAGATTTTCAAAATGACGTATCTCAAAAAGGGATTTGTGTATTAAGTTGGAACTTTCAGAGAGTGCTTAAGGGAAAGTCAATTCACCAAAAGGAAATATGTGCACGCTCAGGCCTGGATTTACCACTAGGTCCCTAGGCCCACAGAAAAGTGAATTCACACAAAAGTGACTTTAAAACATCACAGGAATTCCATGGTCACTTATAAACTGTCAGATGTCTCCAAAAAATGGTAGCTGAAAGTTCGGTATTACCCCTCTCTTTCATCACTTTTTGCTCATCAGTTGCGTTCTGTAATTGCTTCCATAAACCCCGAATTTTTGGGAATAACCCCGAAAATCTTGCAAAAACGGAGCTGAAAAAACGCTTGGTTCTTAAGCGTCAAAGCTTTAAATCCGGCCCTCTGCACGCTACTGCTAATGCTATTACTATTTTAATTACATTTACTACTAATGCTACTACAACAACTACTACTACTACTAGTTCGACTGCTACTTCTATTGCAACCACTTGTAAGCTATAAGTATTAAGATGAAAATTAAGGAACTACATGAACATACAGGTTATCAAAAGGATATATCGGCAATGGGATAGCAACACCTAATTGTATTAAGTTGAAGCTTCTAGAACTTGATGAGAGGAATCTTCGCTGACCAAAAGGCAATATGTTAATACTACTGTTGCTACCAGCACTAGTGCTATTACCATTAATACAACTACTAATACTATTACTGGGACTACCATTACAGCTTTACCTAACGGTAATGAACGGTATGAAGGTGGAATTTTCAGGGAATATTGAGGGTGGAAGGTGAACTGAATCACACCACGCAATCTGGATACAGGTTGTCAAAAGGGCGCATCAGCAATATCCTAGGGACAGGTTGATGTGTTGAAAAAAATGTTGAAGAAAATAAAAGGTGCTATGTGCATACTGCTACTAATTTTACTACTGATACTACGCAAGCTAAGGGTATTAAGCTGAAGCTGTCAAGGAATATTTCGACGGATATTGAACTGTATCAAATTGACTATGATTATGCAATATCTCAAGAACGGCTTCCATTAATAAGTTAGACCTTTCAGGATAAATTGTGGGTGGGGGACTTTGAACTAATGAAAAGTTCATAGTTTGCAATAAAAACAAAATAAACACTTTATCGGGCCATGCTCTTGGCGATAGGCCCCAATCCTGAAAGTTTCATTCAATTTAGAGGGTTTAGGGGATACACTGATGAGTAATACAAGTTAGAAACCGCAAATGAAGCGAGAAATAGATTTTGAGCTTTTAATCAGCCTTAGGTCAAACTTATTTTTAGGCCTTGACTTAGGTTCAGGATTTGATTTAAATGAGGGTTGGGTAAAGGAGGCTCGAGTTAAATAGGGGTTTGTTAGAACGGGGGTTCAGCATGTAACTCTATAGCCCCTTTTTTGTTTTTCCCAAAACCCTCATATTTTCTATGATCGTTTGTTTCAACTTCTGTTCGTTTTGGGTTTCTTTTTTTTTTTTTTGTAGAAATTTCTTATCATTTTGGGTTTGAATTATTATAGGAATTTATTTATGCCAGTATTTGGTTTAATATGGCTCTTTACTTTTCTTTGAAAAATAGTTTCTCGAAAGAATCTTTTAATTAATTTAAAGAAAGCACAACCAAAAGCGACTTTTTTGTTATCTAAATTCTCAAAGTTCCGATATTTTCAGTAAAGATTTTTATTACTCAACGTTCAGGAAAGGCCTGATTCATCTAAGAAAAAAAAAAAAAAAAAAAATCAAATGAATGTTTCCAAAAACAAAGAGAAAGTAGCTTTTGTGTCGTCCCACCGAAGCAGGTAATTAACCTTTTTTCAAACCAAACGATAACTAACTACGAGCGTAGAAAATACCACGAAATGAAAACAACAAAAGAAGCAAAGTGGTAAAAAAAACATTACAATATGTAGACGATGAGAGCCACCGTTTACCAGCACCCCCCCCCCCCCCCCCCCCACCGCCAAAAACATCCCTTGAGAAAATAACACCTCAAGGAAAATACACCCTCCCGCCAGAAAATACTTACCCGTGGAAAATCTCCCCCCCCCCCCGAAAAAAATACCTCTTGCGGTTGGTTAGTCTCCATCACTTTCGGCTTATAAAAAAGACTAGAAGTGCCTGAGGATTATCTAACAATTTCTGCCTGCATCCTCCTGCCATCTCTCTCTTAGACCTAATTCTGCATTTATCTGAAGGCTCAATGAGAGTTGAGATGTTTCGACATCAAAATGCACCCTTTGAGGTATCTCCCTCTCGCCAATCAGATAACCCATTGCAGATAACAATCAGATAACCCCATTGCAGATAACAATCAGATAACCCCAATGCAGAAGTTTCAGTTCCTTTTTAAGTTTTTTGATTTGTCTATTACTTACAGATAGTATTTGTCATTGGGAAACATACGGAAATTATTTGCGTGGGGGTTTTCTGGAAGATTTTTTATGAAAAAAGTATTTTCACGGAGGGGGTGGCAAGATTTACACATAAGTTCCTCTTTTCCACTTCCCTTCGAACTTCTCAATTAAATTAAAAATAACAAGACTCAAAGAAGATTTTTAAATTTTGAAAACCATAATTTCCGCGAGAGGGGTATTTTTCAGGTGAGGGGTTTCCGTGGGTGGAGGGGAAATTTTCCGCGGGGGAGAGGGGTAAACGCTTAGACCCGTAGAAAGTGACAGGGTGAAGGGAACCCCTCATTAACAAACATAAAAAAAAAGAGAAATAAATCTGGATTTAAGAGTTTATGACGTCCGATTTTCTTTGTTTTTGTCTTAAAAAAGCAAACAATTCCAATAAGGTTGAACATGTAAAGATTCTAACTTGTCTTTTACCCAATGTAAGTACGGTGGTTGAGTTGCACGAGGGTTCAGTTGCACGGTGGTTCAGTTACACGGGGGTTTAGTTAAATTGAGTTGCACGGGGGTTGAGTTGCACGAGGGTTCAGTTGCACGAGGGTTGAGTTGCATGAGGGTTCAGTAGCACGAGGGTTCAGTTGCACGGGGATTGAGTTGCACGATGGTTCAGTTGCACGGCGGTTCAATTGCACGGTGGTTCAGTTGCATGGTGGTTCAGTTGCTCGGGGTTCAGTTACGATGGAACCGGTATCAATGACTGTGCCACCAAATCTCCAGGCGCTGCACTAATAATGCATCCAAAGAGAGATAAAGAATGTGTTTACAACTTTAAAGAACAATGAGCGATTTTGTTTACCAGTCCTTGTATTAAAAAAAAAAAAAAAAAAAAAAAAAAAAAAAAAAAAAAAAAAAAAAAAAAAAAAAAAAAAAAAAAAAAAAAAAAAAAAAAAAACTCAGAAAGGAAATATTTAATAAAAATATAGAAAAAACAAGACAATTTAAATAAAAGCGTAGATATGCCACTTCAAGTGACTGTTGAAACATACAGAAGCTATAGTAGCATAATAAGGGGCAATTGTAAGGGGCATTAGATTAATCAGGAGTCGATGGTGTACAAGCGAAGATCTAATTGGAAGACCCAAATAATTAATACGCCTAAAGTCTGAAGTGGGTAAAGGCCATCATTAATTAAGTCTTGAGTCTTAAGATTTAAGTCTTGCAACTTACATCCTACTGAATTACCACAGTGAAGCTACATGTAATCTTTAGAAAACTCTAAGAATGAGTGAAAAGACCTAGCAAAAATTACGACGCAATTGCACGTGTCAAGTCAATGGCTCGAAGAAATAAACCATATTTCACCACTTTCTAAGAGTTTATTTTTCCAATACAATTACACTGTTCTTTACGATCCAACATTAAAGGTACCATAGGAAAGAAACTTCCTAGGCAACTAAGGGAAAATTGTACAGCAATTTCCTAGCTATTAAAAATTCGAGTTCCCAGGGAATTTCATCTTGAAAATAACATAAGCTTATGCCTCCATAAACCATAAAGCAAAATTACATACAAAACTGAATTTACCATGACTTGATCAATTTTTTTTTCATTTAAAAGCAAAATTAAAACAAACAAACTTTTCTTATGCACAAGAAGGTTCGCTGCCCACTCTCTACTCCCCTCGGTCAGGGCACTAAAATTTGACAGGCACCTTTCTGGAAAGCATTCTAGAATGCATTTTAAATAGCCAGTTTGTGGTTCCAACAACTATGTTACCAATTATCTTCCAAAACATTTGAACAAACAGCATTATATCCTAAAGCAAATGGAACTAAATGATAACTTTCATTCTCAAAACATTATGATAAAAAAAAAGAAATGTTTTCATTCCATTATTCTTAGGTCACAACATCACCTTACGAAGGGTTAAGACAGAAAAAGGAAAAGCTTTAATAAAAGGAGGAGTGGTTAAAGGGGATAGCAGACCTTTTACACACTGGGTGATGCTAGTTTGTTTCAATTTCAAAATCGTTCTTTACTTTCACTTGAAAAAACTAGTACCCCCCCCCCCCCCCACCTATAGCGCTCCTAAAACTGAATTTAATTTTTGTGCAATATGGCCTCGTGAATAAGGACTCGTATAGGTGTCTTTGTTTTGCATCAGTAACACCAGGTTTCTCTAAATATGAGCAGAGCTGCCCCCTCCACCAAACACTCTTTACGCATGAGCTCAACTGTTTTTTCAAAATATTTTTTAAAACTAAAATTTCCCACAAGAATTTCCCACAAAATCTACCATTTCAGTTATAAAAGGGTAGCTATTACGTTCTCAGCACCCACATTACACAACTAGAACAAACAGCGCCAAATAAGAGCTGAGGGGTAGACTCCAAGCCACTCCAAATTGAAGTGAATAACCACTCGAAAAGCAAAATCTTGAAAGTTCAAGACTTGGACCTCAGAATGAGTGTATGGCCTTAACGTACTCTCCCCTCCCACCCAAAAGTCCCATTGACCTTCCCTCTGATAGTTAATGCGCACACACATAGAGACGACACACACATAGAGACGACAATCATCACCCTCTTCAGGGGGGTGGATCCCCTCAAGAAGGTTCACATTTTTCGCTTCAAGATCTATTTCGTTAAAACAAAAAAAGGGAAAATTAGCCATAAAGCATATCAAATTTGATTTCCCAACATCTTGACATATAATCCGGATTCAAGCAGAACAAAAACGCAATAAAGTCTAATGGATATTTTCGACACAGCAATCAGAGTCACTTAGAGAACCGTTCTGAATCCAAAGTCTCCTAATAAAGGATTGCACAAAAGTATCAAAGGAAGAGCAAACTCGATAAGACGATTTGTTAATCCCACGATGAGATGCAAAATATCAACAAATGCCTTCTCATAGAGTTGAACTCGGTAGGAAAAAAAGAAATGCATCAACAGCTTTAAAAATGAACTAAGGAGATTGAAGGTTCTATAAATGAATTAGTTCATGGACAAAAAATACAGAAGCATAAGAACTGTCCACATTTTGAATAAAAATTCATGTTCAGTCTTCAGCTTCGAAAACAGAAATAGAAAATAGAATAGAAAAGACAAATATCTTACGATAAGGTAGGTATGCGAGGCGAAAGGCTCAATATTTTTGATGACTTATTCTATATTTTAATTTCGCTTTCATTTTTTTATTAGCTGTATCGTCTTCCCCCAAAAATCCAAGTTACAACCTGGTCATGATATCAAGATGAACATAAAGCCCATCTAAAATCCCAACAAATTAAAACTAAATTAGAACTAGAAGTAAGATAACGTACACTTTAATGCTCGAATTATTTTCAATTCGTTTTACTCATCATTTTAACTGGCTGAGATTTTACCTTGGCTTATTTTGTTTTTCTTTTTATGCTGATATAATATTTTCTCCTTTACTCAATTTGAGCAAATTAAACCGAAAAGCACAGTACGAAAATTTTGTTAGTTACTGTCTCTTTAAAGAATTGATTTACTGGAAAAAAAAAATCCAAGTTATGATTCACTCAGTATTTCTGCCCTAAATCAAAACATAGTATACAAAAGTTCATCAGTTATGATTTAGAATCATTATCTTCTGGTGTCACTCTTCTCATAGATTGATAAGGGTGTAGATATAGTTACTTCCTTTTTAAATAAGATCTACTAACTATAGCAATTTATTTATGACAATTAATAACCGAATTATTAAATTAGCCAAACAGTTTTTTCTCTCCTCCGAATTACATTACATAGTCCTAATTTGGATTTTCCGCGAAGAAATGGTTTTCCGCAGGGGGGAGAACTGAAATTTTTCAAATACTTTTCAAGATGCACTATGTTTTTATGGATTAAAGCTTCTACCCGGTGCTGAGATTCTGCAATAGAAAGGTAGTTCACCCTCTATATATATGTATTTTTACTGGGTGTACTCAATCTACACACTGACGCATCTTCTTTACTCTACTACTGAATATTTCCTCTCTATTAATCCCAACCCAAAATTAAGCTTTTTCCTTCACTGAATTAGGAAAAAAATTAACGAAAACATGTTTCAAAATTATTCTATTTCAGTCTTTGAAAGGGTGTTTATTCAACATGATTCCCGCAATTATGCATTCACCGGAAACAGTGTACGGTAATTGAAATGCAGAAGCCGTTGCATTCGAAATACTGTTAGGGAGGGAGGGGGGTGCTAGGTAGCCTGTATAGCTAGCTCTAAGTCTCCTCCTTGGAAAATAAAAACTACCTACTGGAAAACTAGGCTACAAAATTTGCAACTTTATGTATTTTCGTCCTTGACTCTGGTGTTCAGACTCGCCAAGAACTTTAAGTTTAAGTATACACTTTTTTTTTTTTAAGCAATCATTTGCTTCATCTTCAAAGTTTATTTCTGAGATTTAAGGTGATTTCCTAAAGGTTCTGCTGGATTAAGATTAAGTACTGCTGGATTAAGATTAAGTTCTGCTGGATTAAGATTAAGATGAGATTAAGTACTTTACTAGTACTTAAAATTAATCAAAACAGAAGAAAAAGAGAACATAAAACAGAAAATAGTCGCTATTAAAAAGAAGTTTGATTTTTAAAAAACCTTAATTTTTGCTTTTCCAATATTTTCGTTGGAGCCAACAAGAGATACGGTCATCTCATACTGATCACCATAGTTTGTTTATTACTTAGCTCTTTTTTGACTAGATTAACTAATTAGATAAATTTCAATTAAATCTTCCTGATCTTGATCTTGAATAAAGATTTTTTTTTTTTATAAGACTTGTTTTGTTCTATTTCATAAACTTCCCCCTTTGGTTTAAGCAGCAAGTAATTTTCCTTTAAAAATTACTATTTTACCAACATATAAGTAGCAATTACAACAGAAATACCATTACTGTTAGAAACTTTAGCTTTAATTATAAATTTTATCTGAATTTATCTTTAATTATAAATTTATCCGAATACAAATGGAATCTGATTCCATATAAATGGAATCTGAAATAACAATTTCGAAACAGAAGGTCATTTTTTTTCTTTTTCTTCAAAACTTTTCGGTTTTGATATGTATTATTTCTTAGACGCGAAGTGCTATGAAAAGTAGGCAAGAAGACATGCACTCTTCTATATCTGAAAATGAACCGTACACTAAGAAATAAAAAAGACTACACAATGAACCGTTTCAAGGATGATAATCATAACCCATATGAAAATGGTACGGGAGCGTTCCCATTTATTACTCGTGGGATATTGTTGCATGTGCTTTAACCGCAGCTATAACCCATGAGTCACAAGTCTAGCTTTCTCTTTTCTTTGAAATTATGAAAAACATGACAAACACTGTTTTGTTTTAGACCAACGATGCAAAAAAAAAAAAAGAATAAGTCACCTAGGATAGCAAGTGACACAATATCGTAACCTGCTTCATCCTTAAAATAGAATGGATGTCTAACATATGATAAAGTACGAATATGATAAATTTGTATGGTTTTCCAGCGTAAAGGGTAGGTCTTGCGTTAGTATCAATCTTAAAATTACAGAGTATTACATTCCACTACAGCCCAAAACAAGTTTCAGACGAAAGGAAGATGCCCCCCCCCATCCCTCAAGGCAGGTATTTGATATTTAACTTTGGGTGACTATCATAGGCAGCACGCAAGCACTGCCTAAGAAAGAACGATGTGGGCACAATGTGTTTTTTTTTTTCTTCAGCCGGGCACTTCGTATAAAAGGAGTTGTCGTAGAAACTTCGAAAAGGGCTCATTCGATTAGAAATTGGAGTGGCTAGTGCCCTTTTTAATAGTCGAAAGTGAGTGGAGGACAACTAGCCCCCCCCCCCCACGCCCATCATTCCCCCAAACACATCCAATCAAAATTTGAGATAGCCATTT
Source organism: Artemia sinica (assembly GCA_027921565.1). Classification (NCBI taxonomy): domain Eukaryota; kingdom Metazoa; phylum Arthropoda; class Branchiopoda; order Anostraca; family Artemiidae; genus Artemia; species Artemia sinica. Next base: position 41,475,962 of record CM051269.1, on the reverse strand, counting down.
TGTCAGCGTAGTTGATTTCCAGATAGAAAGTATGTTTTTTAAGAGGACACTCCCCCATAACCCTCAGGGCAAGGTTTTTAAGTTATGCCCTGAGGGCATATAAGAACGATTTTGGCACAATGTACTATGTATTATTTTTTTTCCTTTAGAGCAGGGCAATTCATATGGAAGTGGTCGTCTTAGAAACTTCAAAAGGGGCTCATTCGATTGGAAATTGAGAGTTCGAGTGCCCTTTTTAATAGTAGAAAGTGATTGGAGGGCAACTAGCCCCCCCCCCCCCCCCCCCCCACGCCCATCATTCCCCCAAACACATCCAATCAAAATTTCGAGATAGACATTTTGTTCAGCATAGTTGATTTCCAGATAGAAAATATATTTTTGAGGAGGACACTCACCCACAACCCTCAGGGCAAGGGTTTTAAGTTATGCCTTGGGGGCATATAAGGTTTTTATAGAAGGCGTTGTCGTAGAAACTTCAAAACAGGCTCATTCGATTGGAAATTCGAAGGGCTAGTACCCTTTTCAATAGTCGAAAGTAATTGGAGGGCAACAAACCCCCCCCCCACGCCTATCATTCCCCCAAACACCACCAATCAAAATTTTGAGATAGCCATTTATTCAGCGTAGTTGATTTCCACATAGAAAATATGTTTTTGAGGAGGACACTCCCCCACAACCCTCAGGGCAAGGGATTTTAAGTTATGCCTTGGGGCATATAAGGTTTTTATAGAAGGCGCTGTCGTAGAAACTTCAAAACAGGCTCATTCGATTGGAAATTCGAAGGGCTAGTACCCTTTTCAATAGTCGAAAGTAATTGGAGGGCAACTAGCCCCCCCACGCCTATCATTCCCCCAAACACAACCAATCAAAATTTTGAGATAGCCATTTATTTCAGCGTAGTTGATTTCCACATAGAAAATATGTTTTTGAGGAGGACACTCCCCCACAACCCTCAGGGCAAGTGTTTTAAGTTATGTCCTTGGGGCATATAAGGTTTTTATAGAAGGCGTTGTCGTAGAAACTTCAAAAAAGGCTCATTCGATTGGAAATTCAAAGGGCTAGTGCCCTTTTTAATAGTCGAAAGTGATTGGAGGGCAACTAGCCCCCCCCCACGCCCATCATTTCCCCAAACACATCCAATCAAAATTTTGAGATAGCCATTTTGTTCAGCGTAGTTGATTTCCAGATAGAAAATGTTTTTGGGGAGGACACTCCCCCCCACAACCCTCGGGGCAAGGGTTTTAAGTTATACCCTGGGGGCATATAAGGTTTTTTTATAGAAGGCGTTGCCGTAGAAACTTCAAAAAAGGCTCATTCGATTGGAAATTCAAAGGGCTAGTGCCTTTTTTAATAGTCGAAAGTTATTGGAGGGCAACTAGCCCCCCCCCCACGCCCATCATTCCTCCAAACACGTCCAATAAAAATTTTGAGATAGCCATTTTGTTCATCGTAGTTGATTTCATGATAGAAAATATGTTTTTGAGGAAGATACTCCACCACAGCCCTCAGGGCAAGGGTTTTGAGTTATGCCCTGGGGGCATATAAGGTTTTTATAGAAGGCGTTGTCGTAGAAACTTCAAAAAAAGCTCATTCAATTGGAAATTCAAAGGGCTAGCGCCCTTTTTAATAGTCGAAAGTGATTGGAGGGCAAATCATCCCCCCCGCGCCCATCATTCCCTCAAAGACATCCAATCAAAATTTGGAGATAGTCTTTTGTTCAGCGAAGTTGATTTCCAGATAGAAAATATATTTTTTTGAGGAAGATACTCCACCACCGCCCTCAGGGCAAGGGTTTTAAGTTATGCCCTGGGGGCATATAAGGTTTTTATAGAAGGCGTTGTCTATCTCAAAAATTTTGAGATAGCCATTTTGTTCATCGTAGTTGATTTCATGATAGAAAATATGTTTTTGAGGAAGATACTCCACCACAGCCCTCAGGGCAAGGGTTTTAAGTTATGCCCTGGGGGCATATAAGGTTTTTATAGAAGCCGTTGTCGTAGAAACTTCAAAAAAAGCTCATTCGATTGGAAATTCAAAGGGCTAGCGCCCCTTTTAATAGTCGAAAGTGATTGGAGGGCAAATAGCCCCCCACCAGGCCCATCATTCCCTCAAACACATCCAATCAGAATTTGGAGATAGTATTTTGTTCAGCGAAGTTGATTTCCAGATAGAAAATATTTTTTTGAGGAAGATACTCCACCACCGCCCTCAGGGCAAGGGTTTTAAGTTATGCCCTGGGGCCATATAAGGTTTTTATAGAAGGCGTTGTCTATCTCAAAAATTTTGAGATAGCCATTTTGTTCATCGTAGTTGATTTCATGATAGAAAATATGTTTTTGAGGAAGATACTCCAACACAGCCCTCAGGGCAAGGGTTTTAAGTTATGCCCTGGGGGCATATAAGGTTTTTATAGAAGGCGTTGTCGTAGAAACTTCAAAAAAAGTTCATTCGATTGGAAATTCAAAGGGCTAGCGCCCTTTTTAATAGTCGAAAGTGATTGGAGGGCAAATAGCCCCCCCACCAGGCCCATCATTCCCTCAAACACATCCAATCAGAATTTGGAGATAGTCTTTTGTTCAGCGTAGTTGATTTCCAGATAGAAAATATGTTTTTGAGGAGGACAATACCCCCCCCCCCACAACCCTCAGGGCAAGGGTTATAAGTTATGCCCTGGGGGCATATAAGGTTTTTATTGAAATCTTTGTCGTAGAAACTTGAAAAAGGGCTCATTCTATTTGAAATTGGAAGGGCTAGTACCCTTTTTTAATAGTCGAAAGTGATTAGTGATATTTTTTGTTGTTGTTGCTGTTTAGACCAGGGCACTTCGTATCGAAGGAGTCGTCGTGGGAACTTCGAAAGCGGCTCATTCGATTGAAAATAGAAAGAGCTGATGCCCTTTTTAATGGTCGAAAGTGATTAGAGGGCTCGTTTCGAGTCAAACTCAAAACGAGCAGAAATTAACCTAAGTTGGGCGCAAAACCCCTATGCCTTCCCAAGGCCAGAACAAAATTTTCACTTTACTGAAAAAATACAAATGAATGGGCATTGTCAGTTTAATATACATATACTGATATTTAGTAATCAAAATGTTAATATTATTTGATTTATTAAGGTTATAAAAGTAAAAACATTTTGCGTCCAACTTATATTAATTTCTGCTCGTTTTGAGTTTGACTCGGTTATTTATTGTAATTTCTGCTCGTTTTGGGTTTCATTTATTTATCGATGCTGATTTGTGGTAGTTTCACGCTTGGTAGATTATCTGATTTTATTTTTGCTCATTTTTTGTTTAATGGAGTTCTTTAAATTTCTTTGAAAGACTTATTTTGTGGAAAAAGTTTTTTCAATTAATCAATAATAAAACAGCACATTACCTTTGTATTCATAAAATTCCTTCTCGTAGCGTCCGAGCTTTTTCACTTTGATGCCCGAAGCAACTCTCATCAGATGCCTTGCCGATTCTTCAGACCGAAATCTTTTAGGGAGTTGGACTCGAAAGTACTTCAAAATGTTTTTCAAACGAAAGTTGAAGAAGATCCTTCTTGGAAACCTAAAGGAGTTAATTGAAACAACAGAGTAGACACATTCGTTTCGTTCATCCATTATACTTAACAGCAGGAAAGTTAATGATCAAATTCAAAGCGCTCTCAGACCTTAGACCCATTGGTAAGTCCATGTTTTCGTAAATCACAAATTAGAAACAAAAAATCTCTTTCTAGTCACTTTTTTGGAGCGTGTTATTAAGAAGAAAATTTTTGAAAGTGCAAGAAAGAAAATTGTCACGTTATGTGGCAACTTGGCTTATACAGGCATCCCGGTTTACGACTTAATCAGAAATGAAGGATTTTGTACAACGAATTAAAGTAAATATGAAAGACTATATTTGGATAGCTTTTTGAGAGACACTAATTAGGAGAAATTTTGAAGTGAACATTAAAAAATCAAGTGAAAAACTATATATCAAAAAGGGTCCCAATTAAGGAGCCACAGAAATGCAAGACTTCCTATGCATTTATTATTCTTTTCGCACACAAATATACTTCTGCACTCGGCAAAAAAATTTATGAAGTAAATTTTAACTTGCTTTTTATCTTCTGAAGAAAAGATGCACGTTGATGACTGGTGAACAAATAATCAGAGTAGCTCTGAACAAAATAGGCAAAATAGTTATACTGGCTACATACGACCGACAGAAATCGGACACAAAAAAATGAACATCTAGTGAACTCAGTTATACGAAGATGTGGATCAGTTCTGACAGTTGAAGACCTCGATATATACAAAATAACAATTTCTGTGAGAATTTTTCCCACCGCGTACAGAACCACAGACAGGAACTGTATAAACCGTGCCTTTCAATAACTAAATATCCTAAACTTAAGTCTCTTTAGTTTAAGCTGTTTCAATTCAAGGATATTTTTACAAGATAAAGTTATAAATTTATTTTTGAAGCCACTTAAGAAGTTAGACACTTCGAGGAGAGGAAATCAATTAAAAAAAAGGTGAATAATAATACAAAGTAAGTAATTGCAGTAACTCTGACATTATTTTATTTCTAGAAGAAACAGAACAAAGCTTCTTGAACATTTGATGACTGCTTCCCGTCAAGTTTTATTTATTTAATTTCTTTAATTTATTTATTTAATTTATTAAATAAATTAACTTAATTTATCCATTTCGTCCATTTATTTAATTGTAACGGATTACACAAAGGTCGGATTGAGTCTGCATCCCCCAAAAAGGTATAACCAGGACACTAAATCTTGCTTCTCATAAAGTTTAGTTTAAATGTAGCGCAGGAGCGGATCCAGGATTTTTTTAGGGGGTGGGCGCAAAATAGGTTGAACCGATAAACTTGCGTTAGGAGCAAGTTTAATTAACGCAAAATTGCGTTTATTAAGTAAATTACACTACTTTAGACGATGTTAGGGGTGGGGGGCGCCCCCTCACCTCACTGGACCCGCCACTGATAAAGCGACTATTTCTGGTAAATTCTAATGATAAGAATTTGAAGATTCCTCCCCTCCAATTTTGAGCATCAAGGATATATGGCACTGATAGAATAGGACCCTAACGGTATAGTTTTTTGAAAAAGTACCTTCTAGCTATAGAAATTAATACACAAGACACTATGGATATCCTTGACAAGCAAATGAATTCATTTAGCATGCTTTTCAAAATCAGCACAACTCGTTTGACGTTAACCATCTTAGGGAAAAATATGTAGGGTATCAGCACAGCTCAATTAGCACATCAACACGACCAGTTTAACGTTAAAATCGATGAGGTACTAACGGAAAAATCTGTCATATATTAGCATAACTCGATCAGCAAAACAGCACAACCAGTTTAAAGTGTGATGGGTTGGGTCTTCAGGCTAAAGTATGGGTCTGGGGTCTACAGGCTAAAGGGATGGTTCCACAGGCTAAAGTATGCCCCGGGAAGGTATTTTGAAGTACCTACCTCCAATCCTTCTCCTTCTAGAGGGTCCTGACCTTTAAAAATCTTTGTGTTATAAAAGTGAAACCTTGCAAAATAGATCTTCTACTTAAATGAAGCACAACAAAATTGTTTTCAGCTTCACAACTTTGCTCAATCCCAATTTATAAGGTTTTAAAGATATGCAAATACATTTCCTAAATTTTGAAAAAAAAAAGCACTCATATGAATTAAAATTCTACTCAAATAACAGAAATTGCCTTTTCAGAACTAAACCTTCAGAAAAAAAAAAAAACTGATAACTGAAAATTAAGCTAAAATGTTGTTTTGTCAAAATTTCAAAAGATGATAGACCTGTCATGTAGGCAAATTTCAGGACCCTTTAGAGGGAGAAGGAGTGGAGGCAGGTACTTCAAAATACCTTCTCGGGACATAATTTAGCCTGTAGACCCATCCCTGAAAGTTTCATTTTTCTAACCTAACCCCTTTCCAAGATAGCCAAAAGTAGCCAAAGTAGAATTTTACCTTTTAATTTTTCTATCATATCTCAAAATGCACATGCTTTCTGTTTAAAATTTTACATATCGTGTCCCCTTCCTTTTTTTTATTTGCTGCTACGAGAGTGTTGGGAACACTTGATTCACTTCTTCCAATATTTCATCAACGAAACCAAATCTCCATTGCTATTAATATTACTATTTTATTGTCAGTCATAACAGCCATAAAGAAAAACAAAGACAGAGTATACGAAGAAAAAAGATGAAAACAAAAATACAATTCAGCAAGGTACTAAAATACCACACTAGTTCAGGAGGACCCAGAGTTGCTTAATTCTTCTTACAATAGCTGTAAGAATCCGTAATATTCCCCTTCTTGTACTGCGTTTTAAGGCACCAGGTTCCAACACGGGTTAAAACCCAGCTCTGCACCAGTCGTTTTCAGAAGTCTGGGTTCTACACGAGTCTGTTATTAACTGTTTTTAGCCGTCGTGTTTTCTATCGTGTTCAAACCCGGGTTTCTTAAATCTGGAACCTGCTTTAGTACCAAGTTCAAACACGGGGTTGCCAGTAATTGGCGCAAGAAATAAAAACTGAACTACAAACACGAGTTTACAGTTAATGAATTTTGTTACAGATCTTCACAATCAGTTCCCCCCCCCCCAGTCCTCAAGGGCAATGGTTGTGATTTATGTCCTGGGGGTATATAAGGTTTTTATAGAAAGTGTTGTCGTTGAAACTTCAAAAAGGGCTCATTTGATTGGAAATTGAGAGGGCTAGTACCCTTATTAATAGTCGAAGGTGATCAGAGGCGAATGCATCCAATCAAAGGTCCCTTCCCAGGCCCATCATTTCCCCAAACAGATCCTGTTAATTAGGATCTGTTGTTCATTTTTTGTGGCCTTCATCATTGTGCTGAAAAAACTATCCATAAATTCAGTCCTTCACAATATGACTAATTTATGCATCTCTTTAAGATACGGTTGAAATGCAATAATAGAAACAGCTTATAAAATTTGAATGACCTTTATAGAAAACAGTAAAAATTAATGAAAATCTGAAGCATAACTAACGAACAAATACCTTTGTACTTCTTGATCTATTTTTTTTTTTCTTCTTAACCTCAAGTTACTGAAGTCTACATCAGTTTAAAAGTTCATATTATACGATTCTTGAATTCTTGCCTTCCATCCTACCATAAGACGTTTTCAGCAGAGCGGGTTCCGACCCTGTTCTTTGGTGGTATAACCCGCATTTTAAAAAACGCTAGTTGCACTACACACGTCCAACCCGTGTTGAGACCCGCGGTGTCTGGAAACGCAGCTTTGGATATACCGCTATTTTCTGCGCAACAGAATGGCGCATCTATAGAACACGCTTTATATAGGTTTCTTTTCTGTTGTTGTGAATATTATATTTCACGATCAGCCCACATCTTATGTGTCGGAGGCACGAACGTAGGGAAGGGTTACCCTAGACCTTTAAATTTACACTAGATACTAGCCAGAACTTTTCATATGTTGGAATTTTTCTGTCGGATATTCACAGGTAGATGGTTATAAAAGCTGAAAATAAAGCTAAATTTCCAAATATCGTTTCCAATATATAGAATTAGTTTCTCCCCCCCCCCCTAGACAAGACATTGCCAACGCTCATGGTCGGCTATTTTTAATATTAATTTTTTTTCAAAATTATCTTTTTTTTTGGCTTTCAAAGGTACCAAACTAAGTTTCTAAGTGCAAATCAATCTTCTTTTTTTTACAGGCTGTATCTTTTTTATACAATGCCCTATTTTTCACTCTGTAGTTGACAAGGAGTCCCGGTTCCATTCTCTTGTTGATTCATGATCTATTTGAGTAAAACTTTTATGGACCGGCAAAGGATATGAGATTAGCTCCTACAAACTGCAAAAGGAAAGACGAAAGTTATGAAAAGCTTATCTTTATTGTTCAAGCATAAGCTCCTACTTTTCATACTCTTTTTAACTAATCAATTTTTTGCTGAAAGAAAACATTCATCCTCAAACAAATGATGTCGCTAGAAACATAAAAAATAAATATATACAAACTGTAAAAATTAAAACAATTACGTTTTCCGACAGAATCAGCGAGCCAAAATTAGACACCAGTAAAAAAATAATTTCTTATTTTTTACTAAACCTTTCCATTTTTACTTAAAATAAAAGGAAAATATAATAGGGCGCAAAAACTTAAATTAAGAAGTGAACTTTAAGGTTCTAATTTAGAGTTCCCTGTGTTAAGTAAAAGTTTTACCCATTTTTATATTTTTACTTCATTTGAAGTACAGATAGTTCTTTCAATCAAAATGTTCGAAAGGTCCAAACATTATGCCTCAACGGGAACCATAACCCATACTACCTAGAGGCTAAGGATCTTAAATCACGTAATGGACCCATTCTTTACATTAAAATTTAGTAGAAAAAGTGGGCACGGTGTACTTTTGTTAAAACTGGAATCATGCAAACAATTTAAATATGCATAAATAGAGACACCAATACGGCCTGTGACACCCACCCCCACCCCAAGCTATTCCTGAAGTGCGGAAATTTCATAAAAAAGGCGGGCTTGTTCTGTCATGGTTGCAGCGATAGATGCAACCTAGTAAAGAGCGAACCACAGCCCATAGTAACCAAAAGTTAAAGACGAAAAAACTACCTAAAAAACTACCTAGTGAAAAAATTGCCATCTGACACTGATTCAGGAATGGTAACTGTTTTTTCGGTTCGTCGTAAAAGTAAAAGTTTATTGCGAAAGGAAATTTATGGTGATTTCGAAAAAAAAAGTCTGAAGACCCTAAAATATGGCGTCAGATCAAAATGAAAAGTCTACCATTGGAATCAGCACGGTCGTAAACCTAGTTACGGAAAATTATAATCCCCTCCTTGAACAACAAGGAAACTGACTTTTTTGCATGGGTAGCACTGATCTGTCCCCCGTTTTTTTTTTTTTTTTCTAGCAAAGCTAGGGGGTGACCAGAACATCATAGAGAGATGTGTAATAGCTCATTCAAACGGAAATTAAATTTGCTAGTGCCCTTTTCTAGTGACCAAAAAGATTGGAGGGCAACTAGCCACCCCCCCCCCCCCCTAAAGGCCCCTCCCCCCAAAGTCATCCAATCACAATTTTGAGATAGCCATTTTTTTCAACACAGTTCAAAGGTCAAATATCTTTGGTTTTGGTGATGATATGACCCTCCGTAGTCCCTGGGGAAAGGGCCGCACACTGTATTGGTATCGGACATATTGGTATCACGCGTATCGGTATTGGCGTATTGTTATTGGGTGTATTGGTATCACAGGTATCTAGATAGATTTGTAATAGCTCATATAAAAGATATTGCTCATATACGTCCTTCCTATAAATTCAACCATCAGCAAGTTCCAAATGGCACTAAAAACGGCACTTTTGGTGCCATGTCTCAAGTGGAATAGTTGGGGCTAGTGGGCTACCAGTACTTTTTAGAGTGGCGTTTAATAGCTCATTTGAAAGCTATTGCTCATATCTTCATGATTTTTATCAATTCTACCATCCGTAAGTGTGATATAGCACTAAAAACAATACTTTTGATGCCACTTCTTAAGGAGAAAAGCTTGAAAGTATAAAACGAAATCACCAATGTAATAATTATGGTCCAAAACCCGTAACTGGAGGTTTGCAAGAACACGTCTCATATGTTCCTCCTTCAAGCCCCCTTAAAAAGCTACGCAATTAAGGTAAATACACTAATATATTAAATCAGCTTATTAGAGGCGTGGTACTGTTGGTACAGCGTTCGACTTCAAAATAGGGTGTCTTCCACTCGATTTCTTCTTGGGTATTTTTTTTTTTCAGTTATTGTTTTCTCCCTTCTTTACGATCATTTTCAGAGAATTTCACTGTTTTTGTAAATGTGATGCGCTCATTTTTTAAAGCATGTCCCAGGAAGGTATTTGGTCAAGCATTTTGATTTAAAAGGAGATATAAGATATTTATATAAAAAATCTCTATCACAAGCCCACAAAGGGTCAAATTCGGACTTCGGAGTCGACAATATTAATGGTTGCACTAAAACTGGCAAAAATGCAAAAAAACAACAACAAAAAAGAAAAATCATTATGAACAACCATTTGAAAGTCAATAATTACACTGTAAAAAGTAAATTAAAAAGTTAAAAAGATAAAAACTGGTTAAACTAAACTTACACAAATACCAATCAGAAAAAGAATTAAAAGGGACATAAAAAGGGGGGAGGGGCAAAATAAGTGAATAAATACAAACAAGAACGAGACATAAATATATATAAATTAAAAGGGGCACTAAAAAGTGTCAATAATTCAAGTACACGAAGTCAATAAAAAGTTGAAAAGATAAAAACTGGTCAAGAAAGAAGGGGGAGGGTAGGGGACAAAAATAAATAAATAAGCACAGAAAAAGAGAACGAAATATAAAATATATAGCCTAAAAATTACAGGGGGAACTAAAACAAACAAAAGAGAAGCGACAAGCAAATGAGTGCAAGAACCTGGGCAGCACCATCAGCTAATAAAAAAAAGAGAGAGAAAAAAGAAAAAAAGAGAAAAAAAAGAGAAACTAGTGAGATATTTTATTCATTTTTTCTGTAATGAAGCGGACAAAAGTTCTTTCGTATCTGGAAGTAACGCAGCGAATGGGGCAAAAAACAGGGATGGGCTCAGAAACAGCTCAAGGCGGCCGTAATCTGGATGGGGAGTGACGTTTTGGGAAAATACTTGCCGTCCGAGGGTTTGTTATTGCATTTTTTTTTTTCAAAACAGAGGCACAACAAAACCCTCCTTCGCTCAAGGGTTTATAGACTAGCTTTTTTTAGGAGCAGAGAATATGGCACCTTGCCTTCTTTGAAAATTATTCGCAAAGCTCTTTTTTGAATTGATTTGATTTTTTTCGATTCTTCGCGAGAGATACCAGGGTGCCAAACTGGACAAGCATATTCTAGATGCGGGCGGACAAAAGACGTGTAAATCCTTAAGGAGCGGGAAGGGGGGACGCTGAATTTATTTATGAGCTTAAGGAGGGCGATGGACACATTAGCTCTATGGATGATGTCTTTAACGCGGATATCCCACTTTAAATTTGAAGAAATTGTGACGCCAAGTAGTGTAAATAAGGACACAGAAATTTCAGGAGGGATAGGATTAAGTAAACAGGGCGAGGATGTGAGGAAACAAATCGGCATTATCATGGACTTAGAAGCGTTTACTGTCATGTCTACGTCCAAGGCCTCGTCTCCAATTTCATTGAGGATACTCATAGGGACGCTTATTAAATTTCTGAAGCAATTTTCAACCACCGTTTCGTCATCAACTAATTTCCATCGGTCAGGCAATTCCTTTGCGAGGCTGTTCATCATGACTGAAAAAGGGAGAGGACCTAAGAGAGTACCTTGGGGTATGCCACTGTCGACAGGGAGAGGATTTGAATAATGATTCTGGTATTTGACGACCTGCGATCGATTTGTTAAGAAAGAGGCAACTAATTTCACCAGTAAGAGATCAATACTGAACTCGCTGACAAGTTTCTCAATTGAAATATTATGGTTAACAAGGTCAAACGCTTTCTGAAGGTCGATGGAAATTAAATTTAGCCAGGAATTAGGCTTTTCGAGGATTATCCCAATGTGGGCATTAAGAGAAACGAGGTAGTGGGAAGTAGAGGTGGATCTTAGGTTCCAGAATTGGTTCAAGTCAGTAAGAGGTAGGATTTTTTCCTTTAGCCAGTCTGCAAGGAATCCTTCATAAAGTTTCGAGAAAATAGGAGTAGGAGTAATAGGACGAACGCCATCAAAACGAGGCTTTCCGTTTTTCTTTTTCAAAGGGTTATGAAACCTTTTTCCAAATTGTTGGAATTCGCCCAGGCTTGGTAATCTCGTTAAACAGGGAAGACAAGAGCTTAGAAAGAAAATCACCGAAGGCACTAATAAGAGGAAAGGGGGTATCTAAACGACAAATACTAGTCTTTCTTAGTTTTTCAATTCATCTTTCTATCTCAGACGGGGAAACAGTGGGTAAAGAAGTGGAAAGGGCTCATGTTGGTAATTGGTCGGATAATGCTGGAAGGCTCTGGATAATGGAAGCAAGGAATTTATTATATATTATTGGCACTAATGTCAGGGGACTCGGGTAGATTGAATTTAAGCTGTTCAAGCCTCATGCCACACAGCTTTTTAACCTCAGTATCCCAATTTTTTGGGTTTATTAGTGAACAATTCTTCGACCTTGTTTTTGTAGTACGATCGTGCCAATTTACGAATTTCTCTTTTAATTGATTTTCTTAGTTTATTGGCTTCATCCGGTTTACCACTTTGAAAAGCTTCAATTTGGTTCTAATTAGTGTTTTTATAGTTTGGTTAATAAAGGGTTTATCACTGAAGGACTTTTTAACCTTTTTTTCAGGGAAACAAATTTGATATTTATCAATTAGCTTTTTGTGGAACAGCCATTTTTTCATCAAGATTTTTTAAAGTATAAGCATCGGACCAATCTTCAGTATTCAGCCACATACCAAAAGAAAGAAGACCAGAATTTTGAAGAGGGCGATAAGTGGCATAAGTTATTGAGAAAGAATGCTTAAAATTTGAGGAGGGGGATAAAAGAATCGAAAGTGCAAAAATGAGAGAAATGCTTAATGCAATAATGATTTAGGTCCTAAATTCGTGAAAAACAATTCAAATCAAAACTGCAGAATTTTCTTAGACACGGTAAAAACGATTTGAGGCCTGAGTCAGTGAAAAAAACAGCCAGGTCACGGCTGGTTCAAGGATAGGTCAAGGCGGGATCGGTGGGTATCAGAAAGGTCGACATGATACAGCTTGTTTGAACCGGATCACGCAAAGATTTTCAATCTGCATAATCCGAAAACTATAGTGGGCCGATTGCCTCTTTAACACCTCACCCTAACCCTACTCCCAACTTTTTAATAAAAAGCTAGGCTCGTTGCACATTGTTTGACTTAGAATCGCAGAGGGATTTCGGATATATGCCATTAGAGAGCCAAAGTGAGCCACTCGCCCCATCAACATCCCCCCATTAGTTTTTTTTTATAATAAGGAAGGCACGTGGCGACTTTACTGAAGCAGGGTAGCCTAAGGATATTCAACCTGTACGAGTGGAGAAACGAAGCGGGTTAGTGGCCTCTTGAGCACCCTCAGCTCCCCACCTCAAGACAAATTCTAGGAGAAAAGTATACATGTTTTGCCTTATTTGAACCGGCATCAAACAAGGGCTTTTCAAATTTCTAATCAAACGCAAAAAGTGGGCATGTGGCCCTTTTTTTGTCCTTTTCCTCTCTTATATAATAAAGCAATAGTATTTCAACATGATCCCTATTTACTTATCTAAATCCTCAGACAAGAGTTTCAATTACTACGTTGTCCCGTCCAAATAAAAGCCCAAGCAATATTCGTAAAGGTTAAATAATTAATTATTTTGAGCTAAGTGAAAAACTATAGCAACAGACATCTTCAGCTAAGTCAACTAAATTCCAATAGTAATTGTTTATACAACGGGAGATTTAGAACACTCCCTAATACCAATAAAAGTACAAGGCATTGAGAGCAAATAAAAAATAAATTAATTCCATGTTTCGCCTTAGGAAAAGGGTGATCTATCACTGAGAATAACAGAATTGATTAGACCATAGAATCGTTTTCCTGGTTGGATAGGTTAATTTGGACGTACTTGTAGAGAAGGGGCTCAACTCACACCAGACTCCAGCTGCTAAAACTAGATTTCAATATACAAATTATACAAATAGAAGACCAATTGTTTCTATTCCGTTATTTTGGTTGAAAGACAACATTCAGCGTTTTTGTGTTCCTCCGTTTTCGTTTTGAACAAAACATTAAGATAAGTAGACAAAAATTAAGTGGAAAACACGTATAGCCAAGTCAACCAATTTCCAACAGTAATCATTTACACAACAGGAGACTCCGAACTCTAATAACAGTAATAATACAAGGCCCTCAGAACTAACAGAAACAATATTTTTTATGTTTTACAAAAGCGGAAAGGTGGTTTATTTCAGATAATCACAGCATTGATTAGACCAAAAGATGATTCTTGAAATAAATAAAAAGTTCTTTTGCAAATTTAAAGTAAACTATGAACTGAGAAAATTAATTTGCAACACATTAACAAAAAACACATGCTTTAAAACCTGCTTCTTTCTTCAGCTGCACGGCAAAATTTGACCTTACTGTGTAACATATACTTGAATGATTAAGTTTTTCAGAGCTCAGTAAAATAGAAAAACAACAACAAACAACAAAATATTATAGTAATTTCAAGGCAAGTCAACTTGCCTCTAATACTGAGCGTGGCAGGTGACGCAAGGACCCGACTCCGATCCAATTAAGGGCTGCCACTACCTTTGCTGAGAATCAGTATAAGGTTATTGGCCAATATTGAATGTTGATCAGGACCCGATCGAAACTCTGTGGGGGAAGAAACAGAAAACCCCCTGAATCCGAGTCACTAGAACAATAGCCAGATTAGTTTATCAAAGTATCTGCCAAAACTTAGGTAGGAGTAACATTTCATTTACTAGTTCTGCTCTTTTGATGTCAAGGCTGATTCAACCTCTATGGGGGAGGAGGAACGACATCCCTATTTTTTGTAGTCAAGAAATCTCTCAGTCTCTCAGAACATGTCATCGGTTCTGAAACAAACTTAGCGTGGAGCAAGAGCTATTGTTCTAGCTGTGTCATTTAGGAGCCCAGGCCCCCTCTAATTTCTGTCAAACCTGGGGAATGGTAAGATCTAGTGTCCTTGTTTTGCTTTTCAGTGTCTTGACCTAATCAAGCCTTTACTAAGGGGTGGGGGTTTCTAAAGTTACTCTCATCAAGACATCCACCAGAAGGGGGATGCCAAAACTTAAACAAACTTGGTAAAACGCAGAAACGACTAATTGTCCTAGAGTAGCCATTTGGACTTCGGACATAACCAGGCCATTGGGGGGGGGGTCTTTTTATATATATACTACTATATATAAAACAGAACTTGCTGTGGAATAAGAGTTGAAAACCAAGAAATCAAATAATTAATGATACTCACTAAAATCGGGTTTTCGGTGCCCGGACAGGTGCTCTTTGGGATCCATAATTGTGTGGCGATTGGGTGGCAATTTTTGGAACCCAAATGCATTTAAAGTCAGGATAGCAGCTTTCCAATTCCGCTACGAATGATTTTAACTTGGGTTTCGAGAGGCAAGGCGAATTTTTTCAGCTTTTCACCGCGGTGAGACCAGCCACGGATATTGTGCATCACAGAAAAATGTTCAATTGTTATGGCTTTACATTTTATTTTTATTTCATTTTAGTATGTTTTATTTTTAATGATCCCATTAGTAACCTATCCGTAGGGGTATTAAAATATTATCTACATTGCTTTATTGATCTTCTTGGGTACCAAAATTACCTATCGGCACACCCGACGCAACCTTTACATTTCTTAGATACCGTTAAATTGCTAAAGCATCGAAATTAGCAAGTTGCTGCTCCAATTTCAGATCAATAAAGGCCCGACCTAGGCATCAAAGCACCAGCTTGCGTTTAATCTATATCAGTCGATAAGTATCGATTGATATTTAAATACATTATAGATATTAGATCGAAGTGAACACTTCGATATCGATCAAGGTGTTTACTCATCAATTTTATTAAACCTTCTGATCCAAGTTACAAAAAAGGGTACAGAAACATACACGAACAATATTAAATCCTATTAAAGAGACTAATTGGGAATAAATATGGATAAAAACTAAAATTATTTAAAAAAAAATATATAATTGTTAGTAGTGAACGTGAGGTAACAAATGCATTTTTATCACGTTCATCTCAAGCTTGGAACCAAAAAAATGGAATAAAGGTTAAAGATCAAATAGCTGGAAGTAGGTTACGGTGTAGGAAAACACAACTATGCAAGAAGTTGTGGGTTTGAGCTCCAATGTTGGCAGATTTTTCGTTGTAAATTTCCAAATTTGCAAGACAAGTCTTTTGGGAAGGACTAACAGAAACATTTAAAAGTGTGCAATAGGTTGTAGCTAAGGAGTTTCAATATTCAATGAAACTTTTAAATTCATGAAATGACATGTAATAAATTTGTTCAATGAAAAATTTACATTCAATGAGTGTAAAAAGTAAAAAAATAAGAATGTGCAAAAATCCGAATCATGCAAAAATTACAAAAGAACGAAGACCCGTTTTCAGGCTACCCCACATACAACACCGTTAGACATGGGTCTTGCGGACTGCCGTTTTGAGTAACCATGGTCGGTTCTTTCTGAACCCGTGTTCAACCACGCTATTCTGGCCGTTCTAATTTTGAAGCAATCGTGCCCAATACGCTTGGAACTCGTACGATGAAAACGCTTTAAAATTTCACTGGGTCGAACACATTAAACCTGAACCCGATGTGGAACCCACTTGAAACACACTTAAAACCTAATGCCTGAAAATAAACAATATTGGCATCAGCTATAACTTGCAAGAGATATTAAAATTACTTTCATTTTACAAGTGGTTTCTAATGAAATCTGAAGTTCCGGGATGGATTGGTCCTCCAGTCATCCTCCATTTCACATCCCTGTACCATCTTCTAGCACGCAATTATGCAGAAGAAGCAGAAGAAGAAGAAAAAGCTTTTTATGCTTATTTTACAAGCACAATCATTACAATTTCCCCTAAATTTCTCTCCTAAATACAATTCAGGAAACATATATATGCAATATTCTGAAATTTTGGGATTGCCGGAAACCTGAAATGACGAACTTCTTGGAACATTTTACCTTCTTATGAGACAATTTGAATTTTATTTGATAACGCAAAACTTTCTTTTTTATTCACAAACGAAAGAAATATTCCAATTTTGAATCTACCAGAAACTAGGAAATAAAATGGAAATTCAGGTTAAAGGAGGGAGAATCATATTGTTAGTGGAGAAGATATTAAAAAGTCACTGAAAAATACCGAAGCAAAATTCAGTTCTATTATAGAGATATCAACTGGTATTCTGTATTCGAAAAAAAGATCGAAATTATTAGAAAAATTAAAAGTACATGGCAGCGGGATTGTTGGTCAACGAGGGGGGAAAATAATTGCACTTTATTCCTCTTTATACTGTGTCTGAACCAGGAATTGGGCTAAGGACTAGGGAACAAACAACTTGAGATCAGGAAATAAGACAATCAACTAAGCAGAATATTGCAGATTCATGCCCCACTTCTACAGTAAATTTCCTTTATAGACAGAATTACAGAAACACAATCATATTTTTATCCTTTCTTTTAATATCGCCTATTTCAGATAACTGTGAAAAAGTGGCAAGGGTTAAATCACCGCGGTTTTAATGGAAAGTTCGGAAAACTTCTTACGGAAAAACGTGTATAATTCTTGCCTGGAGCCGAAAAATGACGATTTTTTTTAAATCATTGAACCAGAGCCTAAAGTACGCCAGCAGAAGGGGAGTCATATATTCTGTGTCAAAGAGAACTATCTGAAGTTGTTTGACCAAGCTGTCACTACGTCAAGCCGTTTTTCTGCTTTCGAACGGAAAAATTTATTCATGCAGCGAAGCAAAGTAAGTAGCCGTTCCGTCACCAATATGATATCTTAAAATAATAAGCATAAACATTTACGGATCCAATAAAAGGAGCAGATCCCGCAGGCTCGAAAGTGCTGCCATCTACATTCGCACGCCATTTCTGTTAAAGATTTCGGTTCTGTTTGTGATTTTGCTTTAGGGACAGTATCACAGGTATCCAATAAACGTTAAGAGTTTCTCTTATTACAAAAAAATTGAGGTTTCTTTTTGCTCCTTTCTTAGTAGCAAGAATAGAAAGTTGGCCCAGTGCAAGACAATCAACTTCAGAACGAAAAAAGATAAATTCTTTTTTTTAAGTATGACCAGTGTTCCTTGCAGAGCTGATGAAAATACATTTCATCAATTTCTTTTTGTTGAAACTCATAGATAAACCTGCAAACTGACAGCTTCAGTCATACTCGCTGCACTCGCTGCAGAACCAAGCATTAGGTAGATAGTGGGCTCATTGCCCCACCATCACAATCCCCTCCAGCCCTAAACTTTTGACAGAAAGGTAGATGCCTCTTTTCCAACAAGAATCACAGATGCATTTTCAATTTCAATGGCTGAAAAGCCAAAGGGCCGATTGTCCCTCGGTCCCCATCCTCAGACCGCCAACTTCCAACTACAGCCAACATAGAAAAAATAACAAAAGCCGCTCTAAAATCTAGCAGTGAACCTGCAGTCTTACTTTAAGTTAGTGTGGAGCATTGCTTTGATTTTCTCAATAGTTAGATTTCAATTAAAGATGCAACATTAACCGGCAGAAAGTAACGGTTTTACCAAATTTTTTAGAGAAATAATAATGATGATAATATAATAAAAAACAAACAAACTGATATTAGGAAATAATAATCACAAATTATTAATATAGGCTTTTCCTACTTTGACCCCCTCCCACTGGAAAAGTATTTTAATTCCTAGGCCCCCTCCGCCGGGGATTGGGCTTACTCGGACTGTTTATTTAAATTCTGTGATACATACATCAAATGTTGAGAGAAAAAAAAAAAAAAACAAAAAGGCTATCCAAAATCTGTTTAAAGAAGCGACTAGGAAAAAAACATAAATACTTACAGAAAGCAAAGCCATAGCTATTTGAAAGACAGCATCCATACGGGCATACAAAAAAAGGTCAACAATGCGAAACACCAGGTACAATGGGAATTTGGCAGTAAACAAGGTCAAAAACCACTGACTAGCGTACATATGAGTTTCAACCCTTTGATCCGAAAAATGAGAATATACTTCTGGCAATTGTTCCTAAAGAAATAAAATCAAATTAAATAACTTCCTCATTGATTATTGTCCAAAATCAAAACAACACACACTTTTTTGCAGTGCCGAGATAAATGCACAATCCATAGAAATATAATAAGCTTATTTAAACACACAATGTTAAACTGGCTAGGTTGGTCCATGATTTCCCATTGCAGAGTAGATAGAAAAAATACAAACTAAACCAAAAAAAGGTTAAAATACAAGTGATGAACTCTGGTCATAGCTATTTCTAAGTCAGGTTTGCGCATCTTCCGTGACGATATTTCATCTATATGGGAAGGTCTAGATATCTTGTTTTTATTTTAGATGCTTTTATTTTATTTTATCTTGTTTTCCATTCTAGATTTCTTGTATATGTGTTCCAGTGTGAGCTTAAAAATGATAACAATGTGAAAGTGCTCATTTTGCCCTCGGTGTATGTGATCCAATATACTTATTCGAGAGTCAGCTTTTAAAAGCGTTTTTGTTTTTATTTTTTTTTACACGCTTCCATCACAGATTATGATTTGCCGCTAGTCCTGGTAGTTACCTTATTTTCTAACACTGAGGTACTTGTTATACCTTCTCTTGAACGCGTAATGGGAAGGATTTTCCGGGATTACGTGCCGGCAATTTATGTCAAACTTGTTGCTATAGTCTCCCCCCCCACGTCCCCAAGGACTAGTTACACCAATTTTTTAATTGAAGTATGTAGACTTCAAGATTTGCTACAACTAAGAGTACAGATATATTTTTTTTAAATTGCCTTTGATTTGTAGTACTGACATAAATCAAGTAGCTATATGTCGTCAAAATTTTGCTGGACCTTCCCGCCTAGCGCGGGTTTTTTAGCTTTAACAGAATCTAGGAGTCAGAGAACGAGATCGTCACTCCACGGCACTTCCTGTCTTTTTCTGCCTCCCAGTTTAGCAGTGCTTCCCTGCAATTTTTTTTTATGCATATTCATATTTTTGTTTTATTTTGCATATCTAATCAACTTCTATGTTATTGTAAGATCTTGTTGAATACTCTTACTGAAATAAAAATCGATTGAATACCTGCTAAACTGCTTACCCCGAAAAAAACATCTATATTGAGCCTGAATTAAAATATAAATTCTTCAATATAATTAAAACTCCTTTTTGATCAAAGCTTAATTTGGGACAGTTTCTTATTCATAATCAGGTCCAGTTAAAGTTTTTCAAGCCATTTTCCAATAGATTATTTTTAGCGAAGTATTTGATCCTTCTGACTGTAAAATAGGCAAAAAAGAAAAGCCTTATCTAGCATGATAAGTAATAGTTCGATAAAATAAAAAAAAAGTTTTCCAAGCCACTTTCCAATAGCTTACTTTTAGCGAAGTATTTGATCCTTGTGGCTGTAAAATAGGCAAAAAAAAAAGCCAAATCTAGCATGATAAGTAATAGTTCGATATTGAAACAAAACAAAAAGCCATTCTTCACGCGCAGCCTCAGCCACAGACCTTCAATCTGTCACGATATTAAAATTCTACATAAAGACCCCATATTATACCATTTAAATATAACTTATCCGAATACATAATTTGAACAAGAAGACACTTATTTCCTTCGTCGTCAAACACTAATAACAAATGTATAAGATAATTTTCCAGTTATAATTAAATGTAAGGTGAACATTACAGCAAAGAACTAAAAAGGGTAAAGAAGGGTAAAGGATTCGGAATTAGACTTTACAGTCCCTACAGATGGTGCTGATCTCCGTTTTAGGCCTTGGCCTTTCAGGCGGGAAATACGGGAAGGCGTCATAACATCGAACCGTCAGGAGCAGTACAAAATCCGTCATAACATCGACAAAAAAATCCGTCAGATCCTCGAACCGTCATAACATCGAGAATTTTAAAACTTTAGTTTTTTGGGGTTTATGGGGGAAAAGGTACATAGGTTAGGTTACGTATTTAATATATGCTATGCTTTACCCCCACTCCCCTGATATGCAAATATATAGCGTAAATTTGTTTCTAAACTTTTATATACTTATTATTATTATATAAACTTATAAATTTTTTTAGATGTTATGACGGTTTAAGGTTCTGACGGTTCGATTTCGTGCTTGTGACGGTTCGCCGAAATGGTAGCACCCCTGGAAATACAACGGGGGGTTGAAGGCCAGCCATCCTGTGCGTTCGCACACCCTTCCTGTTTACCCTCTCCAAATTTCTCCAGGTACCCATTTGAAGCTGGAACGGCTCTAACTAAGCTTACAGATGCAAACCACTGACATATTAATAGATATTAATTACTATTACAGTGTGGAAGACACCTACAGTTTTCTCAAATCAATAATACAGCAGTTTGTAAAGTTCCTATTACAAAATCCTGTAACTTAATGCTTAAAACTATTAAGACAATAAACGCTTGTCAATAAGATTTAACAGGTCGTGACCCTTTTGGGATAGAGCATGTTGAAACCTTTCATTACCTAATTTGATAAAACTTCTTCATATAAACAATATAAACAACAATTTAATTAAACAGTTGACTGATCTGTAAATTCATTCCTCAACAACTTCGCCATTAGAGATCTGAAAACTAGTTGCGATAATATCCCCTGAAACTGCAATCAGAAGAAAGATTCTAATTTCAATAGATATTATTCTGCTATGAAAAACTACTCTTATACACAAAAAATCGCAAGAGGACATCGTCTCAAAATTAATTGTTTTCCATTCGGGTGAGATCAATTTAGGACATTGACTTGCTATTTCTATTTATCAAACAGTTCGTGGTAACGAACTGTAAGTAAGGAGCGACCCGGCTCAATGGTAACCGAAACTCTAGAAAACGGTATTTTGATACAAATAGATACATCAAAAGAATCACATTTTAATGCTGATTTCAAATATATAAGTTTCATCAAGTTTAATTCTACCCATCAAAAGTTAGGCGCCTGAGAAAATTTGGCTGATTTTCGAAAAAAGGAGGAAAGACCCCCCTAAAAGTTATACAACCTTAATGAAAATCACACCATCATATTCAGCGTATCAGAGAACCCTACTGTAGAGGTTTCAAGCTCCCATCTACAAAAATGTGGAATTTTGCATTTTTTGCCAGAAGAAAGATCACGGGTGCGTGTTTATTTTTATTTTTTTTTTTTCCAGGGGTGATCGTATCGACCCAGTTGTCCTAGAATATCGTGGGAGGGCTCATTGGAATGGAAATTAAAAGTTCTAGTGCCCTTTTTAAGTGACCAAAAAAAATGGAGGGCAACTAGGCCCCCTCCCACGCTCATTTTTTTTCCCAAAGTCACCTGATCAAAATTTTGAGATAGCCATTTTGTTCAGCATGTTCGAAAATATAATAATTATGTCTTTTAGGATGACTTAATCCCCCGAAATTCCCCGGGGGAGGGCTGAAAGTTATGAACTTTACCCAATGTTAACATATAGTATTGGTTTATTTGGAAGTATACATACGTTTTCAGAGGAGATTTTTCCTGGTAGTGGGGGGTGGGGGGGGTGGGTGGGTCGGGGGTTATGTGGGAGGATCTTTCCATGAAGGAAGTTTTCATGGGGGAAGGGACATTGCTATGAGGGGGACGCCGGACTTCCCAGCATTATTTAAAAAAAGATCAGAAATTTAATATAAAAAAACAAGTATTTCAACTGCAACAGCAGCAACATCGAAACTTCAAACGAACAGAAAATATTACATATATGATTGGGTTCAAACCGTAGTCAATACCTCGCTCTTTAAGCCAAAGATTTTTTAGTACTTTCATAAGAGCTATTTATTCTAATTAACGGCCTTTGTGATTAAGGGGTCATTTTTAAAGAATTGGAACAAAATTCGGACTTTCGCTTAAAGAGCAAGGTATTGACTAGGGGGCGAACCCCCTAATAAACAAATTAAAAATATATGAATATAGAAGTTCGTTACGTAAGTTAATTCGTAAGTTACGTATATTTATTACTAATAAAAACGTTCGTAAATAAAATTAAACAAGTTTCGAGAAAGCCATTTAACTAAATAAAAGTAAATTAATATGAAAATTTTGTTTTAATTATTCATGTACGGTGAGCCAAGATCAAAACCTGCATATATTCAAAAACGTTCAAAAATTAAATAAAAAAAAAAAGTTTTTTAAACTGAAAGTAAGGAGCGACATTAAAACTTAAAACGAACAGAAATTATTCCGTATATGAAAGGGACTGTCTCCTCCTCAACGCCTCGCTCTTTACGCTAAAGTTTGACTCTGTCTCATAACTTTATTTTTTTAAACAATAAAAAAACTTTAGCGTAAAGAGCGAGGCGTTGAGGAGGAGACAGTCCCTTTCATATACGGAATAATTTCTGTTCGTTTTAAGTTTAATGTCGCTCCTTACTTTCAGTTTAAAAAACTTGTTTTTTTTATTTAATACACGAATAAAGCTTTACCTTTTTTTTATCAAAAGAGTAACAATAAAGGTGACAAACAATAAACAACAAACAATAAACAATAAAGGTGACAAACAATAAACAATAAACAATAAACGTGATAATAAACACAAATAAGTAGAACAGTAGGGAATTTTTCCGTAAGACAGCGGAACTTAACCTTAAATGAATATTCATGGTTGACAGTTCCTGGTTGAACCTCTCTGAAGTAAGGATGCTACGACCGTTTTAAAATGTTAATTTTAATGGTCCTGTCTTAATGTACATTTTCTTTTATATTTTCATTTGTTGTTTTGGCTGAGGACGGCACTTGGATATAGGGTCGGAATATACATTTAAGGTTAAAGTTCAACTGACGTAGGAAAAAATCCCTATTGTTCTGCTTGTTATTTGTATTTATAATGCATAGGCAGTTTGGTTTTTGTCACTATTTAGCGTAGTAATGTAAATCCAAAGATTTTTTTTCTATAAAATTTTAAACCCTCGATAGGGTTGCATTATAGAAAAAAACAGTTTTCACTTATCTTAGAACCAAGGCCGTATTCAAGGGGGCTTAGGGGGCTTGAACCTCCCTCTAAATTTCTGTCTGACCCGTAAAAACGTAACAAAAATGGATATAAGCAAATTTTTGATACATTTTTAATTTTTTGTTTGTTGTTGTTAACCTCCCCTTCCCCCAAAGAAACATCCTGGATACGGACCAGCCTAGAACAGTAAAGAATTCGAACATAAATATAATCTATTTTATTTAATACAAGCCTCTGGATAGAATTTAACATTGATTAAAAAAAATAAAACTCTTCTAACACCTCTATACTTCTAATTTACCTCCATTTACTTACGATTAGACACCCCCTTTTTGTGATTATTATTGCTTATAAAATACTCTGCGGCAATAAGTCAGTAGCTTTAACCAACCTTCTTGAATAGGAGCACTGGTTAGTGTGAACTCGATCAGATTAACTGTCCTCAATCCAACGGCCGTAATTCTAATTTCCTAGCTAATATTAGACTCCGGAAGAGCGAAGAGTCAATGAAGCTAATCAAAGTCAAAGTGAAAACAGACTGATTGATACGGGGGAAAAGTCAAATCTGGATCTTCGAAAGATTTGGCTGCTTACTTATCAAGTGTCAGTTTGTGAACATTAGCCCCGCTTTCAATTTAGCTCAAAAACATTTTTCAATACAAATGGGCACTAAATTCAACTTTGGGCAACTGGTACATTTGGACCAAAAAATAGACCCTTAGAAACATTGATATCTATACCTCTGCTTTGTGCTATGATTTTTAATAGTCTTTATTCAATTTAATAACGAATTTTCAATGAAGGAATTTTCAGGTGTGTCAAAAATGACTCAAAAAGGTGTGTCAAAAATTCCACGAACAAATTTCACATCGCTCGATTTAATATTAACTTTTAATTTTCCAATTAACATTCAACGTAGAAAAAATTTAAAATCGCTTGATTTAAAATTAACATTTAATTTTCTACCGCAAGATACCATTTCCAAGTTTTTGGCTCCTTAGTTTTCGATTGCTTCTAAACGAAATTCTCGGCATTAAACAAATATTAACTACTCCAATCCATCCTCAGACAAATGGGAGTGAAAGAAAGATTTAACGGAACCCTAATTAGTATGTTGAGACGTTTTGTAAGAGATGATGTAAACCAATGGGACAAAATGGTTCCTTATGTCCTTTTTGCATACAGAGAAACCCCACACCAAGCTACAGGGTTCTCGCCATTTGAATTACTATATGGGACAAACCCGAGGGGGGTGTTAGACATTTTAAAGGAATCATGGGAGAATGAGGAGAACAATGAAGAAACAGTGATAAACTCACTTGCTATCACTACGAGAAAAACTGCATAAATACCATGAATTGCCAAGCAAACACAGGGGGAATATGCAGAAAAACGAAAACAGGAAACGATAAATCCGCCCGAAAGCGCGAATTCACGGAAGGGGATGAAGTCCTCATATTGTTACCGGACGGAAATAATAAATTGGAAGTAAGATGGAAAGGACCATTTAAGGCGAAAAAGAAAATGAATGATGTAAATTATATGATAGAATTAGATGGGGCAAGGAAAAAGTTTACCATATGAATTTACTGAGGAAATGTAACAAGGAAAATGAAAAAGAAAACCACAAGGATCCGCAGAAGCGCTGTCTCATGATTTCGAACTCCGAAAAGGACGAGGAAAGTGCCCCTTTACGTACAATAGACCCGGAGGAAACACATATAAATGCCATTGAAAGAGTTTCGGCAGAAACACATCTGAGCCAAGCTCAAAAATCCCAATTAAATAAGTTATTCACGGAATTTGCAGACGTATTAACAGACCAAATCGGAAAAACAGAAAATGTGGTACATAAAAAACTGAAAAAACTGAAGGATTATTTCGCAACAGAATAATTAAAGTAATTTACAGTTTTTTTTTTTATTTTTCCTCAGTTACTCTGGTGTCATCATTGAAGTAACTCTATATTAGCATCTTTTCCCTACGTGGATCAGTTTGCGCCAATTGTACATTTTTGTTTGTTTTTTTTTTGGTGGTGGTTCTATTGGTTTTTAGTTTTATCTTGTTTTTTTTTTTGTTTTTTTTTTTATTTTGTTCTTCTTGTGTGTCTTTCGTGCTGAAGACGCCTTGTTTGTATACAGGCAAAATATCCGCGTTTTTGTTGTTTTCTTTTCTCTCCACTGGCCACAGTCTCGTTTTTTTTTGAGATTTTTCTCTTTGTTGGTTTTTCGGGTATTGGCAAGTAAAAATGCACCCAGATGATTCAGCCAAAACTTTCTTTATTACTCCTTTTTGGTTATACCAATTTAGGTACATGCCATTTGGACTAAAAGGGGCACCAGCAACATTCCAAAGGCTAGTAGATTATATTTTAAATTCCTCACCATATACAAGAGCCTACTTAGATGACATTATAGTATTTTCGAACTCGTTCAATGAACATCTAATCCAATGGAACAAGTATTAACCAGGCTGAGGAGAGGAGGACTAACTTTGAATGTAGAAAAATGTAAATTACTACAGTCACAGACAGAATGCCTGGGACACAAAATAGGAAACGGTATAATAGCCCCATTAAGGGAAAAAAAACCGAAAAAATTAGAAACGCAGCAGTTCGGACCACAAAGAAAAAAGTTCGGTCATTTTTGGGGTTGGCAGGATATTACTAAAAATTCATACCGAATTTTGCAACGATTGCTACACCTTTGACGAAGTTAACAAAGAAAGGGGCCGTAGACCCCGTTAAATGGTCAGAAAGAGAATTTGATACATTGAAAGATGCTCTTTGTAGCGAAAGAATACTGAAAAAATCCAGATTTTTCTTACCAGTTCTGCTACAAACTGACAGTTCAGATTACGCATTAGGGGCAGTTGTATCCCAAGATTTTAAGGATGGGGAACATCCAATCACATTTATATCCTGAAAATTATCAAAAGCAGAATTAAATTATAGCACAATTGAAAAAGAATGCCTTGCGATAGTATATGCGGTCAAAAAACTTGACTATTATTTATATGGACGGAAATTTAAAATGATAACGGATCACAACCCATTGAAATGGCTGAATATAATGAAGCCAGATAACCGACGATTAGCACGGTGGGTCCCGTGCTTACAAGAATACGATTTCGAAATAGAATCAAGACCGGGGACAGATAACGGGAACGCGGACGGCATGTCCCGATTGTGATAAAAACATATGTAAATAGAAAAAAAAAATGTTGGATGGGCTATGCCCTGATAACACAAATAATAGGGAGAAAAATAAAATGTTCGATGGGCTGTGCCTTGATAACATAAATAATAGGGGGAAAAAGAGGTCAAAGACCCATGGGGAATAAAACAAGATGGGTACAAAATAGAGAAGAATGACCTACAACGGGTTGGGGGAAAGTTGGGAGAAATTGAATTTCGAGTCGGATTGAAAAAACTTGGAAAGGAATCTGAGAATAGTATTATCAATTAAAAAGATATGTCGATCCTTTATGAGGGGGAGGAATCCCTTGGGAAAGACCCCCTGCGGAAGTCGCGAAACCCAGCCCTTTTCCTCAATACACAACTGGCGGACAAGTTGTGATCCCTTTACCGAGATTTCACCTCTCTGATCTGGAGTCCTTGGGGGATACTCTCTCCCAGTCACTTTATACTTCACCCAAACCTTTGTCCAGTAGCCCTATTCATACCTGTTATTCTTCATGGGAATCGACAACTATTTCCGGAAAACCATATTCAGTATCGAAGTTCATCTTCAATTAGCATCAACGCATATTCTTCATTTACTTATCCCAGGGGAGAGAATCCAGAAAAAAGGCGATTCATGGTTCGCTCAAAATATTACTTCATTCCCAGGACCCTTATCGTTTTCACAGGCCTTTGCATTTTCGGCCTTAGATTATTTGAAATTATGCAAGGGCAATTTACTTTTTATTGAGATGTGGGGTTGTTTCCACAGATGGAAATTAAGTTTCAGCTAGTGCAGCCAAAATTTTTCATGATGGCTGGCATCATTGAAAGTGCCAGGAACTGATTCTCTACTCCTCTCAAATGTAAATTCGTGGGAGCGAGGAAATTTTTGTTTTTGATTGTGCTGCGCACAATGAATTTTTACGAATCTTGGAGACTTCAACTTTCAAAACCTAATGCAGATGCTATACGATCAAGACCATGGTGGTTCTACGGTAGAGACGTGTCAATGACGACGGATCCTGAGCCAAGCGGTGGAAGTGAAGGCACTGGTGGAAGAAAGAAGAGAAGATAAAAGTTTGGTGACTTTGAGATTAATGTTATTTATTTTATGTCTGAGTTTCCATAAATGTCCTCCACCTTTAGCGGATTAGCGGACAGCCCCTTTTTTATCTTTTGGTCCCTTAGTTTAAAAACTTGGGAGGTGTTGGAACCCTTGGTCCCCAGCACTTTGTTCAGATAAATGTCCTCCCCAGATTCTTTTCTTTTGGTCCCTTAATTATTTTCCTTCCCCTAGTAATAATTATTAATTTCCTTTGATTTTGGTGGCGCCATTTTCTGTCCTTCTTTAATTGCGTAGTTGGTTACACAGACCACGAGGTACTAAGTGCGCAGTTGGGGATATTTGACCAGTAATTAGTAAGCCCTCGGATTGGCTGGAAAAATTCACCACCACCCCATCACCCCTTCGCAGGCACGCGGCCGGCTGAGCGGGCTGGGGAAAATTGGAAGTGTGAGTTAGTTAGTTCCTTTTCTGTAGCGTGACTGATTACAGTATGATTTTTTTATACTATATAAAGTTTTACTTTATAGCCTAGGTCGAGTCTAAAGAGATAGTTAGAAATATTACCGGTAACCCTTAGCCTTAAAGTGACCCCTGGGACCATCTGATCACGCTTTCGTACCCTAAGGCAGGGTATGTTGTAAATCGGGCACAGAGGCGTACCCGATGGATACGGAACCGTTGGGGTAAGAGCAGGAATCCCACTAACATTTGGGCCGACAAGAGGTTCTTCCCCTCGAGTAAGTGGCATAGCAACCTTTTTGCGCCATTTTTGTACCAATAAGTGGCAACCCCCGTACTTTACTCCCCAATACCTATGCATCCAATTCAATCGATGCACATACAATCACTTTACAGAACACAGCGTGAAGTCCTCTAGATGTGTTCTAGGATATTCGCCACTTTTAAATGAATCCTCAACGCTTCATGCAGAGTCCGAACTTGGCTTACTACAGAGAACTCGGACCGCAGATGACCAAAACACTTTCCTGGTATCTGAGAAAGAAGAGGAGATCCAGTTAAATTGTTTCACTCTTTTCAGCTGGGTGTCCCATTGTCCGTCGTAGTCCAATTTTCCATTTTTCATATTCTGCGTTCTTTTTGTCCGAAACAGCAAATAGCACAAGCGCTGACGTACCCTTGTCAGCAACGCTTCTGAAACAGGGTGGATTCAATCCGATGTCACGCAAATATTCACAAAAATTGTACATAAACACTAACAACGACCTTCGGGTTAAAGAGAAAGGATATGATACAATCATCAATATGTTATACACAACAACAGAAACACAGGCTGAGCGAAAAAACGGAAGCCGAATGTCAATACTATAATATTTTAGGGAAACAAGGCAACAGATTGCCCTTCAGGGTATAAATGACTCCAACTTCACTTAAATCAAGGAAACAGAACCACCATGACAACTTTCAAGCTCTTCTACCCACATGCAAACCAGCAGGGGCGAATCTCCAGCATTTTTATTGGGGGGGGGGGGGGGGACAAAAGGAGTCCATATCTGCATAGTCAAAGGGCATGGGATGTATAATATTTTTTCTCCACATTATTGGGGGGGGGGGCAACTGCCCCCCTTGCCACTTCCGAACGACTCCCCTGCAAACCAGTAAACCTTGCCAAAACAGAAAAAAAAATATGATAAAAACTCGTACTGCTGTATCTTCTATTTTCAATTAAGCAAAATGACAAAACAAGTTTTTTTCCAATGAAAGTAAAGAGCTACTTTGAAAATTCCAAATAACAGAAATTATCCTGTGTATGAGGTGAGCTGGCACCTCCTCACCTCCCGCTCTTTACGCTAAAATTTAACTAGTAATCAATTGAAAGCATGTAAGAGTGCAAAAAATTCATTCAGTCAAAAATTATAGGGTGTTTTATTCACCATTAGCTTTCAAAGCACTTAAATTAAAGGTTCGATTGCTTAAAGCAAATACAGATAAATAAGACCTTTCGTTCCCAGCATTATGGAATAAATAAATTTTTATCATATGGCTTTCCTATTAGAGATTAGCAATATGAGCTTTGTGATTCAAAATCATCCGTTAATTTTTGAATTAAAATCAAGTATATGGAATGTGATGAAAAGCTGAAACCATGGCTAATAGGAAAGAAAAGCCAACACAGATAGTCTGAGTGAGAGGCAAAAAAACAAGCATAAGCCTTTTTTTCAGAATTGCATAAAAATTATGTCGTTTCACTAGTTGATAGATAGTTTATCATCCATCCATCCTAGGGCAGAACTAAGGAAGATAGTCATGGAATAAAGGTAATTCAAATAGTCTATGAGTTTCTGTGAGCCATTTGAAGGCATGGTTTCAACATCCACTTTGACCCCCAGAATCTCCATTCAACTCCAACTTCACCACATTTGTATGTTCTTTTTTTCCTGGCCATATACAGCTTCATTTTTATCGTTTGGAGAAAACCTTCCCCTAGACCCATGTAAAAGTTTGTTATGAAAACAAAATTATGGAATTTCGAAAACTAGCAAGTAAAGAAGAAATTGCCTCTACAGTGCGTCATGGATGAAGAACTTGACATAGGGGCTGTAACAGAACAGCACCAAAGGACCTTATGTAAGCAACGTCAGTAATGGGAAACTTGTATAACTGTGAGCAAATTTACAGCGAGGGAAAATTTAAGGAAAATACATTACAAATTAAAATAGCGCAACAAATCACCGTTTTTTTTTCTTTGCTCGTTTATATTTAGCAAGGGCCCTTTTCAATGATCGAAATATTACTCTTTGAGATATTAGTTATACTAATTCAAAATATATAAAATTTATAAAAAATTATTAGAAATAAATTACAACAACTATATTCCCTGGCACTGTCAGAACCCACGATTGGTTAGAGCGAACGGATCCACTGCGCTGGTACCAGGGTATCTGTTGTGATTATTTTAAAAGGTTCTGTTAATTCGAAGAATCTTAATTTGCTTAATTTTAGTTTTTGTAAGTAGGCTATTGTTTTGTGTATTTTTCGTAATTACTTACTTTTTTCATTTTTTATATACTTTTACTTTAATTGACATACTTTTTCCATTGCCTTTAGAAAAAAGTTTGTCTCTAAGCTTCCTTAAATAAAAAAAAAACAAATTTTTACAACTGAAAGTAAGGAGCAACATTAAAACTTAAAACGAACAGAAAATATTACGGATATGAAAGGGGTTCCCCCCCTCCTCAACACCTCGCTCTTCACGCTAAAGTTTTTCGGCACTTAAAAACAGTTACTTTTTG
The DNA here is from genome assembly GCA_027921565.1 of Artemia sinica. Lineage (NCBI taxonomy): Eukaryota > Metazoa > Arthropoda > Branchiopoda > Anostraca > Artemiidae > Artemia > Artemia sinica. Next base: position 41,444,715 of record CM051269.1, on the reverse strand, counting down.
TTCTAATTAAACAACCCTTGTGTTCCAAGAGTCATTTTTAAAGAATTAATTAAACAAACTTTTTCCACAAAATGGTTTTTCAAAGAAAACTAAAGAACTCCATTAAACCAAAAATGAGCAAAAATAAAATCAATAATCTACCAAGCGTGAAACTAGCACAAATCAGCATCGATAAATAAATGAAACCCAAAACGAACAGAAATTACAATAAATAACCGAGTCAAACTCCAAACGAGCAGAACTTAACATGAGTAGGGCTCAAAACCCCTATGCCTTCCCAAGGCCAGAACATAATTTGTACTTTACTGAAAGAATATAAATATTTCTTTCTTTTATAACTTTAATAAATCAAATCCTAATAAGATTTTGATTTCTAAATATCAATATATGTATATTAAACTGACAATGCACATTCAGTTGTATTTTTTTCAGTAAAGTGCAAATTATGTTCTTTCCTTGGGAAGGCATAGGGTTTTGAGCCCTATTCATGTTAATTTCTGCTCGTTTTGAGTTAATTAAACTCAATTGTTCTAATTGTTCTAATCAAACGACCCTTGTGTTTCAGGAGTCATTTTTAAAGAATTGGGACAAAATTTAAACTTTAACGTTAAGAGTGAGGTGTTGATGAGGGGCCAACCCTCCTCATATACGTAATAATTTAAACATTAAAACTTAAAACGAACAGAAATTATTGGGTATATGAAAGGGGCTGCCCCCTCCTCAACACCTCGCTCTTCACGCTACAGTTTTTCGGCATTTAAAAATAGTTACTTTTTTTTCTAATTACACGACCCTTGTGTTTCAGGAGTCATTTTTAAAGAATTGGGCAAAATTTTAAATTTAGCGTTAAGAGTGAGGTGCTGGGGAGGGAGCCCCCCAGGTATACGTAATAATGTCTGCTCGTTTTAAGTTTTAATGTTGCTCCTTACTTTCAGCTGAAATTTTTTTTTTTTTATTTATTTAATTTCTGATCATGTTTTAAATAACGACAGGATACCTGGCCCCACCTCCACGAAAAAATCCCCCTCCCCACAGAAATATCCTCTGGACAATGCAATCCTGGCGAAAATTTACCCTGGACAACTACCCTTAACATCTCCATGCGTAAAATTAAATCGGTAAAGAGAAAGCAAGACATATAAAGAAAATTCGTAGAGGAATTCTTGCAAATTCATCCAGTGTAAAGTTTCCCACGAAAGGTTTACCCCCTGGAAACTTACCTCTCAAGGAAAAATTCTCCCCGTGCAAAATCCTCCCAGTAGAAAATTCGTCCTCCCCCCCCCACCTGAAAATGTATGCATACTTCTCAATAACAATTTAAAACAATGGGCAAATTTTATAATTTAAAAACCTTTCCCCAGGGCTGTAGGGGGTCATTTTAGTAGTGATAGGTCAATCTGTTCAAGCGGACAGTCCCCCCCCACCATACAAGCGGACAGTAATCCTTTATAGTGTTAATATAAGGTAGCGGTCAGGTGCCTTTTATACATGTATCATAAAAAATCACCACGCCTAAAAAATCATATCTTTGTTTTTTTTATGTTGTAATTATAATCAACATACCATGAAAATTCGTGCTGTTCACAGTACAATGATTTATATATATTAGAATTTCATGTTTCTGTTAAAAGTCATGACTGTTTTCATGCATTGATGGTTGTTTTCCTGGTATGATTAAACGAACTTGATGGTTAAGAAATTCTAGGCATTATGTTAGGCATGTTTTTTATGTTTAACCTTGAACACGGGTATAAAAACTCTGACGATGAGTTATTTTCTCAGTAGAAAAAACCATCCTTAGAAATCCTTGGAAATCAAGTAGTGAGGTGATCATGAGTATGAACCATCAAGGACCGTAAGCACCATTGACCCTAACCACCAAGGACCTCAACCTCAGAAGCCTCTCATACCCCCAACCTCCAAGGGGCCCCCTCCCCCTCCTAAATTTTTGACCCCCTCCCCCCATTTTTTTTACAGGTCTTAGAATGACATGAAACATACTTAAAACATAAAAAAAAAAAATCACATTTAATATTTCCAAAATGAGAATGATATAGAAATGTTAGACGTGACTTTTACTATTAGAAAAATATTGTTTGTAGTAGCACTTTTTTTACTTATTTTTTTGAACTTAAGACAAGACAGGTAGGAAATTACTGTATTAATTAAAGAGACAAGACAGGTAGGACATTACTGCATCAATTAAAGAGACAAGACAGGTAGGGCATTACTGTGGCAATTAAAGAGAGCGGGGCCCTATCCTTTTTGCGCATATATCAATTAAAGGAAGCGGGGCCCTATCCTTTATTGTATGGATGTTTTATGTTTATGGATTTTTATTGTTCATTGTATTGGTGTTATATTTGATGTTTTTTTGTATGGAAGTCTGATTGTTATTGCAGGGATGGTTTTAATATATGGTTAAGTATGTGTGTTACTTTATGATTGATTATACGTATTATTATATGGTTGGTGTTTTATTTTATGTTTATTTTGTATGGATGTTTTATGTTATGTATGTTAGGATTTTTATTGTTCACCATACAAGCGGGCTATCATTCCATGTTTTATTTGATGTTTTTTATGGATGTTTTATGTTTATGGATGTAAGGATTTTTATTGTTCACCATACAAGCGGGCTATTATTCCATGTTTTATTTAATTATGTTTTTTTTGTGTGGATGTTTTATGGTTATGGATGTAAGGATCTTTATTGTTCACCATACAAGCAGGCTATCATTCCATGTTTTATTTGATGTTTTTTTATGGATGTTTTATGTTTATGGATATAAGGATGTTTATTGTCACCATACAAGCGGGCTATCATTCCATGTTTTATTTAATGATGTTTTTTTTGTATGGATGTTTTATGGTTATGGATGTTAGGATTTTTATTGTTCACCATACAAGCTGACAATCATTTCATGTTTTATTTGATGTTTTTTTATGGATGATTTATGTTTATGGATGTAAGGACTTTTATTGTTACCATACAAGTGGGCTATCATTCCATGTTTTATTTAATGATGCTTTTTTTGTATAGATGTTTTATGTTTATGGATGTTAGGATTTTTATTGTTCACCATACAAGCGGGCTATCATTCCATGTTTTATTTAATGTTTTTTATTTGTATGGATGTTTTATGTTTATGGATGTAAGGATTTTTTAACATGAAATATGCATGCGGCTCTACCAATCGTACTCCAAGCAATCGTACTCCATCGTAATCCGTACTAATGCAAAAAGTTGGGCTAATCTAGGTTCACTTAGAGTGGCGCGCCACTCTTAAGTGAACCTAGATTAAACCAACTTTTTACATATCTCTCTCACTATGACTGTGTGTCTGAGCGGGTGTGCTGCCATCTATATTTATCTAACCTAAATTCAACGTAATGATGCATAGAGTCATTGGCCCAGAAAATAGGTGTTGTGTCAGAAACCAGTCTGTTTGCTTCTCCCCATGCCTGTCTTTGTCGGTCTGTACGTCTGAATCTATACTCTCACTATCTTTGCATGTGTGTCTGGGCTGGTGATTGCTTGTCCCAGTGCCTGTCTTTGTCTGGGCAGGTTTTTGCTTGTCCCAGAGCCTGTATTTGTTGGGTTTTACGTCTGAGTCTTTATGTTTCTATGTTTTTGTTTTTGTCTCTCTCTCTCTCCTCTCTCTCTCTCTCTCTCTTCCTCTCTCTCTCTCTCTCTCTCTCTCTCTCTCTCTCTCTCTCTCTCTCTCTCTCTCTCTGCTTGTGTGTCTGAGCGGGTGTTTTGCCTGTTCTTATGTTTGTCTTTGCCGGTTTCTATGTCCAAATCTATATATTTGTATGTGTTTTTTTATCTCTCTCACTTCTATTGGTTGTGTGTCTGGGCGGGTGTTTTGCTTATCTCAGTGCTTGTCTTTGACGGTTTGTGTGTCTGAATCTATATATTTGTACTTCTTTTTGTCTCTCTCACTCTTTTTGCTTGTAGGTCTGGGCGGGTGTTGGGTTTCTATGTCCGAATCAATATATTTGTATGTGTTTTTTATCTCTCTCACTTTCATTGGTTGTGTGTCTGGGCGGGTGTTTGCTTATCTCAGTGCCTGTCTTTGTCGGTTTGTATGTCTGAATCTATATATTTGTACTTGTTTTTGTCTCTCTCACTCTTTTTGCTTGTATGTCTGGGCGGGTGTTTGCTTATCCCAGTGCCTGTCTTTGTCGGTTTGTATGTCTTAAACTATGTATTTGTATGTGTTTTTATCTCTCTCACTCTCTTTACCTGTGTGTCTGGGCGGATGTTTGCTTCCCTCAGCGCCTGTCTTTGTCGGTTTGTATGTCTTAATCCATGTATTTGCATACGTTTTTTGTACCTCTCACTTTCTTTGCCTCTGTATCTGGATTGGGTGTTTGCTTCTCCCTGTGCGTGTCTTTGTCGGTTTGTACGTCTGAATCTATACTCTCACTCTCTTTGCCTGTGTGTCTGGGTAGGTGTTTGCTTGTCCCAGTGCCTGTCTTTGTCGGTTTGTATGTCTCAATCTATGTATTTGTATGTGTTTTTGTCTCTCTCACTTCCATTGCTTGTGTGTCTGGGCGGGTGTTTGCTTATCTCAGTGCCTGTCTTTTGACGGTTTGTATTTCTGAATCTATGTATTCGTATGTGTTTTTTGTCTCTCTCACTTCCTTTGTTTGTGTGTCTGGGTGGGTGTTTGCTTATCTCAATGCCTGTCTTTGTTGGTTTGTATGTCTGAATCTATATATTTGTATGTGTTTTTATCTCTCTCACGCTCTCTGTCTATGTGTCTGGGTGGATGTTTGCTTCTCCCAGTACCTGTCATTGTCGGTTTGTATGTCTGAATCTATGTATTTTTATGCATTTTTGACTCTCTCACTCCCTTTGCCAGTGTATCTGGGTGGGTGTTTACCTCTCTCTCAGTGTCTGTCATTGTCGGTTTTTACGTCTGAATCCATACTCTTTTGCTTCTCTCAGTGTCTGTCTTTGTCGGTTTGTATGTCTGAATCTATATATTTGCGTGTGTTTTTTATATATCTCACTCTCTTTGCCTATGTGTCTGGGCGGATGTTTGCTTCTCTCAGAGTCTGTCTTTGTCGGTTTTTACCTCTGAATCCATACTCTCACTCTCTTTGCTTGTGAATCTAGGCTGGTGTTTGATTCTCTTAGTGTCTGTCTTTGTCGGTTTTTACGTCTGGATCTATACTCTCACTCTCTTTGCCGTTGTGTCTGGGCGGGTGTTTTGCTTGTCCCAGTGCTTGTCATTGTCGGTTTGTATCTCTTAATCTATGTATTTGTATGTATTTTCGTCACTCTCACTCCCTTTGCCCGTGTATCTGGGTGGGTGTTTACTTCTCCCAATGTTTGCCTTTGTCGGTTTGTACGCCTGAATCTATACTCTCACTCTCTTTGCCTATGTGTTCTGGGCAGGTGTTTGCCTATCCCAGCGCCAGTCTTCGTTGGTTTTTACGTCTGAATCTATATGTTTGTATGTGTTTTTGTCTCTCTCTCTCTTTGCGTGTGTGTTTGGGCTGGTGTTTGCTTGTCCCAGTGCCTACCTTTTTGGTTTTTACTCTGAATCTATATGTTTGTATGTGTTTTTTGTCTCTCTCTCTTTGCTTGTGTATCTGGGCGGGTGTTTGCCTGTCCTACTGCCTGTCTTTGTCGGCTTGCATGTCTTAATCTATGTATTTGTATGTGTTTTTGTCTCTCTCACTTCCATTGCTTGTGTGTCTGGGCGGGTGTTTCCTTATCTCAGTGACGGTCTTTGACGGTTTGTATGTCTGAATCTATATATTTGTATGTGTTTTTGCCTCTCTCACTTCCTTTGATTGCGTGTGTCTGGGCGGGTGTTTGCTTGTCTCAGTGCCTGTCTTTGTTGTTTTGTATGTCTTAATCTATATATTTGTATGTGTTTTTATTTCTCTCACTCTCTCTACCTATGTGTCTGGGCGGATGTTTGCTTTCTCCCAGTACCAGTCATTGTCGGTTTGTATGTCTGAATCTATGCATTTTTTATGTATGTTTGACTCTCTCACTCTCCTTGCCTGTGTATCCGGATGGGTGTTTGCCTCTCTCTCTGTCTGTCATTGTCGGTTTTTTTATGTCTGAATCCATACTCTCACTGTTGTGATGTGTATTTTATGGTATTTGGGGATTGTAGTCGTAGATGCCTTTATTCTCCTTTATAGGGGAGATAAACTCTGGCCCTAAGGTAATTTAACTTTGGTAGCGTGCCTTAGGCTATGACCGAACTACTGAGGCGTACCGACTGGGTATGTTCGAGGGCTAAAGGTAGATCGTAGAGAGGTTGTCTAAAACACAATTCTTTTATTCAATTTACACAAAGTAATTACAGATATAGATATGCTACTGGGACTGGCTGCCCAAATAGACCACAAGTCTCAAAAGCTACAATAATATATAATAAGATACAGACACTTACAATGATCCGACAAAGTTCCAAGGTATTTCTAAAAATAACGGACCAGAAGTCAGTCCGGCATAAAGTTAGTATCAGATTTTCCGTTCCGATAAATGTATCTTTTATACATTTTTATCAACCACACCTTCCCACGTAATCGCTAGGAAGTGGTAATTTCTCAATTTCCCGTTAAACAGAACTTAGCAGGATATGTTCCTTATCTTAAGTAAAAAGTGGTATTTCAAAACTTCATATTTGCGTCTTATATATTTTACTAAATTAATAATTAACTAAATTAGAAAGCTTTACCACAATACTCCCCATTTAAAGAAGAATTGTCCCAATTCTCAATATTTTACTTTTAAAACAACTTAATTTTGTTTACAGTTATTATGCTGCCATCTTTGGGTCATTATGTGCATCTACTCTCAATGGGTTTCCTTAGGGTTATGTTTTCTGGTCCAATATTGGCCATGTTCTTTTTTTTTCTTTTTTGTCGAAGGATTTCAATTTGAAATTCATCCTTGTTTCTCTTTTTCTCTGTCTCTAGGACTGACAGTTACTCTTTTACCCTCTTCATATGCATCTTCTGTTTTACTTGACTCCAAGCGGCTTATACACATAATATTAGTGGTTTTGCTTAAATTGGATTTATATTAGAAAAGTTTATGAATTTTTTGAGTTTAAATTTAATTCCCATTAAAAATTTAATTTATCTGTGTGATATGGTTGATATACCGTTTTTTTTTGTTTTAGAAATGCCTTGGGTAAATTACATATAACATTATTGATTTTTAAAATTTCACATATATTTTTTTTCTTTCAGCACAAAGCATTTTCACATATTTCAATAACATAAGCCATTTGGCTAAGTAGCACATTTTCTAGGCCTAAATTAAGTTCTGTTTTTATCTCACTTTCTGACGAACTTGTAGTAAAGTCTGTATTACTGCTATAGTTTCCAAAATTTCAGTTGATTGAGTATGTGATGATAGTATCAGGATATATTTGAAGTGTCTTCAAAATTTGTTACTTCCCAAAAATGTGTCAATATATGATTGAAGGAAAAATGGATCCGAAAAGATGCTACGAAAAAATTTGATTTCCAAAAAAAAATAGCTAATGCTGTATCTAAAATAAATATCCACATTAGTATACATATAAAGCATATATTTTTACATATATAGTAGAATGAAACACTCAATTTTCGTATATATCAATGCATTCGAAAGTTAATTACTTTAATTACTTTCTCCACTTTTTTTTAATCACTTCAAAAATAATCGAAACACGCGCTTAAATCGAACTATTATGTTCCTTGCTGGATTATTCTTTCAACTTAATACTAAACAGATTATTTTACAAAAAAAAATTATTAATACTTTGGCTCGAGGTCAAACATTTACATATAACATTACATCACTAGTTAAAATTTAAAGTAAATTAAAACAGCGTATATATAAATAAGCATTGTGTAATAACTTACACAAGTATTTAAGTCGCAAAACTAGATATGTTATTATACTATTGGTTAAAACTTAAAGCATTTTTAAAACAAAACACGGTGTAGACTAGTATTTATAACAGTAGATATTTTCTCAATTACATTTTTTACTATATAAACTTCTCTCATATACGGCTATATACATTCCGTCTTAAAACTTTGGTTCTATCTCGAACCCACTTGTGTTATTAACTGTCATTATTTTATAAGCCTGTTTGTCTATTCAGACTCTTAAGCTTTTCAATTCTTTTCGAATTTCTAGGTACTTTAGACAGTTTTATAACGTTTTTGTCTGTAATCTCTCTTTTTTTTCAGCTTTAATGTCTTTTCGAATAAGCTAAAAATTTTAGCTATTCGTCTTTTAGCCTGTTTTGGCACTACCAATTGACTTGTGCCGTACCCTGAAGGTTTGCTTACCAGGGCTGCCTTCTGGTAGCTCCTATAACGTTTCTAAGTTCTCTTGTCAGCAGCTATAGCTAAAAAGACTATTATGAACCTGCACCCAAAAATAATTAATTTAATAATTTGTGGCTACCAATTTTTTTTCTTGGGCTATTCATTTTTTCAGAAAAAATGGCCCTTCTGTCGAAAATACCTGGCCTTCATGGCACACAGTAATTCAGTTTTTGACATACAAGTGACAATGACTATTTTCACTTTAACTTCCCCACTTTTAGTGGTGTGTCTTAGGTTTCAACTTCAAGTTCTTAAGGCTATTATGTGCCTTACTTTCAATTCAGTTTATTTTCCTTTTTGTTTCTTCTGGCTATATTTTCAACTTGAACCCTTCTCTTTTTTTTTCGATATTTCAACGGAGCCTAAGGGTTTTTTTCAAGTCTTTTCTGCTTTTTCAGTAAAATATATCTTTTTTTTTAAAAAACCTACATTTATATATTCCATGTTCTTTTTCAATAACCTTAACAAGTTTTATGCTGATTGCCCTTTATGATCAAATTCATTATCTCCCTAGTTCTAAGAGGTGGGGCGGGGGTGTCTAATTTTTGCAACTTGTATTTTTTTGAAATTATTAAAAAAAAAATTTCTTTCAGTTTTGGTGTTAGAAAAGTACTGTAGTTTTTCAGCTAATTTTTTTTGAACACTTGTAATTAAGTTTTGCCCCGAAATTTCTAGTTCTTTTTTTATATATTCATAAAAATGTACGTTTTTACAATATCCTTGATTTCCACAAAATTGTGTGGTTTTCATCGTAGACACATATTTCTGTCTGTGGTATTTTTACCAAAAATTAGTGCCTATGTCGTGCCAAAAGTTGCTTATAGATAGGGGTTATCTTTTCGCGGTTCCCTATAATTTTTTTTTTTTTTTTTAATTATTCGGGTCTGGAATGGAATTATCCTCAGTTTAATTTGCGCCTTAGTTTTATACAGTCATTGAGTGTAATTTGTCCCTTTTGTGATATTTTGACTATTACTCTGTTCTACAAGTGTATGGGTTTAGTGCCCGTATGATATACGGTCTTGCTATTTATTTTAGCAAGAAGTATTTCACACGAACACTCAGCCCAAACCTCCTCCAAAGTTTGATTTTTATTTCTGATCTATATTTGGTTAGCTTGGAGGAATCCCCCCAATGACAAGACGTTTAGCAGTTTCGTTTTTAAATGCCAATTGTCCTGTCATTGGTGTTTTTCACCTGCAATGTCGTCGCCCTGTTATTCCTGTTAATGGTTTGTTGTGACTTTATTTAATATGTGAAATTAATTATACCCGAGAAAAACTTTGCTTTACGCTGTGCTATACTTTTTAAATTGTGACCCATTTTATCTACGGCTTCTTGTTTATACATATTTTTCTTATTGGTAAGTGTTTAATTTATTATATATTCTACTATATATAACAAGATTACAGCTAGCTTGTACATGTAGTCGACTTAATGTAAACTCTTGCTGTTTTTCCTATTATAATTATTTTTTAAAATTCTTCAAAAACAATATTTTTTTTTTTTTTTAAATTCGACTGAAAGTGTCACCTCAAGGAGTCAAAGGTCAGTAGATGCATTACCTGTACTTAACAACGAGAGACCAGCAGTGATTGAGCTCACTCCAAATTTGCTAGCTTCCAATGACCCCATTTCAGTAAAACTACCCTCCTTCGTGTTTTTATTTTTTTTTTTTAATTGTCCCCCCCCCCCCCCGAAAAAAAATTCCAATATACATATCAAAAGAATCGCCTTTTAATGCTGATTCTAAACATGTATAATTTAATTAGGTTCACTATACCCATTTAAAAGTTACGTGGCCTTACTTATTTCCTTTTTCTTTGAAGCGAAGCCTAATTTGTTTTGACAAGTCTTCACATTATACCGCTCGCGAAGTCTTATCTCGTATCGGAAACAAAATTTTTGTAGGAACCTATGATGTCACTTCAGATCGGAGCTAATAATTTGGCGTTGGAATGTGACGTTCATAATTTTTACTGGCGATATATATTTGAAAGAAAACTTGATGTTATCTATATACCGATAAAAAAAGAAAATATAGATATTTCTTTAGTGGCTTTTATACTCGTTTGATTTTTGTTTAATATTTTTTTTTGTTTTTCTGTGGTTTCTATAGTGTGGCTTACAAGGCTCTGAGTCCGAGTGCTGTTTTGTTGACTTGTCAAATATCTTTAATCTTTGTTTCTCTTGATGTTTGGCCTTTTTCCTAAGTGTTTTAGCGACTTGCGCTGCTGACAAAGGAACTTCTTGCTGCCCCTTTGGTTTCTTTACTGTTCTCCATAATTTTTCTCTCAAGGAAGATTTTCTTGACGATGGCCCGGGTTTAGTTATATCGCTTTCTGTAGAAGAATTTTCAGTGTCACATTCTGTTAACTCGCGTCTGGTAGATGGCGTTTGTTCTAACAGCCATTTTTGCGTTAAGACTGTAGGCGAGTTTAATGTATGAAAATCAGATAATTCTTTGGTTTCTTCCAATTTTTCTTCCTCTTTGGATTTAACCTCTGGTTTATTATGTCTTAAACCAGTAGGTTGTGTTTGAGGCTCTTCTCTGTCGCTTTCATCGCTAGTATCTGATGAACATTGAACTTTTCCTTTTTTCTCTTGTTTGTTGTGGAAAGTTTGTAGCCAAGACTGGGCTAAATATTCCTTCCACTTCTCCCAACTGTTGTGGTCGTTAAAAAGGTCAAAAAATTCATATGGTCTTCTGATATATACTGGTGAGATCGTGTCTTCTATTTCTTCTTCTGAAAGTATAGGCTCTGTTTTTCACGGTTTTGAAAAATATCCCTTTTTCATTCTATTATGGTGCACTATTTCTTCCTTTTCCTTATGCTGATGCTTTAGAACATATGTTAAGTTATTTGGTAGAATTTTTATAATCCTGTAGGGTCCCTCCGATTTCGGTTTTAACTTTTTTGTTCCTTCCAGATTCGTTTTGTAAACAAAAACCAAATCTCCTAAACAGTAACTCGTTTTATTTTTGCTTGTTCTGTCATATTTGTCTTTTTGTTCTGTTTTCGCATCTTCCAGATTGTCCTTAACTTGTTCCATAGCTTTTTTCATTCGCATTACCATCTCCTGCTTATATTGGTATAGGTTGTAATATATTCTGTCATTTTGTATTTCATCTAAACAAATTCTGGGATCTCTTATGTGTTGCAAAAAAATGGCGTTTCTTTTAAGGTACGTGAAAAAGCCATATTTATTGCCAAAATTACAAATGGTAAATGTTCATCCCAAATTTTCATTTTCCTCTCTTGCATGTATTCCCAGCATGTAAGCTAATTCTCTATGCTTACGTTCAACCTTTCCATTAGCAGCTGCCATACAAGACGAGGTAAACCATCGTCTAACCCCCAGATATTCTGTAATTTCGTCTAATAATTTGGCTCTAAAACATGGCCCATTGTCGCTAAGTAAAACTCTAGGGAAAATCTCGTGTTCCAGAAATAGTATATTGACCAAAACTTTCGCAATGGTTTTGTCTTTTCATCTTTAATTGGAAAAGCGTATAAATATGAATTAAAATGATCTACGATGGTTAGTACGCACCTGTTTCCTTTCCTGGAAACTGGTAAACTTCCCCGGATCCCCAAATGTCTATTGACATTATTTCTCCTACCCCTGAAGGGGTGGGGTATTGACCTAATTCAGCCCTAGGGGTCTTTGTTGGCGACTTTTGTTTGGCGCACTCTTGGCAGCTTTGTATAAAAGCTTTTACTTTTGAGTACATTTTTGGAAAATAAAAATTTCCCTTCAGTCTCCCCATAGTTTTTGCTTCTCCCATGTGACAGCCAATCGTTGCATGTGCCATCTGTAAAACTTCTCCTTCCAGAGATTTTGGAATTACTGGAATAATTTTTAAGTCATTTTTTCTATATTCTTGCGATGGTCTATGGTATCTTACTAGAAGATTTTTACTTTCGTCCAGATCAAAATTATCTAAGTCCTTTAAAAAATGTTTAAAGTGCTCTGGTAGTTCCGTTCCTTTTGATAAAAAGGATTTCATTGCTAAACAAAAATCATCTTTATTTTGATGCTTCGAAATATTTTCATTACAGTATTTCTACCCCTTCCAGTTCGTTCTGGATGGTTGCTATCACATTTTCTTCCTTATCTGGATTTCGTGACAAATAGTCTGGTAAAATATTTGTACGGCCCTTTATATATATTGGGGTATATGAATATGCTTGCAGACGTAGTATGCACCGTGTCAGCCGGGCTGAAGTATTTTGCATCGTATGTAGCCAAACTAATGATTTTTTGTCTACGCACAAAATAAATTTTTTTCCAAGGAAAAATTGTCGAAAATATTCTGTAAATACTACAACTGCTAAACACTCCCTTTCAACTGTCGAGTATTTTTTTTTGCTTCCATCAGTGACCTACTGGCGTATTGAACTATTGACTCTACTCCTTCAGAATTTATGTTTAATAATATGGCCCCTATACCGTACCCCGAAGCATCTGTTTGCAAACAGAAGTCTTGTGACAAATCTGGTAGTTTTAGTATTGGTGCCAGTAATAATTGCCTTTTTATTTCATTTAGTGCTTGTTTTGCTTCCGCTGGACATTCGAATATACCTGATTTCTTCAAAAGGTTCGTCAAAGGTTGTGCTATTGTGGCATAATTTTTAATATATCGTCTGAAATAGCTTAGCAACCCACAAACTGATCTGCAGCTTTTTTGATCTTTAGGAGGCTGTAAATTTTCTATGACTGTAAATTTTTCTGGATTTGGTGAAATAGTACCTTGGTTTATCAGGTGTCCAAGAAATACTAATTTTGGTACTACTATTTTTAACTTTTCTGGTTTTAATTTTAAGCCTGCTTTTTCAAACTTTTCCAGTATTTTTCTAAGTCCGACCAAGTGGTCTTCCAAGTTTTCATTAAATAGAATTACATCATCTAAATAAGCCAAAGTATCTTTTTTCCTTCCTGGTTCGTTATCTTTTAACACCAATTCATTAGGCAACTAAAAAAATTTGGACTAAATGATAAGCCAAATGGCATACGTTCAAATGTGAACGTTTCTGCCATCGTCTAAGATTACTGTAGCCTTATGCTTAGTTTCTGCATCTAAAGCGATTTGCCAATATCCTGCTATTAAATCAAAACTAGTGTAATATTTTGAACCCCCTAACGAATCTAAAATCGAATCAATTCTTGGTAGCTTCATCACGTCTTTAACCGTGACGGCGTTTAGTGGTCTAAAGTCTATACATAATCTCCAGGTGTTATCTTTTTTTCTGACTATTACTAATGGAAAGCACCAATCACTAATACTTTCTTTAATTATTCCCTGATCTTCCATTTCTTTATTTGGCTTTCTAGCCATGGCTTTAAATGATAAGGTGTTTTATACGGTGACTTTTGATGGAGGGCCCTCTGTTGATATCTTGTGCGTGATTAAGTGAGTTAATCCGTAATCTGTTTTGTGTCTTGCAAAAGTCCATTTAAAATCCCAAAGAATATTTTCCACCCTAGTTTTTACGTGTTCCGGTAAATGTTTTAAATCAAATTGTTGCAAAAAAATCCGTTTTTTCGCCATTCCATACTCTTCTTGTGGTTGCAGTTTTAATGAGGATAAATGTTCATGGCTAGAAGTGAAGTTTACGCTTAATTCTGGACTGTTTAGAGATTTTATTTCTGAATTTGAAATCTTTTCTACTGATCCAAGTTCTACCTGGTTCAGTTTTATTTTATCATTACTTAGATTTGATAGTTTCAAGTATGTTATACCATTTTCAATTTTTATAACTTGATTTTCCACGAAAATCATTGGGTATTCTTTTATGGTGTACCCCCCTATCACGGCATCAATTGTTTTAACCTTTCCTTCTTTTTCATTTAATGTAGCTAGAACTTGAGCTGTCGTTCCCCCTTCTATTGTGATTTTTCCGCTTATTTTTAGGTTATAATTCGAATCTTCACTTTCTTTATTTGTTGTTACGCAAATTTGCCTATTACTTTCATTTGCCTGGTTTATTGTGATTGTATTGGATATGGGTTCCCATACAATCAAATATTTTCTGATGGCATCTACTCCTAGAATACAAGGAAATGGTAGCTGCTTGCATATTATTACTGTTACTGTTATTTCTTTATCCCCTGCACTAAATTTTAGTGGACATTCTCCCAAAATTATCAGCTTGTGCCCTGTCACTGATGTTAGGGTATTTTGGCATCTGCTTACTCGATTTTTGACACTAGGAGGAAACCTATTAAAGACTTCCTCTCGAATTAATGATTTAGATGGGCCTGTATCTAGTAAACATGGTAAATTTTGAAAACACTCAATTTTAAAACAACGCAGAATCGGTAGATTATTATTATTTGCATTTGTATCACAACATTCTAAACTATATAGGGGTCTTTGTAAGGAAACAGCTCTGTCGACCCTTACATGCTGGTTTCTCCGTTTAAATGCCCACTGTTTGGCCAAAAATTTCTGGGATTATCCCAGTTTTCTTCAGCGCTGCTACTTTGACCCTGGGTATTATTAACCGTTTGCCTTCTAGGCCTAAATTTAGGAATATTATTAGGTGTTTGCCAAGTATTATTTGTTCCCTGTCTTCATAAATTTCTGTCCCCCTGCGTTCTGAATTGGTGTCTTGTCTTGTAAGTCTGGCCTTCTTTGCGTATTCTATGCCAGCAATCTGCTGCATAGTGGTTTGGTTTGCTACAATATTAGCAATAAAATTTTCTCTTAAATTGTTTGTTTGTTTCCTGGTTATTTCTAAATATTTTGGATCTGTCCTTGTTGGTTCCCCAACTATCTGTCTTTGGTGGGGGAGGGTGCCCATATTTTCTATAGTTATTAGCTGCTAATCTCTCAAAGTCGTGGAATCTGTCAGCTATCTCCCTAGACGGCGACCCTCGGCCTCCGTCGCGCCTTTTTGGTTCACGATTTGGCTCCTCAAAGCTCACCCTTTTTTGTCCCCTTTCATATTTTATACTTTCTTGGGCTCCCGTGTTATTTATTGACATCTGGTCAAACTTTTGCATAGCTTCGTCAATTTTTACCTCTGTTTCGACTAGTATTATAGCCTGCTCTAATTTTCAGATTTCCGCGATAATATTAGTCTTAATAACTTTTTTGGTAACCCTTGGGTAAAAGTATGTAGTTGTACTTTTTGTACTGTCTCGTCATTTCCGCCTTTCTCTAATTGTAAACACACGGATCTACAAATTGTGTCTGCATATTCCCTGATACTATTTGAGGTATCGAATGTGACTACCTCTGTTCTTAGCCTCTCGGAGATGCTTGTCTCTATGAATCTTGTTTTAAAAGATTCAATTAGAGTACTGATGTCCTTGGGCTCTTTTTCCTTAATTGCCTCAAAATGTTTAAGGGCGCTTCCCTTTAATCTGGCTGCAACGCATTGCTCTTTGACCTTATTCTCAAACGATTCAGTTAATTCGTCGAAAATTTTTAATTTTTCGATAAACTCATCTACATCTGAATTTCCCGCGTATTCTGGTATAATTTTTGCAATTTCAAGTACTGTTGATAGGGAAGTCATTTTTTCCTCTGGTAATGCCATTTTCTTTCAATCTACTATTTTTATCTAGCCTTCTCGACCCAGTTTTTCCAGCGACCACCAGTTGTTGTGATGACGATGGCCCAAATACCATAAAGTTAGTATCAGATCCCTCCGCTGCCACCAGATGTTGTGATGTGTATTTTTATGGTATTTTGGGGTTATAGTCGTAGATGCCTTTATTCTCCCTTTATAGGGGAGATAAACTCTGGCCCTAAGGTAATTTAACTTTGGTAGCGTGCCTTAGGCTATGACCGAACTAATGAGGCGTACCGACTGGGTATGTTCGAGGGCTAAAGGTAGATCGTAGAGAGGTTGTCTAAAAAAAAACACAATACTTTTATTCAATTTACACATAGTAATTACAGATATAGAAATGCTACTGGGACTGGCTGCCCCAAATAGACCACAAGTCTCAAAAGCTACAATAATAAATAATAAGATACAGACACTTACAATGATCCGACAAAGTTCCAAGGTATTTCTAAAAACAACGGACCAGAGGTCAG
This sequence comes from Artemia sinica, assembly GCA_027921565.1. Classification (NCBI taxonomy): domain Eukaryota; kingdom Metazoa; phylum Arthropoda; class Branchiopoda; order Anostraca; family Artemiidae; genus Artemia; species Artemia sinica. The sequence continues at coordinate 41,428,295 of CM051269.1, read as the reverse complement.
TCCGTCATAAAGTTAGTATCAGATTTTCCCTTCCGATAAAATGTATCTTTTATACATTTTTATCAACCACACCTTCCCACGTAATCGCTAGGAAGTGATAATTTCTCAATTTCCCGTTAAACAGAACTTAGCAGGATATGTTCCTTATCTTAATAAAAAGTGGTATTTCAAAACTTCATATTTGCGTCTTATATATTTTACTAAATTAATAATTAACTAAATTAGAAAGCTTTACCACATCACTCTCATTGCTTGTGAATCTGGGTGGGTGTTTGCTTCTCTCAGTGTCTGTCTTTGTCGGTTTGTATGTCTTAATCTATGTATTTGTATGTGTTTTTTTTTTCTCTCACTTCCATTGCTTGTGAATCTGGGTGGGTGTTTGCTTCTCTCAGAGTCTGTCTTTGTCGGTTTGTATGTCTTAATCTATGTATTTGTATGTGTTTTTGTCTCTCTCACTTCAATTGCTTGTGTGTCTGGGCGGGTTTTTGCTTATCTCACTGCCTGTCTTTCTCGGTTTGTAAGTCTGAATCTATAGTATTGTATTTGTTTTAGTTTCTCTCACTCTCTTTCCCTGTGTCTGGGTGGGTGTTTGCTTATCTCAGTGCCTGTCTTTGTTGGTTTGTGTGTCTTAATCTATATATTTGTATGTGTTTTTGTCCCTCTCACTTCCATTGCTTGTGTGTCTTGGCGGGTGTTTGCTTATCTCAGTGCCTGTCTTTGACGGTTTGTATGTCTGAATCCATATATTTGTATATGTTTTTGTCTCTCTCACTTCCTTTGCTTGTGTGTGTCTGAGCGGGTGTTTGCTTGTCTCAGTGCCTGTCTTTGTTGGTTTGTATGTCTTAATCTATATATTTGTATGTGTTTTTGTCTCTTTCACTTCCATTGCTTGTGTTTTCTGGGCGGGTGTTTGCTTATCTCAGTGCCTGTCTTTGACGGTTTGTATGTCTGAATCTATATATTTGCGTGTGTTTTTATATATCTCACTCTCTTTGCCTATGTGTCTGGGCGTGTGTTTGCTTCTCCCCATGCCTGTCTTTGTCGGTTTGTTTGTCTGAATCTATGTATATGGTTGTGTTTTTGTCACTCTCTCTTTAGCGTACCCTAGAAATAATGGAAATATAACAATGTAATAGATAACATATTTTTAATGAAATAATGACATATATGATATTAATATAAATATATGGTATATACATTATTATACATTATTAATATCAATCATCAACTTTGGACATTTTGAATTTGTTCCATAAAATAGTTCTCCATGTTCTCTCTTGATATTGTACCTATTGTCTTCTCTTAACTCGTAATTGGTAGAATAATCATTATTCCATTTTGAGTCATACACAATATTTACTGGTGTGTCACCGACAGGTTCAATATGCGTTTCGTCTTTGGTATTATTTGATTCATTGACTGTTTCTTCAATGGTAGTGACGTTTGCTGGCAGTTTGTTTTTCATCGATTCATCTTTATATTCTTTAGTGAATTTTCTACCAATGCCCTTTTTATTTTTCCGGCAATTTCACTGTCTATTACAACATCATTTTTACAAAGGTAACAGTTCTGGCACGTAGACAAGATATGGTTTATGATATAAGTAGAAGAGTAGGCCTTTCTTTTTGTCTTTGCTTTCATTTGAATGCTAATACCTAAAAGATGACGATAGGTTCTATCAACAGGTAGCAAGTTACCGGAAGAACTAGCAAGAAGATACCCCTCTTCATCCACTATTATTTTTATGTTAGCGTTCTCTTTGAGTGCAATCATCTCCGGAGATCTCAATCTCACATATCCACCATTTGTACAATGGAATTTTTTTGGTACTCCAAAGAAATTTCATTCCTTACTGTCATGACAATGCATGCATACGTTTCCGATAGTGCTACCACTTATACTTATTTCATAGTTTAAATAATTCTCTTTGTCAGCATTCAATGCTACAATAACACTATCATGTGAACACACTTTCTTAAAATGCTTCATCTTCACTTTTTTAGAGATATTAGTTATGTGTTTTATCGTTCCACTGCGTAAAATATACTGATTTAATACATGCAATAAACTAGATAGTGTCGATAACCCGCCATACAGTACCAGTGAGAAAGCCGTGTCGTGTCTATGAGCAAGCATGGAGTACGATTGGTATAGCCGCATGCATATTTCTTGTTAAAAAATCCTTACATCCATAAACATAAAACATCCAGACAAATAAAAAACATTAAATAAAACATGGAATGATAACCCGCTTGTATGGTGAACAATAAAAATCCTAACATTCATAAACATAAAACATCCATGCCAAAAAAAACATCATTAAATAAAACATGGAATGATAGCCCGCTTGTATGGTAACAATAAAAATCCTTACATCCATAAACATAAAACATCCATACAAATAAAAACATCATTAAATAAAACATGGAATGATAGCCCGCTTGTATGGTGAACAATAAAAATCCTTATATCCATAAACATAAAACATCCATAAAAAAAACATCAAATAAAACATGGAATGATAGCCCGCTTGTATGGTGAACAATAAAAATCCTTACATCCATAAACATAAAACATCCATACAAAAAAAACATCATTAAATAAAACATGGAATGATAGCCCGCTTGTATGGTGAACAATAAAAATCCTTACATCCATAAACATTAAACATCCATACAAAATAAACATTAAATAAAACACCAACCATATAATAATACGTATAATCAATCATAAAGTAACACACATATTTAACCATATATTAAAACCATCCCTGCAATAACAATCAGAGTTCCATACAATAAAACATCAAACATAACACCAATACAATGAACAATAAAAATCCATAAACATAAAACATCTATACAATAAAAGGATAGGTCCCCGCTTCATTTAATTGATATATGCGCAAAAAGGATAGGGCCCCGCTCTATTTAATTGGCACAGTAGTGTCCTACCTGTCTTGTCTCTTTAATTGATGCAGTAATGTCCTACCTGTCTTGTCTCTTTAATTGATACAGTAATTTCCTACCTGTCTTGTCTTAATTTCAAAAAAATAAGTAAAAAAAAGTGTTACTACAAACAATATCTTTCTAGTAGTAAAAGTCACGACTAACATTTCTATATCATTCTCATTTTGAATTTGGAAAACATTAAATGTGATTTTTTTATGTTTTAAGTATGTTTCATATCATTCTAAGACCTGTAAAAAATGGGGGGGGGGGGGTAAAAAGGTTTGGGGGGGGAGCGGTCCCCTTGGAGGTTGGGGGTATGGGGAGGCTTCTGAGGTTGAGGTCCTTGGTGGTTAGGCTCAATGGTGCTTACGGTCCTTAACGGTTCATACTCATAATCACCTCACTACTTGATTTCCAAGGATTTCTAAGGATTGTTTTTTGTACTGACAAAATAACTCATCGTCAGGGTTTCTATACCCGTGTTCAAGGTTAAACATAAAAAAAAAACCGCCTAACAGAATGCCTAGAATTTCATAACCATCAAGTTCGTTTAATCATAACAGGAAAACAACTATCAATGCATAAAAACAGTCATGACTTTTAACAGAAACATGAAATTCTAATATATAAATCATTGTACTGTGACAAGCGCGAATTTTCATGGTATGTTGATTATAATTACAACAGAGAAAAAAAAATAACCAAAGATATGACTTTTTAGGCATGGTGATTTTTTTATGATACATGTATAAAAGGCACCTGGCCGCTACCTTATATTAACACTATAAAGGAGTACTGTCCGCTTGTATGGCGGGGGTACTGTCCGCTTGAACAGATTGACCTATCAATACTCATTTTATCTCCAAAGACATAGTTATTGGGCCTTTCAACTATGCTGAACAAAAAAGCTATCTCGAAATTTTGACCGGGCGATTTTTTGGGGAAAAAGTGGCATGGGCAGGGCCCTAGTTGCCCTCCAATTTTTTTGGTCACTTAAATAGGGCACTAGAACTTTTCATTTCCGTTACAATGAGCCCTCTCCCGACGTTCTAGGCCCACTGGGTCGATACGATCACCCCTGGGGGAAAAACAGATAAACAACAAATAAACACACATCCATCATGAAAATCAGACAGATTTTTCAGGCTCGTAGCTTTTGATGGGTAAGACTAAACTTAATTAAACTTATATATTTGGAATCAAGATAATAAGCCAATTCTTTTGATATATCTATTGGTATCAGAATTCCGTTTTTTTACAATATCAGTTACTATTGAGCCAGGTCACTTCTTATTTACAGTTCATTACCACGAACTGTTTATTACCTATCAAAATCTAAACAGAGATCATCGAAATATTGATCGTTTTTTTTGTGTTACCAAAAGTATTGTATTCATAAAACTTTACAGTTTCTTGAAATGTAATTGGACGAAAAGAAAAGGTTTTTCAACTAAAGTAAGGAGTAAGTTTAAAACTTAAAAACAAATATAAATTACTCTGTATGTAAGGGGGACTGCACCTTGCTCATTAAACAAAAGTTTGAAAAATCTTTTTTTTTCCAATTGCAAATTTTCTTTTAAAATTTGGAAAAAAGTTAAACTTCACAGTATAGAGTAAGTAGCTAAGGAGGAGACAGCAGACAGCCCCCTTCATATAAAGAATAACCTGTTCAAATAGGTTTCAAATCTGTTCCTTGCTTTCAGTTCAAAAGCTTCTGTTCTATTTAATTTCTGAGTGTATTCCAAATCATACTAAGGCCTAACCAAGATATAATTTGAGGTACTAATCCCTTAAATCCCCGGGTAATTGCTTTTAAAATGTGTAAATCAATAATTGTACATTGATTACCACCATCCTAAGTTTAAATTTGCAATTTCAATTTTGGATAAAATTTGAATACACTTCAAAAATTGGCGATGAATAGTAATTTTGGTAAAAAGTCCTAGTCAATATTACTACTAAAGAATTTCGGTTGGATGAAAAGGAGTATTATTGTTTGTATGGATGGTAATTCCGTGAGACTTTTGATCTTCTACATAACTGAAGCCATCACAACCTCAACAAAAGGATTTTTTTTTGTCGATAAATACATTACATACATTTTTTTAAAATACATTAAAGTACTTCATATAAATAGAAAAAGAAAAAAATCACCATTTAAAATTACTGAAAACTAAGTCCCTAGCAGTATTTGCCACCACCCAAAGAAATTCCCTGGCAGGGCTGATGATTACCTGCCTTGCCTTTTCCACCTCTGTGCTTATAGATATGGGAATGTAACATTTTAGCTGTATAGAGAAATATTTTAATTAATTCCTACCCTCCCCCCCTACCTCTTTCAACATTTTTCTGAAACCTCATGAAGATTAAGCAGTTTGTCGATTAAAATGTACTTTTTTAGGAATCTACCCTACCCCCACCCATACAATGACTCACCCCCTCTTATTACAGCTGATTACATATCATCAAACTTAGTCTAATTTCATCAGAGGCAACACTATAGCGTTGCCTATAGTAAAGGCCATACGGCTCCTGTGTTTTATTATTTATTTAATTTTTTCCAGAGGCACTTCATATGGAAGGGGTCGTCGCATAAACTTCAAAGGGGGCACATTCGATTGCAGATCGAGAGTTCTAGTGCCCCGTTTTAAGAGTCAAAAGTGATCGAAGGGCAACTAGCCTCCCCCCCACTCTTTTTTTCCCCAAATACATCCGATAAAATTTTTTAGGTAGCCATTTTGTTAAAAATAGTTCAAAGATCATATAACAAAACTCCGGGTCAATACAATCCCCTAGGACCCAGGGGGTAGGCGTTGCGTTAGCCCCGGGGGCAAATATGGTTCTTATAGAAGGGATGCTTGCATAAACTTCAGAGAGGGCTCAATTGATTGGAAATTAAAAGTTCTAGTTTACTTTTTCAGACTCGAAAGAGATCGAAGGGCAACTAGCCCCCCCCCCTCCAAGCCTTTTTCCCCCCAAATGCATCAGATAAAAACTTCGAGATAGGCATTTTGTTAAAAATAGTTCAAAGGTCAGATGACAAAACTTCGATGTCAACACGTCCGCCCAGGGCCCGGGGGCATGCGTTTGTAAGTAACGCCCTGGGGGCATATAAGGTTCTTATGCAAGGGATGCTCGTACAAGCTTCAGAGAGGGCTCATTTGGTTGGAAATTGAAAGTTCTAGTTCACTTTTTAAGAGTCAAAAGTGATCGGAGGGCAACAAGCCCCCCCCCCCCCCCCCCCGACACCCTTTTTTTCCCCAAATACATCCGATAAAATTTTGAGGTAGCCATTTTATAAAAAAATTCAAAGATCATATCGTCACCTGAAAGCGGTTTTGCCAAAAATAACCTTTTTTGGGCGAAACTGAGTTACAAACGCTATCTTGTGTAAAAAAAATTTTCTTTCGAATGGTCTAATTGACATTGCTGTAAGACGTCTCCAACTGCCTGTATTTTACAGTTCTCCTTTGCCGAATCGCATATTTTTCTATTTCTTTAAAGCGGTTTTTGCCGAATCACATACGGGATTATAGCATGCTCCGTTTTTTTGCCGAAAGTTGCTGATTTGCTGAACGCGACCTTGGATAGAAGAAGACGATCTTTCTTATCTTAGTAAATCTTGTGAATAAAAGTAAAGAAGAGGATCTCGCATACATAAGAAAGCACATTGAAAGCTTCCCAACCATTGAATCTCATTACTGTCGTGCGAAAACCAACAGAAAGTTCCTCGACCCTTCACTCAATATAAGCAAAATGCATTCGTTGTATGAAAGTAAGTGTGTGGAAGATGGTAAGTTGCGTCTCAAGGAACACATGCACAGAAAAGTTTTCAATTGTGAATTTAATCTTGCATTTCATGTTCCTAAAACTGACAAATGCGATTTTTGTGAAGAAAAAAAGGTGGCTGAAAAAGATGGTACTGAATTATCTGAGGAGGTCAAAACCTCTCATGCAAAACATGTGAAAGGAAAACTAGAAAGCAAAGAAGAAAGAGATAGGGACAGGGCTTCGGATAACCCCGTATTGTGTTTTGAAATGGAAAAGTTTTTTTCTTTGCCAAAAGAGGATGTTTCGTCCCTTTTTTTTACAAAAGGAAGATCACTTGCTTTAACTTAACTGCTATTCTTACCTTTCGCAGACAGACAGAAGAGCTAATCAGGAAAGTTATTGTTGTTCGTAAGTTGCGCATTTTTCGTGGTCAGAATGTCTTGCGTGGTAGAATGTCTTGCTGGTAGTGGAAACGATATTGCCAGTGGTCTTTGTGCTACCCTTGATAAAGTTTTTACTACCTATCTTGACATCAGAAACTTGGTTAAATGGTAAGATTCATGTGTGCCTCAAAATCGTAATCAAATAATGAGCTACATGATGCAAGATATCCTGAAGAAGCATTCACACGTCGAGAGTATAACGATGAAATATCTGAGCCTGGCCACTCCACGATTCAGGAGGTCGGTGCTGTTCACAGCGTCATTGAGAGATCTTTGAAGCACAAGGAAGTCTTTTCGCTACTAGACTTGACAAAAAAGCTTTTGATTGTTCGGCCCCGTGACCTGTTGTCATTATTCAAATGACCAGGCAGAAGTTTCTTTGATTACGCCAAAACGTCCAAATATTATAAATATAGCTTAGTGCCATTTTCAAAGGTTTTACACAATTTAAGCAGGGACTATGCAAAGGGTTTTGTACAAAACTTCGTTTGCAGATACTACTCCTTCTGTAGCGCTGATTGCACCAGAGGCTAGCCCAAGGAGGCCAGTGCCCAATGTGTCAGCAGTGAATATTGTGGAAAGGTTGCTGTCTCCTGTACCTTCGAGTACAGTAGTTGAGTTGCCAACAGCAAAAATAAAAGACGTAGAATCGCTTTACCGTTTCATGCCAGCAGTAGATGTGGCATATGTGAAAAGGCTTATTAGAAGTTGCAACAGAGCTGAGGTACCTAGTACTTCGGCTGAAATCACAGCATGTCCCGAAGCAGCCTCTGCCGTTAATGCTACGAAGGTTAAAACCAGAAATTGTTAATTGTCGAGTTAATTATCAAAGTTAAAATTTGTCTATCAGATGAAATACGTTTTGCCAAAAGTCGCATTTCCAATTCATGCTGAGCCAATTCTGTTTTGCCATATCTTACCTATGTTTCCGGAATTTTCGGGCGGTTTTAACGAAACTGATATTCATTCCATTTCATCTCAGGAAAGGCTCACCTTAGGCCAATAAAAAAGCACAACAATATAAGCGATTTTTCTTCTTAATTTGAAACAAAAATCAACGCTCTAGCTATAGCAATTCTGAGGTACAAATGTAAAAATTTCCAAACTCGTTTTTTCTCCCGTTTTTTGGAAAAACAGATTCGGCAAAACTACTTTCAGGTGACGATATAACAAAATTCCGCGGTTGACACAACCCCCAAGGCCAGGGAGCAGGCGTTGTAAGTTATGCCCGGGGGGCAAATATGGTCTTATAGAAGGGATGATCGTATAAACTTCAGAAAGGGCTCATTTGATTGGAAATTAAGTTTACTTCACTTTTTCAGAATCAATAGGGATAGGAGGGCAACCCCTTCCCCTCCCAAAACTTTTTCCCCCAAATACATTGAATTGAAATTTTGAGATAGACATTTTGTTAAAATTAGTTCAAAGGTCAAATAACAAAAGTCCAATGTCGACACAACCACCCAGGGCCCGGGGGCAGGCGTTGTAAGTTATGGCCTGGGGGCATATAAGGTTCCTACGGATGGGATGCTAGTATAAACTTCAGACAGGCCTCATTTGATTGGAAATTGAACGTTCTATTTCACTTTTTAGGTGGCAAAAGTGATTCGAGGGCAGCTAGCACCCCTACGCCCTTTTTCCCCCAATACATTCGATAAAAAACTTGAGGTAGCCATTTTGTTAAAAATAGTTCGAATATCATATAACAAAAACTCGGGGGTGACAAAGGGCCAAGGGGCAAGCGCTGTAAGTTATGCCCTGGGGGTAAATATCGTTCTTATAGAAGAGATGCTCATATAAACTTCAGAAAGGGCTCATTTGATTGGAAATTAAAAGTTCTAGTTCACTTTTCAGAGTCAAAAGAGATTGGAGGGCAACTACCCCCCCCCTACCCCAAGGCCTTTTTATCCCAAATGCATCAAATATAAAAATTTTGAATTTGACATATTGTTAAAATCATTGCGCTGCCTAAGTAAAGAACGATGTTAGCACAATGTATTATTTTTTTTTTCTTGATTTTTGACCAGGGCACTTCGTATCGAAGGAGTTGTCGTAGAAACTTCGGAAAGGGCTCATTCGATCGGAAATTGGAGTGACCTGTGCCCTTTTTAATATTCGAAAATGATTGGAAGGCAACTAACACCCCTTCCACGCCCACCATTTCCCAAACACATCCAATCAAAATTTTGAGATAACAATTTTGTTCAGCGTAGTTGATTTCCAGATAGAAAATATATTTTTGAGGAGGACACTCCCCCACAACCCTCAGGGCAAGGGATTTAAGTTATGCCCTGGGGGCATATAAGAGCGATGTAGGCACAAGGTATTATTTATTATTTTTCCTTTAGACCAGGGCACTTCGTATCGAAGAAGTTGTCGTAGAAACTTCGAAAAGGGCTCATTCAATTGGAAATTGGAGTGGCTTGTGACCTTTTTAATAGTTGAAAGTGATTGGAAGGCAACTAAAACCTCTTCCATGCCCACCATTTCCCAAAACACATCCAATCAAAATTTTGTTCAGCATAGATCATTTCAAGATAGAAATTATACCTTTTAGGAGGACACTCCCCCACAGTCCTCAGGGCAAGGGCTGTAAGTTATGCCCTGAGGGCATATAAGGTTTTAATAGAAAAGCTTGTCGTCGAAACTTCAAAAAAGGCTCATTTGATTGGAAATTCAAAGGGCTAGTGCCCTTTTTAATAGACGAAAGTGATTGGAGGGCAACTAACACCCCTGGGGGGGTTGTCATCCTCAAAGACCTAATTTCCAGAACTTAAAACTACATTGAACAAAATGGCTATCTAAAAATTTTGATTGGATGTGTCTGGGAAAAGATGGGCGTGAGAGGGGTGTTAGTTTGCCCTCCAATCACTTTCGTCTAGAAGGTTGTTGTAGAAATTTCAAAAAGGGCTCATTTGATTGGAAATTGAAATTGCCCTTTTTAATAGTCGAAAGTGAGTGGAGAGTAAATAACCCCCCTCTCACACCCACCATTTCCCCAAGAACATTCAATCAAAGTTTAGAGAGAGCCATTTTGTTCACTGGAAATTATGTATTTAAGGATGACAAACCCCCCAGAGTCCCCAGGGCAAAGGTTGTAAGTTATGCCCTGGGGACATATAAGGTTTTTATAGATAGAGTTGTCGTAAAAACTTCAAAAGGGGCTCATTCAATTGGAAATTGAGAGGGCTAGTGCCCTTTTTAATAGTTGAAAGTGATTGGAAGGCAACTAACACCACTTCCATGCCCACCATTTCCCAAAACACATCCAATCAAAAATCTTTTTTTTTCCAATTGCAAATTTTCTTTTAAAATTTGGAAAAAAGTTAAACTTCACAGTATAGAGTAAGTAGCTAAGGAGGAGACAGCAGACAGCCCCCTTCATATAAGAATAACCTGTTCAAATAGGTTTCAAATCTGTTCCTTGCTTTCAGTTCAAAAGCTTCTGTTCTATTTAATTTCTGAGTGTATTCCAAATCATACTAAGGCCTAACCAAGATATAATTTGAGGTACTAATCCCTTAAATCCCCGGGTAATTGCTTTTAAAATGTGTAAATCAATAATTGTACATTGATTACCACCATCCTAAGTTTAAATTTGCAATTTCAATTTTGGATAAAATTTGAATACACTTCAAAAATAGGCGATGAATAGTAAATTTTGGTAAAAAGTCCTAGTCAATATTACTACTAAAGAATTTCGGTTGGATGAAAAGGAGTATTATTGTTTGTATGGATGGTAATTCCGTGAGACTTTTGATCTTCTACATAACTGAAGCCATCACAACCTCAACAAAAGGATTTTTTTTTTTTTTTGTCGATAAATACATTACATACATTTTTTTAAAATACATTAAAGTACTTCATATAAATAGAAAAAGAAAAAATCACAATTTAAAATTACTGAAAACTAAGTCCCTAGCAGTATTTGCCACCCCAAAGAAATTCCCTGGCAGGGCTGATGATTACCTGCCTTGCCTTTTCCACCTCTGTGCTTATAGATATGGGAATGTAACATTTTAGCTGTATAGAGAAATATTTTAATTAATTCCTACCCTCCCCCCCTACCTCTTTCAACATTTTTCTGAAACCTCATGAAGATTAAGCAGTTTGTCGATTAAAATGTACTTTTTTAGGAATCTACCCTACCCCCACCCATACAATGACTCACCCCCTCTTATTACAGCTGATTACATATCATCAAACTTAGTCTAATTTCATCAGAGGCAACACTATAGCGTTGCCTGTAGTAAAGGCCATACGGCTCCTGTGTTTTATTATTTATTTAATTTTTTCCAGAGGCACTTCATATGGAAGGGGTCGTCGCATAAACTTCAAAGGGGGCACATTCGATTGCAGATCGAGAGTTCTAGTGCCCCGTTTTAAGAGTCAAAAGTGATCGAAGGGCAACTAGCCTCCCCCCCACTCTTTTTTCCCCAAATACATCCGATAAAATTTTTTAGGTAGCCATTTTGTTAAAAATAGTTCAAAGATCATATAACAAAACTCCGGGTCAATACAATCCCCTAGGACCCAGGGGGTAGGCGTTGCGTTAGCCCCGGGGGCAAATATGGTTCTTATAGAAGGGATGCTTGCATAAACTTCAGAGAGGGCTCAATTGATTGGAAATTAAAAGTTCTAGTTTACTTTTTCAGACTCGAAAGAGATCGAAGGGCAACTAGCCCCCCCCCCCCCCCCCCCCTCCAAGCCTTTTTCCCCCCAAATGCATCAGATAAAAACTTCGAGATAGGCATTTTGTTAAAAATAGTTCAAAGGTCAGATGACAAAACTTCGATGTCAACACGTCCGCCCAGGGCCCGGGGGCATGCGTTGTAAGTAACGCCCTGGGGGCAGATAAGGTTCTTATGCAAGGGATGCTCGTACAAGCTTCAGAGAGGGCTCATTTGGTTGGAAATTGAAAGTTCTAGTTCACTTTTTAAGAGTCAAAAGTGATCGGAGGGCAACAAGCCCCCCCCCCACACACCCTTTTTTCCCCAAATACATCCGATAAAATTTTGAGGTAGCCATTTTATAAAAAAATTCAAAGATCATATCGTCACCTGAAAGCGGTTTTGCCAAAAATAACCTTTTTTGGCGAAACTGAGTTACAAACGCTATCTTGTGTAAAAAAAAATTTTCTTTCGAATGGTCTAATTGACATTGCTGTAAGACGTCTCCAACTGCCTGTATTTTACAGTTCTCCTTTGCCGAATCGCATATTTTTCTATTTCTTTAAAGCGGTTTTGCCGAATCACATACGGGATTATAGCATGCTCCGTTTTGCCGAAAGTTGCTGATTTGCTGAACGCGACCTTGGATAAGAAGAAGACGATCTTTCTTATCTTAGTAAATCTTGTGAATAAAGTAAAGAAGAGGATCTCGCATACATAAGAAAGCACATTGAAAGCTTCCCAACCATTGAATCTCATTACTGTCGTGCGAAAACCAACAGAAAGTTCCTCGACCCTTCACTCAATATAAGCAAAATGCATTCGTTGTATGAAAGTAAGTGTGTGGAAGATGGTAAGTTGCGTCTCAAGGAACACATGCACAGAAAAGTTTTCAATTGTGAATTTAATCTTGCATTTCATGTTCCTAAAACTGACAAATGCGATTTTTGTGAAGAAAAAAAGGTGGCTGAAAAAGATGGTACTGAATTATCTGAGGAGGTCAAAACCTCTCATGCAAAACATGTGAAAGGAAAACTAGAAAGCAAAGAAGAAAGAGATAGGGACAGGGCTTCGGATAACCCCGTATTGTGTTTTGAAATGGAAAAGTTTTTTCTTTGCCAAAAGAGGATGTTTCGTCCCTTTTTTTTACAAAAGGAAGATCACTTGCTTTAACTTAACTGCTATTCTTACCTTTCGCAGACAGACAGAAGAGCTAATCAGGAAAGTTTATTGTTGTTCGTGGTCAGAATGTCTTGCTGGTAGAAGTGGAAACGATATTGCCAGTGGTCTTTGTGCTATCCTTGATAAAGTTTTTACTACCTATCTTGACATCAGAAACTTGGTTAAATGGTAAGATTCATGTGTGCCTCAAAATCGTAATCAAATAATGAGCTACATGATGCAAGATATCCTGAAGAAGCATTCACACGTCGAGAGTATAACGATGAAATATCTGAGCCTGGCCACTCCACGATTCAGGAGGTCGGTGCTGTTCACAGCGTCATTGAGAGATCTTTGAAGCACAAGGAAGTCTTTTCGCTACTAGACTTGACAAAAAAGCTTTTGATTGTTCGGCCCCGTGACCTGTTGTCATTATTCAAATGACCAGGCAGAAGTTTCTTTGATTACGCCAAAACGTCCAAATATTATAAATATAGCTTAGTGCCATTTTCAAAGGTTTTACACATTTAAGCAGGGACTATGCAAAGGGTTTTGTACAAAACTTCGTTTGCAGATACTACTCCTTCTGTAGCGCTGATTGCACCAGAGGCTAGCCCAAGGAGGCCAGTGCCCAATGTGTCAGCAGTGAATATTGTGGAAAGGTTGCTGTCTCCTGTACCTTCGAGTACAGTAGTTGAGTTGCAACAGCAAAAATAAAAGACGTAGAATCGCTTTACCGTTTCATGCCAGCAGTAGATGTGGCATATGTGAAAAGGCTTATTAGAAGTTGCAACAGAGCTGAGGTACCTAGTACTTCGGCTGAAATCACAGCATGTCCCGAAGCAGCCTCTGCCGTTAATGCTACGAAGGTTAAAACCAGAAATTGTTAATTGTCGAGTTAATTATCAAAGTTAAAATTTGTCTATCAGATGAAATACGTTTTGCCAAAAGTCGCATTTCCAATTCATGCTGAGCCAATTCTGTTTTGCCATATCTTACCTATGTTTCCGGAATTTTCGGGCGGTTTTAACGAAACTGATATTCATTCCATTTCATCTCAGGAAAGGCTCACCTTAGGCCAATAAAAAAGCACAACAATATAAGCGATTTTTCTTCTTAATTTGAAACAAAAATCAACGCTCTAGCTATAGCAATTCTGAGGTACAAATGTAAAAATTTCCAAACTCGTTTTTCTCCCGTTTTTTGGAAAAACAGATTCGGCAAAACTACTTTCAGGTGACGATATAACAAAATTCCGCGGTTGACACAACCCCCAAGGCCAGGGAGCAGGCGTTGTAAGTTATGCCCTGGGGGCAAATATGGTCTTATAGAAGGGATGATCGTATAAACTTCAGAAAGGGCTCATTTGATTGGAAATTAAGTTTTACTTCACTTTTTCAGAATCAATAGGGATAGGAGGGCAACCCCTTCCCCCTCCCAAAACTTTTTCCCCCAAATACATTGAATTGAAATTTTGAGATAGACATTTTGTTAAAATTAGTTCAAAGGTCAAATAACAAAAGTCCAATGTCGACACAACCACCCAGGGCCCGGGGGCAGGCGTTGTAAGTTATGGCCTGGGGGCATATAAGGTTCCTACGGATGGGATGCTCGTATAAACTTCAGACAGGCCTCATTTGATTGGAAATTGAACGTTCTATTTCACTTTTTAGGTGGCAAAAGTGATTCGAGGGCAGCTAGCACCCCTACGCCCTTTTTTCCCCAATACATTCGATAAAAAACTTGAGGTAGCCATTTTGTTAAAAATAGTTCGAATATCATATAACAAAAAACTCGGGGTGACAAAGGGCCAAGGGGCAAGCGCTGTAAGTTATGCCCTGGGGGTAAATATCGTTCTTATAGAAGAGATGCTCATATAAACTTCAGAAAGGGCTCATTTGATTGGAAATTAAAAGTTCTAGTTCACTTTTCAGAGTCAAAAGAGATTGGAGGGCAACTAGCCCCCCCTCCTACCCCCAAGGCCTTTTTATCCCAAATGCATCAAATAAAAAATTTTGAATTTGACATATTGTTAAAATCATTGCGCTGCCTAAGTAAAGAACGATGTTAGCACAATGTATTATTTTTTTTTTTCTTGATTTTTGACCAGGGCACTTCGTATCGAAGGAGTTGTCGTAGAAACTTCGGAAAGGGCTCATTCGATCGGAAATTGGAGTGACCTGTGCCCTTTTTAATATTCGAAAATGATTGGAAGGCAACTAACACCCCTTCCACGCCCACCATTTCCCCAAACACATCCAATCAAAATTTTGAGATAACAATTTTGTTCAGCGTAGTTGATTTCCAGATAGAAAATATATTTTTGAGGAGGACACTCCCCCACAACCCTCAGGGCAAGGGATTTTTAAGTTATGCCCTGGGGGCATATAAGAGCGATGTAGGCACAAGGTATTATTTATTATTTTTCCTTTAGACCAGGGCACTTCGTATCGAAGAAGTTGTCGTAGAAACTTCGAAAAGGGCTCATTCAATTGGAAATTGGAGTGGCTTGTGACCTTTTTAATAGTTGAAAGTGATTGGAAGGCAACTAAAACCTCTTCCATGCCCACCATTTCCCAAAACACATCCAATCAAAATTTTGTTCAGCATAGATCATTTCAAGATAGAAATTATACCTTTTAGGAGGACACTCCCCCACAGTCCTCAGGGCAAGGGCTGTAAGTTATGCCCTGAGGGCATATAAGGTTTTAATAGAAAAGCTTGTCGTCGAAACTTCAAAAAAGGCTCATTTGATTGGAAATTCAAAGGGCTAGTGCCCTTTTTAATAGACGAAAGTGATTGGAGGGCAACTAACACCCCTGGGGGGGTTGTCATCCTCAAAGACCTAATTTCCAGAACTTAAAACTACATTGAACAAAATGGCTATCTAAAAATTTTGATTGGATGTGTCTGGGGAAAAGATGGGCGTGAGAGGGGTGTTAGTTGCCCTCCAATCACTTTCGTCTAGAAGGTTGTTGTAGAAATTTCAAAAAGGGCTCATTTGATTGGAAATTGAAATTGCCCTTTTTAATAGTCGAAAGTGAGTGGAGAGTAAATAACCCCCCTCTCACACCCACCATTTCCCCAAGAACATTCAATCAAAGTTTAGAGAGAGCCATTTTGTTCACTGGAAAATTATGTATTTAAGGATGACAAACCCCCCCAGAGTCCCCAGGGCAAAGGTTGTAAGTTATGCCCTGGGGACATATAAGGTTTTTATAGATAGAGTTGTCGTAAAAACTTCAAAAGGGGCTCATTCAATTGGAAATTGAGAGGGCTAGTGCCCTTTTTAATAGTTGAAAGTGATTGGAAGGCAACTAACACCACTTCCATGCCCACCATTTCCCAAAACACATCCAATCAAAATTTTGTTCAGCATAGATCATTTCAAGATAGAAATTATGCTTTTGAGGAGGGACACTCCCCCACAGTCCTCAGGGCAAGGGCTGTAAGTTATGCCTAGGGCATATAAGGTTGTAATAGAAAAGCTTGTCGTCGAAACTTCAAAAAAGGCTCATTCGATTGAGAACTCAAAGGGCTAGTGCCCTTTTTAATAGTCGAAAGTGATTGGAGGGCAACTAACACCCCTCTCACGCCCATCTTTTCCCCAAACACATCCAATCAAAATTTTTAGATAGCCATTTTGTTCAACGTAGTTTTAAGTTATGGAAATTAGGTCTTTGAGGATGACAACCCCCCCACCCACAGCCCTCAGGGCAAGGGTTGTAAGTTATGCTCTGGGGGCATATAAGGTTTTTATAGAACGCGTTGTCGTAGAAATTTCAAAAAGGGCTCATTCGATTGGAAATTGAAATGGCTAGTGCCTTTTTTAATAGTCGAAAGAGTTTGGCCGGCAACTAACACCCCTTCCACGCCAATCATTTCCCCAAACACATCCAATCAAAATTTTGAGATAGCCATTTTGTTCCAAGCAGTTTAAACTTCAGGAAATTATACCTTTGAGCAGGACAATCCCCCCACAGTCTTCAGGGCAAGGGTTATAAGTTATACCCTGGAGGCATATAAGGTTTTTTATTGAAATCTTTGTCGTAGAAACTTGAATAAGAGCTCATTCGATTGGAAATTCAAAGGCCTAGTGCCCTTTTTAGTAGCCGAAAGTGATTTGAGGGCAACTAATCCCCCTCTCACGCTCACCTTTTCATCAAAACACATCCAGTCAAAATTTTTAGATAGCCATTTTATTCAACGTAGTTGAAAGTTTTGGAAATTAGGTCTTTTAGGATGATAACCCCCCTCAGAATCCTCAGTGCAAGGGTTGTACGTTATGCCCTGGGGGCATATAAGGTTTTTTATAGAAAGCGATTTTGTAGAAACTTCAAAAAGGGCTCATTCAAATAGAAATTGAAAGGGCTAGTGCCATTTTTATAGTCGAAAGTGATTGAAGGGTAACTAACCCCCCTCTCACGCCCACCATTTTTCCCAAACACATCCAATCAAAATTTTGAGATATCCATTTTGTTCAACGTAGTTGAAATTTCTGGAAATTAGGTCTTTTAGGATGATAACCCCCCTCAGAATCCTCAGTGCAAGGGTTGTACGTTATATACCCTGGGGGCATATAAGGTTTATATAAAAAGTTGTTGTAGAAATTTCAAAAAGGGCTCATTTGATTGGAAATTGAAATTGCCCTTTTTAATAGTCGAAAGTGAGTGGAGAGTAATTAACCCCCCTCTCACACCCACCATTTCCCCAAGAACATTCAATCAAGTTTAGAGATAGCCATTTTGTTCAACGTAGTTGAAAGTTCTGGAAATTATGTATTTAAGGATAACAAACCCCCCAGAGTCCCCAGGGCAAAGGTTGTAAGTTATACCCTGGGGACATATAAGGTTTTTATAGATAGAGTTGTCGTAAAAACTTCAAAAGGGGCTCATTCAATTGGAAATTGAGAGGGCTAGTGCGCTTTTTAATAGTCGAAAGTGATTGGAGGGTAACTAACCCCCTCTCACGCCCACCATTCCCCCAAACACATCAAATCAAAATTTTCAGATAGCCTCAAAAGGGCTCATTTGATTGGAAATTGAAAGGGCTAGTGCCATTTTTTTATAGTTGAAAGTGATTAGAGAGCGACTAATCAATTTTTTACTGAAAAAAATACACATGAATGTGCATTGTCAGTTTAATATACATATACTGATATTTATTAATCAAAATGTTAATATTATTAGATTTATTAAAGTTATAAAAGTAAAAACATTTATACTTTTGCAGTAAAGTGCACACACGCTTATTTACCCAAATATATCCGATAAAAATTTCGAGGTAGCCATTTTGTTAAAAATAGCTCAAGTCAGATAACAAAAACTCCGATGTCGACACAGCCCCCAGGGCCCGGGGGCAAGCGTTGTAAGTTATGCCCTTGGGGCATGTACAATTCTTATGGAAGGGACGCTCGTCTACACTTCAGAGAGGGTTCATTTGATTGGAACTTGAAAGTTGTAGTACACTTTTTAGGTGGCAAAAGTGATTCGAGGGCAGCTAGCACCCCTACGCCCTTTTTTTTCCCCAATACATTCGATAAAAAACTTGAGGTAGCCATTTTGTTAAAAATAGTTCGAATATCATATAACAAAAATGCCCAGGTGTTGAAAGTTATGCCCTGCGAAATATATGGTTCTTATGGAACGGATGTTCGTATATACTCTAGAGAGAGCTAATTTTTTTGGAAAGTGAAAATTCTTGTTCATTTTTTAAGAGTTAAAAGAGATCCGAGGGCAATTAGCCCCTCCCCTCACGCTTTTTTTTTTCCACAAATACATCAGATAAAAATTTTGAGATAGCTATTTTGCTAAAAATAGTTAAAAGATCAGATAACAAAAACTCTGGTGTCGACACAACCCCCAAGGGCCCGGGAGCAGTCGTTGTAAGTTATGCCCCGGGGGCACACATGGTTCTTATGCAAGGAATGCTCGTATAAACTTCAGAGAAGGCACATTTGTTTGGAAAATGAGAGTTCTAGTTCACTTTTTAAGAGTCAAAAGAGATCCAAGGGCAACAGCCCCCCCCCGCCCTTTTCCCCAAACCCATCCGTTAAAAATTTGGAGATAGCCACTTTAAAAAAAAAAAAACAGTTCAAATATCAGACAACAAAAGCTCCTGTGTCAACACCCCCCCCCCCAGGGCTCGGGGGCAAGCGTTGTAAGTTATGCCCTGGGGGCATACATAGTTCCTATGGAAAGGATGCTCGTATAAACTTCAGAGAGGGCTTAATTGATTTTAAATTTAAAGTTCTAGTTCACTTTTTAAGAGTCAAAGTAATAGGAGGGCAACTAGCCCCTCCCCCCTCCATTCCTTTTTTCCCTAAACCCATTCAATAAAACTTTTGAGATGACCATTTTGTTAAAAATAGTACAAGGGTCAGATAATAAAAAATCCGGTGTCAACACAACCCCCCAGGGCCCGGGGGTAGGTGTTGTAAATTAGGCTATGGAGGCAAAGGTGGTTCTTATAGAATGAATTCGCATATAAACTTCAGAGAGGGTTCATTTGATTGGAAATTGAAAGTTCTAATTCATTTTTTTAGAGTCAAAAGAGATCGGAGGGCAACTAGTCCTCCTCCCTCCACGCCTTTTTTCTCCAAACCCAATCGATAAAATTGATGATACGACTATTTTGTTAATAAGAGCTCAAACATCAGATATTAAAACTCCGGGGTCGACAAAAACCCCCCCAAGCCCGGGGACAGGCGTTGTAACTTATGCCCTGGGGGCATATATGGTTCTTACAGAAGGGATACTCGTATAAACTTCAGAGAGGGTTCATTTGATTGAAAATTGAAAGTTCTAGTTCACTTTTAAAGAGTCAAAAGAGATCGAAGGGAAATTAGCCCCCCCCCCGCCCTTTTTCCCAAAACCCATCCGATAAAAAAATTGAGATAGGCATTTTGTTAAAAATAGTTCAAACATCAGATAATATAAACTTCGAGGTTGACACAAACCCCCAGAGCCCAGTGTTTTAAGTTATGCCCCCGGGCAAATAAAGTTTTTATGTAAGAAGAGGTCGTATAAACTTCAGAAGTGGCTCATTGGATTTGAAATTGAAAGTTCTAATTACTTTTTTATGAGTCGAAAGGTATCTGAGGGCATCTACCCCCCCCCCCCCCCCCTCACACCCACACACATCCTTTTTTCCCAAATGCATCCGATCAAAATTTTGAGATGGCTAGTTTGTTTGAAGTAGTCCAACGATCAGCTAACAAAAAGTTCGGTGTCAACCATACCCCCCCCCCCCAGAGCCCGGAAGAAGGGCTGTAAATTATGCTTTGGGGGCATATAAGATTTTTATGGAAGAGGTGACACACCCTCAGCATTAAACCGACCCCCTAATAACCTCCTATTTGCAGCGCAAATGGGAGGTTAGCTCCTTATACTGCTTGTGAATGGTTATCTTTTATGTAAAGTTAATAATGTAATTAATTTTTTCTGTTACTAAGTTTTAGACAATAGAAAACTAAAGGTTATAAAGGAGATAAAGTTTTCATGTTTTGTTGTATTTTTAGTTTTACACTAAGATTAGTGAAAACAGGGCCACCAAAAGAAGTTTGTGCACGGCCAGTCCCGCCCACCCCTTAGTATTACCCCCCCCCCCCCCCTTGTGCCTTTTCCCCCAAATGCCATTTCAAATTTTGAAATAACCATTTTGTTCAAAATATTCCGAAATTTAGTAAGATTTTTGTGGAAGGGGTGGTCATATTAACTTTGGAGAGGGCTCATTTGATCGGAAATTGAAGCTTTTTTTTATTTATTTTTTTTTTTTTTTTAGGATCAAAATTGATCAATAGGCAATTAGCCCACGCCCTACGTTTTCAAAGGGCATCCAGTCAAAATTTTGAGATTGTCATTTTGTTAATAAAAAAAAGCTCAGAGGTCAAACAACTATGCTTCAGGGGTTGAACCCTCCCCCCACCCCAAACCCCGAGGAAATGACTCTGAGTTACGAAACTTGCTTATTGTTACTTTGACACTTTGTTTACTTCAATACTTGGATTAAGTGATTTACGTGGCAACTTCAATTTACGGTGCAAGGGCTATAAGTTATGCAGCTTGCTTATTGTTATTTTGATACCTTGTTTACTTTGACGCTTTCTTTACTTTGTTATTTTTTTTACTTTGATATTGTTACTTTGATGCTAGTTTTGATACTTTGATGTTGTTAAAAAAAAGTTTGATTTTGAAATAAGGAATTTTTAAAAACTTGAAACTGTTTGCAATCAAAAACGAACAGAAATTAATTTACAAAAAATTTTCCAACAAAGAAGTTTTTCAAAGAAAAGTACAGGACCTTTTAAACGTAAGATCAGCAGATACAAATACCTGTTCAAGTTCAAACTCAAAACGACCAGAAATCACTATTAAAGAATAAATTCAACCCAAAATTAAATAAATAATCATAGAAAAAAACATACAACAAATAATAATTTAAATGAATAAATAAATCTTAAAGCGAGTAATACTTAATTGAATATGCAAATCAAGCTTAAAATGAAAAATATTTTGCTATTGAAGTATAAATGAAACCCAAAACGAACAGAAATTAAATAAACAATCAATGCAAACAAACATACAATAGATACTAATATAAATGAATAAATAAATCTTAAAACGAGTGAAACTTAAATTGAATATGCAAATCAAGCTTGAAACGAACAAATATCACTACAAAGAAGAGCGACTAACTTAACTACAAGGTGTGACTCATTTCCTTAACCTCAAAGAAAATTGACTTTCCTTTACCCCCTCCCAATCAAATCAATTTATGAGTATGATTCTACTCTTACGCAAAGAAAAATAACAGAAAAAACAACAACAATATTCTTACCCCTAAGTGTATCAAGTACACAAAATCTAAAGTAAAGACTCTTCATCCCCTAGGTATTAGAGGTACAACTCTGCGCTTACACAGTGAAAAAAAGAGAAGAAATGAAATGTTCTTACCTCTAAAAGTTTATCAAGTTGAAAAAATCTTAAGTGAAGAGCTTCTAATCCATCTTTAAATAAATCCCTCAGACCATATTCAGACATTATCTTGACTAAAACACAGAAAGCTTGTTCTTCGGGCATCTAAAAATAATCCGGTCATATGAAAGGATTCAAAGCAGGCACGTAAGTAGGGGGGGGCTCCGGGCCTGCCCCCCACAAAAAAAATCTCATGATTTTTTTATTTTCCCATATTTTTCTGATGCTTAGTCACAGAATAAGGGATTTGAAGGATTTGGCCCTTCCAGAAACGAATTCCTGCGTACGTGCCTGATTCAAAGGGATATTTGGTTTGAATAGCCATTATTCTAATCTAGACAAAGAGAGGTGAATATAAAAAGTATAAGAAGGAATATTCTAGAATATGTACATCGTATACTTTTTCATTTTAACACACAACTAAAGAAGAAAAGTTTCGGTCAACGTACCAAGTCCTATGGTGAGTGTTTAACGTCGTTTCCAAAGGTATCGACCAAGGAAACTTCAATATAATAAAACATAAAATCGCGGAGAAAAGAAGAAAACGAGGACAATTAACAGCCAGTGAAAAAACTGAAAAATTATGCAAATATTTCGGTCAAGACCTCCACTTGACCGTCCTCAGTGCAGAATAAAACTGATAAAAATATAAAAAAGAAAACCTTAAAATAAAAACACAAAACTAAAACTGTATCCTCGTTTTTTTTTCCTTTCTTCGCGATTTTATGTTTTATCATGACTAGCCAGTGTAGTCTCAGCAATTATTTAAGTTTCAATATACCTAAATAAAAGCCGTATACGAGTAAATATTAAAGTATAGTATGCCTCCCCCAAAATTACATCTTAATTGTTTTTTATAATTTGAGAAAACACCCGGAATACTTTGCTGAAAAACTTAGCAAGGTTAATTGCCAAATAAAATTTCCAAAGAACTAAATAGTTGTAGACTAGCAGAAACACGGAACACATATACGAAACAGATCGAAGACTAAGTTGTAACATCAGAAACGGCCATTCGATTCATTCTGTTTCACATATCTCCTCATTTTTTATTTCTGAAGTAAAAATTCAGTATTTTGTACTGAAAGTATATACAGTATATTCAGCATAGCATGCCCGTTTGGAAATGCAGCATGCTTCCAGGGAAACAATTAACAACTATTTTGTTTGATTATTGTTTCTTCTTTATTTATATTTTATTTATTTTTGTGAACGTAGTTCTCATGGCGTTTGTGCTTGGTGTCATAGATGCGACTATCCTAGTAAAAGATTAATAATAACTTATATTTTTCATCAGGTTTATATCTTTTTTCATAAACTGTTTGGACGGAACGAAAAACCTTGGATTAATTTTCCCATTCGGGAAAAAATTGCCGCCTCACTAGGTTTTCTTCCGTTCCATTTCCAGCCTTAACTTATTCGTAAATTATATCAAACTTTCACATTTGGTATTCTTGTCTTTCTTGCAACAGCAATACATTTTTTGTGTGATTTAAGTTTCTTCTCAATACTTATTTCCTCGAATACCAAAAATACAACCGAAGAAGCAATATAATACTTTTTTCAGCAATAAAATACTCTCGTTTCCCAACCACAGAGCAACAGTTTTAAATATCTAATGGCTGATCTTACGAACTGCTAGCAATATAAATTTTGGAAAAACGGGATATGAAAATGAAAAATCACTGCTTGAAACGAATTACGAGAAGTATTAAATATTTCAGAACAGAACTAGACATATTTTTTTCTTAAACATGCTTAGACAATACTGATTCCTGGAATAATCTTAAGGTAAAATTATATCCATATTACCATTAAGACTGGTTTAGACACCCAGGGAGTTTCAAATCATCAGGGACGTTGTTCAAAGACGTATTTTTATCTTATTTTTGTAGAGTTATCTCGAAAAAAAAAATGAGAACATAATTAGGTAAAACGATAAGTCGTGTTTGTTTCAAAAGCTTTGTTCGTTTTAATGTCGTCTGTTTTTTGTAGCTCAGCTCCATATCTCCATATCTCAATAAATATTTGCTCTAATGTGTCGTGGCATATACTAAACAATAGTTTATTTTGTACTATAAAAAGCCGGCACTTTACTGAAAGCATAAAATTAACTCGAAAAGCAGGATGTTCGATTAGAAGCAAGAAAGTCCATAGGCAGCCTGTGGAAAATAAAGGACTAACTTATAAGGCTCTCAGGAGTCTTTCATCGGTCATTATCTTGATACTTTTTAGTATAAGATAGTAGTAAGTATCTATTGAATTTGCATAAAGCTATAGCAATTACCATGTTATTCTATAGAAGCTCTACACCTTTTCAAAGAGAGTGAGTATCCTCTCACATGGCCTTTTGTTCCTTCCATTGTTATTCTATGGGACCTCTACACGTGATTAAACACGTTGAAACTATGTGCTATTTGCTTATGTCCCGTTGGTACCATTCCAAACGAGTGGGGATTCCCCGCCTGTTCCTAAACATTGCAAAAAAGATAACAGTATGAACGGGGATTCCCCGCACAAATTTGTTTCAACTCCAAGTTTTTCAACAAGAGTGTTTTTTTTTTCAAGCTGACACCTGTTTTTTAGGCAGCCAATCAGAGAACTGCTTAACAATTCGTCATTGAAACCCCGTATAAAATGTTCATGTTTTGGAATTCAATTTTCATTATGTATTAGCATATCGAGCATAGTACACTGGATTTTATTAACTCTGAAACAATGGATATTTCTATTTTCAATGTGAGTACACTTTCATTCTTTATTCCAAAAAAAAAAATTGTTTTACTAGTAAATTCAAATTTCAGGGGGACTTAGCCCCCCTCCCTCCAACAATACAAAACTTTAAAATATAATGAGTATATTCGATAGAAAGCGCTAAGTATGCTTTTTTCTATTATGTAAAACAAAAAACTCCCTTTTCCATTGCTCTGTTAGGAGCATAATTCTGTAGTTTTAGTTCTTTTTTCGTTCAAAAGAATCCTTTTCCAATCGCGCGTTTAAAATGTACTGTCTTCTTCCACTCTAAATAAAACCATCTGTGTTTAACATGTTACCAAAGAGGGGATGATTTCAAGACAACATTTGGCATGCGTCTTATCGGGATTAAGAAAACAAAAAAGATGGATATGTGCGATTCAAGACTCATTGACAAAAGAGTTTGTTTTTTGACCAAATTAGACAGATATTTTTCAATTGTACTTGATGAAAGCAAATGGAATTCACAGATGATTAAGAGGCTTTTATAAAAATATATGACAGGGAAGAGGGCAATGAATCAATTCTAACACAGTTTTTCTTTACTTGGTATCCGTTAAAAACGAAATTTTTGTGTTAAATAAGTAATTCTTGTATCTTTTAAAAGAGCTTTACGGGGTTTGAGATAATTTAGGTAGTATGATCAATTTAATTTATTTTTTAATTCAGTAGTTTTTTTTCAGCAAGGACACTCGATATCCTAAAAGTGTTTGATTCAAACTTTTACCTTGAGAATCGATGTTTTTGGGTCCCAGTCCACCAGCCAGAATGGTTGAAATCCACTAGCTCAGAAGTGGGGTCTTAGTCCACCAGCCTGAATGGTTGAAATTCACTAGCTCAGAATTGGGGTCTTAGTCCACCACCCTGAATGGTTGAAATTCACTAGCTCAGAATTGGGGTCTTAGTCCACCAGCCTGAATGGTTGAAATTCACTAGCTCAGAATTGGGGTCTTAGTCAATGTTCAGATTGGAGCGTGGGGTCCGACTATCTGGGCTTTATTTGTCAAGGCCTGAATGCTAAGCCATGGACATGAGCTCGATTGGGATCCCCATTGTGAAAATGGAAAACAAAAAACAAAAATATATTGTCGGTATGTGTGTAGAGCATGGCATGGTTACCGCTAGGGTAACAGTCTAACCGTTGACGGTTTTAGGTATCCGTGAATGAGTTCTAAGGCGAGAGTGGAAGTTGGGACAAACTTTTGGAGGTGCCCACCTCACCTGCCCAGAGTCTCAGGCAAGTGACCCTAAATTTGAAAAAGTGGAAATTGGCTCAGATTTTCTAAACTGAGCTGAGACAATGAATAGATACTATTGGGAAAGTGATTGGAGACGCTAGGCATCCGTGAACAAGTGCTAAATTGAGAGAGGAATTTGGGACAATATTTGGGGGCGCCCACCCGCCCAGAGTCTCCGGCAAGTGAGCCAAAAATTTAAAAAACACACAATTATTTTTTCTGTTCAATTATTTTCAGTGTAAGCCAATATAATTACCTCATTCTTTTATTCTAACTTAACTTGTAGGAATAGGACTTCTAGAATAAGGATTCATTCCCTCGACTAAATAAGTTTTTTCATGTAAAAATGGTGAACAAAAGACTGTTAATTCTCCGTATTCTTCTTCTTCTTCTTCTTATCTAGCTAAACGTTGCGCTGTGTTTGTCACACCAACTGGTAAATATTTATCGGGCTTTTATTTTTTCCGTTCAATTATGTTCAGTGTAAGCCGATATAATGCTAGGGGGAGTAAAAATGGTAGTTATTTAGTACCCAGTAAACAGGTGACTTGATATGCTTCATTAGAAGTAGGTTATTGCTAATGATACCTCCTAGACAGATATTTTTTATGGCTCTAACAATTGTACTCTATGCTTGCCCAGAGACACGATGTGGCTTTCCCACTATTGCTGTATGGCTGGTTATCGACCCTACCTTGTTTATTGCATGTATTAAATCAGTATTTTTTACACAGTGGAACGATAAACACATAACTAATATCTCTAAAAAAGTGAAGATGGAGCATTTTAATAAAGTGTGTTCACATAACAAGGTTATTGTAGCATTGAATGCCAACATGGATAAGTATTTAACTATGAAACAAGTACAAGTGGAAGCACTATTGGAAATGTATGCATGCATTGTCATGACAGTAAGGAATTAAATTTCTTTGGAATACCGAAAAAATTCAACTCTTATGTTGGTGGATATGCGAGATTGAGATCTCCAGAGATAATTGCACTCAAAGAGAATGCCAACATAAAAATAATCGTTGATGATAGAGGACAACTCCTTGCTACTGTTGCAGGTAACACATTACCTACTGATACATCCAATCATCACCTCTCGGGTATTAGCATTCAACGGAGGATCAATAAAAGAAAGGCCTACTCTTCTACTAATATCGTAAACCATATCTTGTCTACGTGCCGAAACTGTTACCTGTGTAAAAATAATGTGATAATAGACAGTGAAATTGCCAGAAAAATAAAAAGGGCATTGTCAGAAAATATCATTATGGAATATAAAGATGAATCGATGAAAAACAAAGCACCAGCAAACGTTACTACCATTGATCAAACAGTCAATGAACCAAATAATACCAAGGATTAAAAGCATATTGAGCCTGTTGATGAGAAACCAGTAAAAATTGTGTATGACTCAAAATGGAATAATGATTATTCTACTGATTACGAACTAAGAGAAGACAATAGCTATAATATCAAGAGAGAACATGGTGAACTATTTTAGGGAACAGATTCAAAATGTCCAAAGTTAATCATTGATATTAATAATGTATCATAATATATTTTTTGTATTAATATTCTACATAGCATTATTTCATTAAAAATATATTATGCATTACATTGTTATGTGTTCATTATTTTTAGAGTAAGCTAGCATATCAAACGTTTAGAATGTCTAATAAAACGTCGGAAATGTAAGAAAAGGAAGTTGCATACATCTATTGTCAGACACATGGGATAACATTGGCAAAATCTTGGTATCAGAATGAATAAATTATTTATCAACATCCGTTATTGGATATGTCATTATGAAAAAATTTTAGGTAAGTAAGTAACAAACTCTTTCTTGAATTCACCTCTTGGATACACAATACAGAAATTTAATTAAGGAAATTATGAAAAAAAATTGTAAGTAAGTAACAAACTCTTTCTTGAAGTCACCTCTTGGATACACAATGCAGAAATTTCACTTAAGAAATTATCAAAAATTGTAAGTAAGTAGCAAATTCTTTCTTGAATTCGCATCATGGATAAATAAAAAAGACATTTCATTCAAGAAATTATGACAAAATTCTAAGTAAGTAACAAACTCTTTCTTGAAGTTACCTCTTGGATACACAATGCAGAAATTTCATTTAAGAAATTATGAAAAAATTGTAAGCAAGTAACAAACTCTTTCCTGAAGTCACCTCTTGGATACAAAATGCAGAAACTTCATTTAAGAAACTATGAAAAAATTGTAAGTAAGTAAGTAACAAATTCTTTCTTGAAGTCACCTCTTGGATACACAATACAGAAATTTCATTAAAGAAATTATGAAAAAAATTGTAAGTAAGTAGCAAATTCTTTCTTGAATTCACCTGCTGGATAAACAAAGACATTTCGTTCAAGAAATTATGACAAAATTCTAAGTAAGTAACATTTATTGTTTTCACACTCTTGGATATACAATACGGAAATTTCGTTCAATAAATTATGAAAATTTGTAAGCAAGTAACAAACTCTTTCCTGAAGTCACCTCTTGGATACACAATGCAGAAACTTCATTTAAGAAACTATGAAAAAATTATAAGGAAGTAAGTAACAAATTCTTTCTTGAATTCGCCTCTTGGATAAACAAAAAAGTCATTTCATTCAAGAAATTATGACAAAATTCTAAATAAGTAACAAACCCTTTCTTGAATTCGCCATTGGGTTGCACAATACAGAAATTTAATTCAGGAAACTATGAAAAACATTGCAAACAAACTCTTTCTTGAACTCGCTTTCTGGACAGACAATACAGCAATTTCACTCAAGAAATTATGAAAAAATTGTAAGTAAGTAGCAAACTGTTTCTTGAATTCTCCTCCTGGATGCACAATACAGATATTTCATTCAAGAAATTATAAAAAAAATTGTAAGTAAGTAACAAACTCTTTCTTGAATACACCTCTTGGATACCCAATACGGAAATTTCATTCAAGAAATTATGAGAAAATTCTAAGTAAGTAACAATCTCTTTCTTGAAGTCCCCTCTTGGATACGCAATACGATACGGAAATTTCATTCAAGAAATTATGAGAAAATTCCAGGTAAGTAACAATCTCTTCCTTGAAGTCCCCTCTTGGATACACAATACGGATATTTTATTCAAGAAATTATAAAAAAAAGGGAAAGTAAGTAACAAACTCATTATTGATTTCACCTCTTGGATACAAAAAAAAGACATTTCATTCAAGAAATTATGACAAAATTCTAAGTAAGTAAAAAACTCATTCTTGAATTCGCCGTTTGCATGCACAATACAGAAATTTCATTCTATGGGACCTCTACACGTGAGTAAACACGTTTTGAAACTACATGCTATTTGCTTGCCTTTCCTTGGTACCTTTCCAAACGAGCGAGGATTCCCTACTGGTTCCTACACATTGCAAAAACAAGGTAAAAGTTTGAATCAAACACTTTTAGGATATTGAGTGTCCTTACCAAAAGTCGACAGGAATGCCCCCCTCCGGCAAAAAAAATTGTAAGTAAGTAAGTAAGTAACAAATTCTTTCTTGAAGTCACCTCTTGGATACACAATACAGAAATTTCATTAAAGAAATTATGAAAAAAATTGTAAGTAAGTAGCAAATTCTTTCTTGAATTAACCTGCTGGATAAACAAAAAGACATTTCCTTCAAGAAATTATGACAAAATTCTAAGTAAGTAACATTTATTGTTTTTTACACTCTTGGATATACAATACGGAAATTTCGTTCAATAAATTATGAAGAAATTGTAAGCAAGTAACAAACTCTTTCCTGAAGTCACCTCTTGGATACACAATGCAGAAACTTCATTTAAGAAACTATGAAAAAATTGTAAGTAAGTAAGTAACAAATTCTTTCTTGAATTCGCCTCTTGGATAAACAAAAAAGTCATTTCATTCAAGAAATTATGACAAAATTCTAAATAAGTAACAAACCCTTTCTTGAATTCGCCATTGGGTTGCACAATACAGAAATTTAATTCAGGAAACTATGAAAAACATTGCAAACAAACTCTTTTTTGAACTCGCTTCCTGGACAGACAATACAGCAATTTCACTCAAGAAATTATGAAAAAATTGTAAGTAAGTAGCAAACTGTTTCTTGAATTCTCCTCCTGGATGCACAATACAGATATTTCATTCAAGAAATTATATAAAAAAAAAATTGTAAGTAAGTAACAAACTCTTTCTTGAATACACCTCTTGGATACCCAATACGGAAATTTCATTCAAGAAATTATGAGAAAATTCTAAGTAAGTAACAATCTCTTTCTTGAAGTCCCCTCTTGGATACGCAATACGATACGGAAATTTCATTCAAGAAATTATGAGAAAATTCCAGGTAAGTAAAAATCTCTTTCTTGAAGTCCCCTCTTGGATACACAATACGGATATTTTATTCAAGAAATTATAAAAAAAGGGAAAGTAAGTAACAAAATCTTTATTGATTTTACCTCTTGGATATAAAAAAAAGACATTTCATTCAAAACATTATGACAAAATTCTAAGTAAGTAAAAAACTCATTCTTGAATTCGCCGTTTGCATGCACAATACAGAAATTTCATTCTAATGGACCTCTACACGTGATAAACACGTTTTGAAACTACATTTATTCAATAAATTATAAAAAAATCGCAAGTAAGTAACAAACTCTTTCTTGAATTTCCCATTTGGATGCACAATACAGAAATTTAATTCAAGAAATTATGGAAAAAAAATGTAAGTAAGTAACTAACAAACTATGCTTTTTCTACATCAATTGTCGGATATGTTGAATAAAATATGCAAAATCGACATAGCTTTATTTCATTTTTTAAGGTTAATTTAGACGAGGTTACGTGCGCGCACGTAACCTCGTCTAAATTAACCTTTAAAAAATGAAATAAAGCTATGTCGATTTTGCATATTTTATTCAACATATCCGACAATTGATGTAGAAAAAGCATAGAGTTTGTTACTTACTTACTTTACATTTTTTTTCCATAATTTCTTGAATTAAATTCCTGTATTGTTCATCCAAATGGGGAATTCAAGAAAGAGTTTGTTACTTACTTGCGATTTTTTTATAATTTCTTGAATAAATGTAGTTTCAAAACGTGTTTAATCACGTATAGAGGTCCAGTAGAATGAAATTTCTGTATTGTGCATGCAAACGGCGAATTCAAGAATGAGTTTTTTACTTACTTAGAATTTTGTCATAATTTCTTGAATGAAATGTCTTTTTTTTTGTATCCAAGAGGTGAAATCAATAAAGAGTTTGTTACTTACTTTCCCTTTTTTTCATAATTTCTTGAATAAAATATCCGTATTGTGTATCCAAGAGGGGACTTCAAGAAAGAGATTGTTACTTACCTGGAATTTTCTCATAATTTCTTGAATGAAATTTCCGTATCGTATTGCGTATCCAAGAGGGGACTTCAAGAAAGAGATTGTTACTTACTTAGAATTTTCTCATAATTTCTTGAATGAAATTTCCGTATTGGGTATCCAAGAGGTGTATTCAAGAAAGAGTTTGTTACTTACTTACAATTTTTTTTATAATTTCTTGAATGAAATATCTGTATTGTGCATCCAGGAGGAGAATTCAAGAAACAGTTTGCTACTTACTTACATTTTTTTCATAATTTCTTGAGTGAAATTGCTGTATTGTCTGTCCAGGAGACGAGTTCAAAAAAGTTTGTGTGCAATGTTTTTCAGTTTCCTAAATTAAATTTCTGTATTGTGCAACCCAATGGCGAATTCAAGAAAGGGTTTGTTACTTATTTAGAATTTTGTCATAATTTCTTGAATGAAATGACTTTTTTGTTTATCCAAGAGGCGAATTCAAGAAAGAATTTGTTACTTACTTACTTACAATTTTTTCATAGTTTCTTAAATGAAGTTTCTGCATTGTGTGTCCAAGAGGTGACTTCAGGAAAGAGTTTGTTACTTGCTTACAATTTCTTCATAATTTATTGAACGAAATTTCCGTATTGTATATCCAAGAGTGTGAAAACAATAAATGTTACTGACTTAGAATTTTGTCATAATTTCTTGAAGGAAATGTCTTTTTGTTTATCCAGCAGGTGAATTCAAGAAAGAATTTGCTACTTACTTACAATTTTTTTCATAATTTCTTTAATGAAATTTCTGTATTGTGTATCCAAGAGGTGACTTCAAGAAAGAATTTGTTACTTACTTACAATTTTTTCGCCGGAGGGGGGCATTCCTGTCAACTTTTGGTAAGGACACTCAATATCCTAAAAGTGTTTGATTCAAACTTTTAACTTGTTTTTGCAATGTGTAGGAACCAGTGGGGAATCCTCGCTCGTTTGGAAAGGTACCAAGGAAAGGCAAGCAAATAGCATGTAGTTTCAAAACGTGTTTACTAAGGTGTGGAGGTCCCATAGAATGAAATTTCTGTATTGTGCATGCAAACGGCGAATTCAAGAATGAGTTTTTTACTTACTTAGAATTTTGTCATAATTTCTTGAATGAAATGTCTTTTTTTTTGTATCCAAGAGGTGAAATCAATAATGAGTTTGTTACTTACTTTTCCTTTTTTTATAATTTCTTGAATAAAATATCCGTATTGTGTATCCAAGAGGGGACTTCAAGAAAGAGATTGTTACTTACCTGGAATTTTCTCATAATTTCTTGAATGAAATTTCCGTATCGTATTGCGTATCCAAGAGGGGACTTCAAGAAAGAGATTGTTACTTACTTAGAATTTTCTCATAATTTCTTGAATGAAATTTCCGTATTGGGTATCCAAGAGGTGTATTCAAGAAAGAGTTTGTTACTTACTTACAATTTTTTATAATTTCTTGAATGAAATATCTGTATTGTGCATCCAGGAGGAGAATTCAAGAAACAGTTTGCTACTTACTTACAATTTTTTCATAATTTCTTGAGTGAAATTGCTGTATTGTCTGTCCAGGAAGCGAGTTCAAGAAAGAGTTTGTTTGCAATGTTTTCATAGATTCCTGAATTAAATTTCTGTATTGTGCAACCCAATGGCGAATTCAAGAAAGGGTTTGTTACTTATTTAGAATTTTGTCATAGTTTCTTGAATGAAATGACTTTTTTGTTTATCCAAGAGGCGAATTCAAGAAAGAATTTGTTACTTACTTACTTACAATTTTTTCATAGTTTCTTAAATGAAGTTTCTGCATTGTGTATCAAAGGGGTGACTTCAGGAAAGAGTTTGTTACTTGCTTACAATTTTTTCATAATTTATTGAACGAAATTTCCGTATTGTATATCCAAGAGTGTGAAAACAATAAATGTTACTTACTTAGAATTTTGTCATAATTTCTTGAACGAAATGTCTTTTTGTTTATCCAGCAGGTGAATTCAAGAAAGAATTTGCTACTTACTTACAATTTTTTTCATAATTTCTTTAATGAAATTTCTGTATTGTGTATCCAAGAGGTGAATTCAAGAAAGAGTTTGTTACTTACTTACAATTTTTTTTCATAATTTCCTTAATTAAATTTCTGTATTGTGTATCCAAGAGGTGAATTCAAGAAAGAGTTTGTTACTTACTTACCTACAATTTTTTCATAATGACATATCCAATAACGGATGTTGATAAATAATTTATTCATTCTGATACCAAGATTTTGCCAATGTTATCCCATGTGTCTGACAATAGATGTATGCAAATTCCTTTTCTTACATTTCAACGTTTTATAGACATTCTAAACGTTTGATATGCTAGCTTACTCTAAAAATAATTAACACATAACAATGTAATGCATAATATATTTTTAATGAAATAATGCTATGTAGAATATTAATACAAAAAATATATTATGATACATTAGTAATATCAATGATTAACTTTGGACATTTTGAATCTGTTCCCTAAAATAGTTCACCATGTTCTCTCTTGATATTATAGCTATTGTCTTCTCTTAGTTCGTAATCAGTAGAATAATCATTATTCCATTTTGAGTCATACACAATTTTTACTGGTGTCTCATCAACAGGCTCAATATGCTTTTCATCCTTGGTATTATTTGGTTCATTGACTGTTTGATCAATGGTAGTAACGTTTGCCGGGGCTTTGTTTTTCATCGATTCATCTTTATATTCCATAATGATATTTTCTGACAATGCCCTTTTTATTTTTCTGGCAATTTCACTGTCTATTATCACATTATTTTTACACAGGTAACAGTTTCGGCACATAGACAAGATATGGTTTGCGATATTAGTAGAAGAGTAGGCCTTTCTTTTATTCATCCTCCGTTGAATGCTAATACCCGAAAGGTGACGATTTGATGTATCAGTAGGTAATGTGTTACCTGCAACAGTAGCAAGGAGCTGTCCTCTATCATCAACGATTATTTTTATGTTGGCATTTCTGTTTGAGTGCAATTATCTCTGGAGATCTCAATCTCGCATATCCACCAACATAAGAGTTGAATTTTTTCGGTATTCCAAAGAAATTTAATTCCTTACTGTCATGACAATGCATGCATACATTTCCAATAGTGCTTCCACTTGTACTTGTTTCATAGTTTAAATACTTATCCATGTTGGCATTCAATGCTACAATAACCTTGTTATGTGAACACACTTTATTAAAATGCTCCATCTTCACTTTTTTAGAGATATTAGTTATGTGTTTATCGTTCCACTGTGTAAAAAATACTGATTTAATACATGCAATAAACTAGGTAGTGTCGATAACCAGACATAGAGCAATAGTGGGAAAGCCACATCGTGTCTCTGGGCAAGCATAGAGTACAATTGTTAGAGCCATAAAAATATCTGTCGAGGAGGTATCATTAGCAATAACCTACTTCTAATGAAGCATATCAAGTCACCTGTTTACTGGGTACTAAATAACTACCATTTTTACTCCCCCTAGCATTATATCGGCTTACACTGAAAATAATTGAACGGAAAAAATAAAAGCCCGATAAATATTTACTAGTTGGTGTGACAAACACAGCGCAACGTTTAGCTAGATAAGAAGAAGAAGAGAAGAAGAATACGGAGAATTAATAGTCTTTTGTTCACCATTTTACATGAAAAAACTGATTTAGTCGAGGGAATGAATCCTTATTCTACAAGTCCTATTCCTACAAGTTAAGTTAGAATAAAAGAATGAGGCAATTATATTAGCTTACACTGAAAATAATTGAACAGAAAAAATAATTGTGTGTTTTTTTAAATTTTTGCCTCACTTGCCGGAGACTATAGGTGGGTGGGCGCCCCCAAATATTTTCCCAAATTCCTCTCTCAATTTAGCACTTGTTCACGGATGCCCAGCGTCTCCAATCACTTTCCCAATAGTATCTATTCATTGTCTCAGCTCAGTTTAGAAAATCTGAGCCAATTTCCACTTTTTCAAATTTAGGGTCACTTGCCTGAGACTCTGGGCAGGTGAGGTGGGCACCTCCAAAAATTTGTCCCAACTTCCACTCTCGCCTTAGAACTTATTCACGGATACCTAAAACCGTCAACGGTTAGACTGTTACCCTAGCGGTAACCATGCCATGCTCTACACACACATACCGACAATATATTTTTGTTTTTTGTTTTCCATTTTCACAATGGGGATCCCAATCGAGCTCATGTCCATCGCTTAGCATTCAGGCCTTGACAAATAAAGCCCAGATAGTCGGACCCCAACGCTCCAATCTGAACATTGACTAAGACCCCAATTTTGATCTAGTGAATTTCAACCATTCAGGCTGGTGGACTAAGACCCCAATTCTGAGCTAGTGAATTTCCACCATTCAGGCTGGTGGACTAAGACCCCAATTCTGAGCTAGTGAATTTCAACCTTTCAGGGTGGTGGACTAAGACCCCAATTCTGAGTTAGTGAATTTCAACCATTCAGGCTGGTGGACTAAGACCCCACTTCTGAGCTAGTGGATTTCAACCATTCTGGCTGGTGGACTGGGACCAACAACATCGATTCTCAAGGTAAAAGTTTGAACCAAACACTTTTAGGATATCGAGTGTCCTTACTGAAAAAAAACTACTGAATTAAAAAATAAATTAAATTGATCATACGACCTAAATTATCTCAAACCCCGTAAAGCTCTTTTAAAAGATACAAGAATTACTTATTTAACACAAAAATTTCGTTTTTAACGGATACCAAGTAAAGAAAAACTGTGTTAGAATTGATTCATTGCCCTCTTCCCTGTCATATATTTTTATAAAAGCCTCTTAATCATCTGTGAAATCCATTTGCTTTCATCAAATACAATTGAAAAATATCTGTCTAATTTGGTCAAAAAACAAACTCTTTTGTCAATGAGTCTTGAATCGCACATATCCATCTTTTTTTGTTTTCTTAATCCCGATAAGACGCATGCCAAATGTTGTCTTGAAATCATCCCCTCTTTGGTAACATGTTAAACACAGATGGTTTTATTTAGAGCGGAAGAAGACAGTACATTTTAAACGCGCGATTGGAAAAGGATTCTTTTGAACGAAAAAGAACTAAAACTACAGAATTATGCTCCTAACAGAGCAATGGAAAAGGGAGTTTTTTTTGTTTTACATAATAGAAAAAAGCATACTTACCGCTTTCTATCGAATATACTCATTATATTTTAAAGTTTTGTATTGTTGGAGGGGAGGGGGGCTAAGTCCCCCTGAAATTTGAATTTACTAGTAAAACGATTTTTTTTTTTTGGAAATAAAGAATGAAAGTGTACTCACATTGAAAATAGAAATATCCATTGTTTCAGAGTTAATAAAATCCAGTGTACTATGCTCGATATGCTAATACATAATGAAAATTGAATTCCAAAGCATGAACATTTTATACGGGGTTTTCAATGACGAATTGTTAAGCAGTTCTCTGATTGGCTGCCTAAAAAACAGGTGTCAGCTTTAAAAAAAAACACTCTGGTTGAAAAACTTGGAGTTGAAACAAATTTGTGCGGGGAATCCCCGTTCATACTGTTATCTTTTTTGCAATGTTTAGGAACAGGCGGGGAATCCCCATTCCTTTGGAATGGTACCAACGGGACATAAGCAAATAGCACATAGTTTCATAACGTGTTTAATCACGTGTAGAGTTCCCATAGAATAACAATGGAAGGAACAAAAGGCCATGTGAGAGGATACTCACTCTCTTTGAAAAGGTGTAGAGCTTCTATAGAATAACATGGTAATTGCAATAGCTTTATGCAAATTCAATAGATACTTACTACTTAAGATTTAGCTTCCTTAAAAAAAAAAATCAAGCAAGCTCAGCTTTCAGTAAAGCTTAAGTTTTCCAGGTACTTGTATGATATACGCCCTAGCTAATGTTCTTCTAATATATTTCTCTGACACTCAATCCTCAATTTGGGCTATATATTTGCACATTAGGGAGGGGGGGGGGGTAAAGTATAGTGGGTCTGCATACCAATTGTGCTAGTTACAAATATTTTGCCTATTATGTAGTAAGAATTGTTTTCTAACTTCACACTGTCCAAATACTTTACCCCCACCCCTAATGTGCAAATATATAGCACAAACTATATATTTTCCATCTATTCTGTCACTTCTCTTTGTTTTGTCTCACGCTAAGCTGAAAGAAACTAACAAAAAAACCGGTTCTATAATGCGTCAATGCATGAACAATTTGAGTAGTAGGGTTTATCATACAGGTACCGTTTTTCAAAAATCCAAAAATATAGGGAAATATTAGGAGTCAGTTTTTTTGAGTTTGTTTTGTAGGTATGTTGCAATGCTTAAACTGTGTGGCAATAATTTGTTTTAAGTTTTACCTTTGCTCTTTACTTCTGTCATAAAAAATGTGTTTTCTTTCAACAAATCTTTCATTAAAGCCGAAGACGTTTGCATTAAACCCGTTTTTCTATAAATCTATTTCTTTGATAAACGATTCCGCAAACGAGCACCTGCAACTATACTTGGATGGTCTTTTGATTTAGAACAGCTGACTTACTGGATCTCATTTAGACTTACACGTTAAAATACTTTCGCCCGGATAGATCAAACCGGAAGAAAACGCTAAAAAGGATCTTTATGAAACTTAGAATCCTAGGGATATCAAGCTCGGATGACTGACTTGTACAATAAAAACGTCTTGGGAGGTGTTGAAGCGGGAAGATTCCTATTCTCACAGGATATTAGTTTCCCATAAAGCAATCATAATATTCTTCTAAAAAGCTAGAAGTTATGGGGCAAGATCTGAATAGAATCAAAGAAAATATCAAGTAAAAGAAGGATATGATTGAGTCACTGATAGTTTTATTTTTACCCATTCGAAAAACATTACGAAGCTACAAATGCAATAATAAAATAAATAAGAGTTCTAACAAAGGCTCTAAATATAAAAGGCTCTAAATATTTCGATGGCACAGTCGTCATCATTATCAGTAGTTACTAACGTATCAAAATTAGAACAAAATATATTTATACTAAACAAAATTATCACTTCAGGGTCAAAGCAAGTTACCGGTCCATTGACTTAAAGAGCTCACTAACTGTTCTTGAATTTTTAATGTTTTTTTAGAGCCTTTGTTTTATACTTTTAATGATTTGTTTAAATATTTAGAGCCTTTGTTTTATATTTTTGTTTCATTGTCTAATAAAAAGACCTGTCCCTGCTTGGAACTCTTATTTATTTCGTCATAGAAAAGGCAGTGTGGTAATGGAGAAAAATAATAATAATAAATAGTAAAAAAGACCACACGCTACAGAAAACGACAAGAATAAACTAAAACTGAGATACTAAACGCGCACACATAGCTTCTTAAGGACGAATCATAATAAGACTGCTAGTCTCGACTGACTTAAGAGGATTCAGCTTGACACTTAGCAATAGCTGCAATAGGATCCGTAATTTCACTCGCTTATAAAAATCTGAACGCAACTTTTTTCAATCACTTGTGAGAAAAAAAATTCAGAAATGGAAACAAAGCTAAAAATGTGGTTTAGCCTAACCAAAGCTATGACGTAGATAATTTCGGAGACCACACTGCCTTTCCATGGCGATAAATAAAAGTTGAAATAGAAATAAAATCCTTTTAAAACGCAGTGATGATGATAACAGTGATATAAATTCACAAAAATACCAGATATTTCGGTCACATATGCAGTGACCGTCATCAGTGGTAATTTTATCCCTATTTTAACTTTTATTTACATAATCAATACAGTCGGGGTAAAATCTATCTGTTATATTCCTCTTTGTGGTTGACAGAGCCCCATATATTTTTCTCGTCTTTTCCTCTAAAGAGTTATTAGTTGGGCACGCATAGAAGCCATGTCTGACGTAAAGCACAACAACTTCACTTCTGCTAGGGTTAAATGTAAGACTGATTTAATTATGCGCTGTACAAAGCACAAGTATGAAAAAAAAAAAAAAAAATCAATTCGAGAAAAGGCATCGACTCGGGTTTAAAATATCCTTTGCATAAATCAATAGCGAGAGATCTAATCCTCAGAAGATAAAACTTATTTGGAGACACAACAGAATAGTAAATTGTTGCATAATCTCCATAGGGTACACCAAGGGCGGATCCAGGATTTTTTTTTCGGGGGAGGTTTTTACTAATTTTTGACTTTTTTTCGGGGGGGTTTTACTAATTTTTGACTCAGTTTTCGACTAATTTTACTGATTTTTACCTAGGTTTTACTAATTTTCGACTTATTTTCGAATCGGTCAAAAATTTCGGGGGGGGGGGGGGGGGTCAAACCGGGTAACTCCCCCCCCCTGGATACGGCCTTAGGGTACACATGGTTAAAATTCTGAGAGAGAGAAGTTTTTCTACTTTAGAATATTCGAGATCTACTGGAGATTCATTCTAAGAGAGAAAAAAATAATTTTTATTAAGACAAAGGCTCGGCTTCCTTCTTTAAAATGTATTTCTGGAAGATATCTCTAAATCTTATTTTATTGAATTTCCTTTCAATACAATAGAGGTGGACATTAAAGGTGTAAGTACCGTAATTTGACATATTTCGTTAGATTGGAAAGATTACCTAGCAGCAAAAAGCGAGTATCGAAATCTTCAGCGTCAAAGCCAGAAAAAAAGTTTTGCGATCCATAAAACCAAAGTGATAAAACTCGAACTAATATAGAATACATTACTAATAAAATCGTGTTAGA
Source organism: Artemia sinica (assembly GCA_027921565.1). NCBI lineage: Eukaryota > Metazoa > Arthropoda > Branchiopoda > Anostraca > Artemiidae > Artemia > Artemia sinica. Next base: position 41,388,235 of record CM051269.1, on the reverse strand, counting down.
AAGAGTATTCAAGCAGGAAAATTTTTGTTCTCTCAGAATATTTATCATAAAATAACTATTTCATGATTCTAATCATCTTAGAGTAAGTGGCAAGACTCTGAGTAGCTTAGAGAAACAGCTTAGACTAAGTGGCAATTGGGAAAATAACCTCTTCTTGTTATTCATGTTATTCAAAAAACTCTTCATGTTATTCAAAACTCTTCATATCATTATTCTTCATATCGAATCACAGGTAGATAAAATTCTACCCTATTTTCATAACGCAAATTTGAGCTTATAATATATAAATATATATAAACATCATAAACATAAAATATAAACATCAATTTGAAGCAATATTTCTAGCGTAGGCAGTAGAGAACAGCCGTGTGTCCCCCCATAAATATATTTTCCCGGGCTATTCAAATGGAAACTGAAAATTCTAGTGCTCTTTTCAAAGTTGAAAAAGATTGGAGGGGACAAACCCCGTCTTGCGTCCTTTTTTGCTACCCCACTCCATGAATCCTATTAAAATTTTGAGAAAAAACCATTTTTTTTAACTATTAAAAATTCCAATAAATATGACTCCCAGGATGCCACGACCCTTCTATAGCCCCTAGGGCAAGGACCACAAATTATGCACTTTGCCAAGATAGGTTACATACTAAAATAAGCGGGCATATTAGATCTTGGGAGTCCGATTCGCTTAAACTTTCAGAAACCCTTCCCAGGGCCAAAAAGAGCACACATTTTGTTGGGATAGAAGGGTGTTTGGGGACTAGAATTGGGTTTCCCCTAGCTTTGGTCATTTTTTCACTAGCTTGGTGATTTTTTTCACTGAACAGTTTAGAAATTAGAGTTGCATGTACATGGGCTTAAAGTAACCTAATATGCAAAATCTGGGGTCCTAGGCACTCTAAAAATATGGCCCAAAAAGGGGGCAATTTTTACACGATTGCCCACCCCCAAATAAGGGGTTTCAAAAATGGTCCAAAACGAAAAAAAAACAATAAAGAAAAGAGAAACGCGGATAATACAAGCCAGTGAAAAACGTAGACTACAATGTAAGTATTTCGGTCAAAACCTCCGCTTGACCGTCCTCAGTGCACCGAAATATTTGTAGTGTTGTCTACGTTTTTCACTGACTTGTATTATCCGTGTTTCTCTCTTCTTTACTTTTGTCATGATTAGTCAGTGTGATATCAGAAATTCTTTAAAAACGGTCCAAAACACGTTTTCTCGATTGGCTTGAAACTTTTAGGAACCGTTATCTGGGCCAAGAAGGACTGATTTTTTTTTTTTTTTTTTTTTTTTTTTTTTTTTTTTTTTTTTTTTTTTTTTTTTTTTTTTTTTTTTTTTTTTTGAGGGAGACGGGTGCAGAAAATTCAGAAAAGGCCAAGCAAATTATTTTTCCCGATCAGTTTGAAACTTAAAACCGTAAGTTCCTGAGAAAAAAAAGTACGAAAAATGGAGGAAGCCCCCCCCCCCCCTAAAAAAAAAAGGACATATAAAAGACCATATATAAAAAGGCCCAAATTTTTTTCTCTGTCTGGCTTAAAAATTATATCTCAAATTACTTAGGTCGAGAAGATACCTATACACAAGAAAAAAATTATATACTGGTAAAATATCTAGAAAAAATATTAAGGGTAAAAACCATTGCTTGAATAGGGTCGAAACCAATTTAAATTTTACAGCCGTAGATTCCAGGTAAAGAGGAGGTTAAAATAGTTAAAAAAAAGGCTATGAAGTATGCTCTCCCAAAACTGGGCCCCAAAGACTTTTTCTGATCAGCCCCAAAACTTAATAGAAATAAAAAAAATAGAATATGGCTCAGTCGAAAACGTGCCGAAAAAGACCAAGAAACTTCTTTTTTTTTCAAACAGATTAAAAAAAAAATTGAATGCTAAAAAAGGATTCTAATGTAAAACAAAAAAATTAAAATAATTTAGGGCTCGTTGTCCCCTCCAAAACAGGGAGCTAAAAAAGGGCCGAAATACTTTTTTTCTGAATGACATGGAGTTTTCAAGGATTATTACCTGGCTAAGAGGAATACACATTTTGTTAGGGAGGAGGAGGAAATTAGGGGGCCATGAAAGGAGCCAGAAACTTGCTGTGCTTGATCAGTTTTAAAAATTACCGCTGTAAGTTCCTGAAGCAAGGCGAATATTAATATAAAAGATGTTCTAGGTCAAATTGGATACAAACAGATAAAAAATTATTTTTTGTCAACCCCAATTTGAAAAATCAAAGACAGGCACTTCTCGATCAGCTTAGAGTGATATGCAGACAGGGCCAAAGAACCTTAATAAAGAAATTTTTGAAATACTTCTTCACGTCAGAAACTAGGCGCAAAATTGTTCTTTGGCTTTCTAATGCTCTACCATCTGACATAGTATATGGCATGTATGGTCGAATGGTACTTTTCCTTAAAATATGTTTTAAATGAAATTCTTTAATTAAATTCTTTAATTAAATTAATTAAATTCTTTAAATGAAAACTATAAAATTTCTCATCGGTGCAAAAATAACAAAAGTTCAAGGAAGGTAATTTTAATTTACTAGCGATGCAAACATGAACTTATTTCTGACTCCCACCCATGGTTGTCAAATATGAAAGTTTTGACATTTTTTGTCAGTAGGTGATACCTTCGACATTATTCTGACAAAAAGTGGCACCTTCCCTAGCGAATGGCATTTTTAGGCTAAATAAGGTACTTTTTGGTCTGTTATATTAGAGCTATAATTCCTTAGATTTTCTGGGATACAAATTTGACAGAGACAGGGTTTGCATTAACCGCCTTGTTATTAATAATTAATATAGCCCCCTCCCCAATTATTAATATCAATTATGTTATTATTTTATTAATAAAGCCGCTATAATTAGCTAATTGAATCATCCCTACTGCTTGTTTTTTGTCGGTTGTTATTTGTTATTGTTATTGTTGTTGTTATTTGTTATGTTATTGTTGTAATTATTGTTATTGTTATTGAAATTATCCCTATTGCTTGTTTTTTGTCGGTTTCCTTTTATTTTTAATTACCCTTACCCAAAGTTCAGTTGCAGCTTTGGTATTTAGTGTTCACCATATTGTTAACATGAACTTTTTTCTGTAAATCAAGTTTTTTCTTCCTTTGCTTAATCAGGAAAGTTCCCTTTCCTCAATCCATTAATGAAGTAAAAGTAATATCTTGATTTAGCTTTGCGCTAATACACGTTCTTCTGATATATCTTAGTAGAGTTTTGAAATTGTTCGATCACGTTGTATTGATTAACGACTCCCAAAATAGACCCACATTTTTTCGGTCCCGCAGCAGCTTGACTGGGCATCTACACTGAACAAACAAAATGCCACAAAAAATGAGCATACACTATAAAACAAAAATTGGGTTTCAAGCGTCGTCTTATTCTTTATTAGCCTATTATGTAAGACCCAAGAACGAATCCATTACGACATTGTGTGTTTTGTTTCGTGCTATACCGAGCTTATAGTAAATCAAAGCATAAGTAACATCGAGCTTATATAAGTAATTTTTAAGACATCAAAAATGGGTCTTCGGGCTTACATAAGTACTTATCAGGACATCAAAAAAGGGTCTCAAGATCTTTATTGTTTCGTGTGGGATTGGCAATGTTATGCATGCTGTGATATGTGGAGATTAATTCGATATAGGTTTCGACACCAATTTATAAGCTTTGATACTGACACTCGTGTATGTGAACAATGTGCAGTCAAGGGTATCGTCAATGATCTCATTTTACCAAAAGCATAGGCTGATAGAAGGATCACCAGAAAGAAACCCTACATCACGAAGAAAGAGTATTTATTCACGTATAGTTCACCTGATCAATCTTTTCATTACGCAACTTCACCTTTTCATCTTCACTTATTCCTAGCCTTAGTGACTTAGTCTTCTTAACATTAATTTTCAAACCTATTCTAGCACCCTGAACTCGCAAAACCTCTAAAACTTCATTCATTTTGCTCACACTTTCATCTAGGATGCTTAAATCATCAGCATAATCCAAGTCCAGGAGACTTTTTCCTCCCCATTTGATTCCGTGGTCTCCCATGCGCTTCCGTGGTCTGTATATATTTTATTTCCAATATTATTTCCAAAATATATTTCCAATTAGACCCCGGCGCCGCGCCAGTGGATCGACCGAACGCCGCCAACGAGAGGACCGGTTGACCGTCACCAAAGTGTCACTACACCGCCGACGCACCGCCGCCGGCAAAGGCGGCGGCGTTCGGCTGACTTTGAATTAATTTTGCGACAATTCTTTACTGCGTCAACCGCAAAGTCGTAGCTTTTCTTTCTCGTGTGGTTTAGTATTTTGATTTTCCTGATTAGAAATCAAGCAGGGCTTGCACTATTCCCAAATGTTCGTCTATTTCCCCGAAAATCTATGCGTCCCCCCGAAAAAAATTTGGTTCCCCGAAAATCACCCAATCACGGTACCACCCCTAGCGATTTATCACCAGTGACTTTCCCTGCCAAATATTACTTTGCATGCCATAATTCTTCACTACTCTCTTGTTCGTTAATTTTTGTCTCTTTTGTTACTTAGCATAAAAACCAGACAGATGCAATTGCAATATACACAGTTCTTCATATGTTGACAAAAAAGTATTGTCTTTATGAAATGAGATTAAATCATTCCGAATGCAGTTTCCCAAATGTTGTTTCTTACATCATTTGTAGTCAAGAATTTTATTTTTAAGTTGAATAGAACGCATTCACTACTATACAGCTTCAGTTGAATTTTGAAATTGATAGTCGACAGATTGTCTCTACAGCTGAATCGTAAGTTTGCAGAATTTTGTTTTCTTTTTGCTGTTTTTTTTAGATTTTCTTAATGTTTAATACACACTTGTTGAACGCCTGATAGATTAAAGAAAATACAATCTTTGTTCTGAAAAAATTTACCCCCCCCCCCCCCAAAAAAAAAAAACCTTCTATTGAGACAAAATATAGCTATAGACTAAGCTATGTACAAGGCTGGGGAATTAAAGATTGAAACGGAAGTTACCTCAAAAATATGACTCATAAAAAAATGTAAAATATTGCCTATAGGAAGGGGGGATTGGGGGGCTATCATTTTAAAATGATAATACCTCATTTTTGTTTTAATTGAAAGCAGGGATACCAAAAAGATAATTATTTTTTCATTTAAAGTGGAGACAGAAGAAAATTATATCAAATTACCTGGGAAACCATTGAAATATTTTGATAGACCCAGGGCCCCCCATTGGGACTTGTTCATTGTCTTGGGTATTTTGCAATTTCTCATAGGCTACTGGCCTAATTTGGCTTTTGTGTGTGCTCCCTTCTAATTAGATTCTTTGGATCTTATTGAATGCCATGGCGAATCTATGACTTAGTTTTCCAATAATTTGAGGTATATTGGAATAATTTCGACATTTTTGTTGTTGTCATCGTACTCCTTTACTCATACCCTCAATTTTTTTTTTTTTCAAGGAACACTAAGCTGTTTAACGTTATTTCGCGTGTATATTTGAACCATATAGTGACCTAGCTAATTATTAAGTAAATTATTTTTTTGATGTAAAGCTGAGATGGTATCCTATGAAGGTGGTATCCAAGGAGGGGGGGAGGTATTACATTTAAATGATAATATCTCGATTTTTTTTTTACTGAAAGCAGGGATGTTTAAAATTTATTTTTTTTTATTTAAAGCAGAGACGGTATTCTATCATGGTGGTATCCAGGGGGGGGGGTAGGGAGCTATCATATTTAAATGATAATACCTCGTTTTTTTTTGAAAGCAGGGATGCCAATAAGTTAATTATTTTTTTTTAATTTGAAGCAGAGACGGTATCCCATCAAGATGGTATCCAGAGGGGGGGGGCATAGGGAGATATTATATTTAAGTGATAGTACATTGAATTTTTTTTTATTGAAAGCATGGATGCCAAAAAGTTATTTTTTTTAATTTAAAATAGAGAAGGTATTCTATCAAGGTGGTATCCAGAGGGGGGGGTAGGGAGGTATTAAATTTAAATGATAATACCTCAATTTTTTTTCTTTTTTAAAGCAGGGATACCAAAAGTTAATTATTTTTTTTAATTTAAAGCAGAGACGGTATCCTATCAAGGTGGTATCCACAGGGGGGGGGAGGGGTTAGGGAAGTATTATATTTAATGATAGTATCTTGAATTGTTTTTATTGAAAGCAGGGATGCCAAAAAGTAAATTATTTTTTGTAATTTAAAGCAGAGACGGATCTTGTAGAACATTATATGGCTGCTTTAAAAAAATACAAAAGGGAGTGTGAAGGGACGTGAGAGACTTTTACAAGAATATGACAGTTTGGTTGCTACCAGTAGCTACTAGGTGGAGTATCCTATGAAAGTGTAGGCTACTGTCAGTGAGTAGAGAAAGTAAATTTGTAAATTTAAGCTGTGATTTGAGAAAGACTGATGAAAATATTAGCCTAATGTTAGCAGTCAACAGTGATCGCGCCGGTGGCGCGCCGCTGCTGCTGTTTTTGGCCCCGCTGCCGCCGGTTTTCCCTCATCGACGTGGCGCCAGGGTCTTTTTCCAATTGCCAGCAAACGGCTCACAGAACTGAGGAATATTTGAATTACCCTTAGGCTACTCCATGCCTATCTACCTTAGTTCTGCTCTTGGATGGATGATAGACTATCTATCAATAAGTGAAATGACATTTTTTTTATACAAATCTGAAAATGGGTTATGCCAGCTTTGCCTCTCACTGAGACTATCTGTCTTGGCTTTACTCCAATTAGCCATGGCTCTCGAGTGTTTCATCACTTCCACCAAGTTGATTTTAATTCGAAGTTGATTTTAGTTCCGCGTAACCTATGGAAGATTCATTGCATCTTGGTAATACCTCAGAGAGGACAATTTACAAACAGGTTAAAATTTTGCTTTTTAAGAATGTAAGCATAGCATCTTATTTTGAACATAAAATAAAGGGAATAATTTTGATAATATTTTTATGTGAGCGAATAACATCCATTTCTAGAAAGTTCTAGAAAGACTGAACTTCGTATTAGGATATTAATAACATTCTCCTAAGGTTAACTTATCTTTTCGTACCCAGGGCCCTAAATCCTGGTCCAAAATTCCAAGTGATGTCAACCTCAATACTTAAAGAAAATATCTTTAAAAAATGTAGTATGCTAGTTAAGGTTATAAGCTCCTCTCCGAGCCTTTCCCTAACTTCTTTATTGTTTTTTTTTTAGTTATGTTTCGGGTATATGGGTGTACAGATCCATTCACTTAATGAAGATATAGAATTATCATGTTAAAATAGGATCATAACCGCTTAATAGCTCTGTATGCGTCCCCTTACTTTATTTTTTATTTTTAAATTTTAATTTTTATTTATTATTTTTGTTTTTTATTTTTAATTTTTTTAATTTTTATATTTTATTTTTTATTATTGTTTTTTATTTAATTTTTTCTATTTTTTATACATTATAAAAATATATACAAATATTTTCATTTTTATCATATATGCGAATGTTTTGTTCGTTTTAGCTAGACAGGTTCCAAAGAATTTAATGGCTATTTCAATCTATCCAAACAAATTTTGTTTTTTCAGTTTTTCAATAAACTGAATTGAACTGTAAAAACTCTGTGGCTCAAAGACGACCTGACACAAGTTGCTGATTAAAGTTTGATAATACCATAATTACTGAAATAAAGTCATTCTTTCCTGGTTCAATCTTTCATCCACATACATCCTTCATTATTTCAATTATTGAAACAAAGATGGTGCCGGGAAAAGACTAAAAGCTTTATCATCACTCTCTTGAAAATTATGAAAATATGAAATGCACCCTATCGTTCTAAGGTTTATAGTTTCTTTGAAACGAATCCCTTTTCTTTAAAACAATCAGGCAAAATTTTTCAAAAACATGCTTCATAGTTTTTACTTGAAAACTGTAGGAAAACCCTGAGTCAAAAAGGGCTGGCGGTGAGGGATAAGCATGTTTAGCAACTTATGTTGGCGACGTATTTTAACGACACAATAGCGAGGAGAATTAATGTTCCAAGGAGTGGTCAATCTCCAAAATTTGAGAGGTATCTAAGCCCCCTGAGGCCTCCTCTCGCTTGGTCACTCCATAGATTAAATTAAGATTCAGAACTGGGGAATTATATGGAGAGGCGATGGTTTTAGTTCTTGATAAACTTATACTAGTGAGTCCCATACGTTCAACATCACTAGTCGTCTTCTAGCGGGTTTTTTCGAGCAATAAATATTTAAAATTTTCATATCATAATTATATTGGGAATAGCGTATGATAGGGGGCCTGGAACACCAATCGGTTTAAATTATGGTTCTAAGGCCTGATCGGTTTAAATTCTGGTTCTAAGGCCTGATTTTACAATTCTTAGGCCTGAGGAGTATTTCTGCTCTCCTACTGCTTTACAGTTTCAACGAAACTGTAAAGTTTTGTGAAATTTTTTAAAAATAAAAAATTGTGAAATTTGTGAAGTTTTGTGAAAGTTTTGTGAAAACTGTAAAGTTTTGTGAAATTAAAGTTTTGTGAAGTTTTTTCTATTACACCATGGCTGAAATTCAGTTTCATACATCTACCAACTTACAGTTTTGTAAATTTGGTGTAAAGGATTTTTTAGATTAAAAACAAGTTGAGAGTTTGTTAGAAATTGTCGAAAGAAGAAAGCAATTTTCTTATTTTTTGAACAAGTTTAGATTCTTCTCTGGGAGAAATTCTAAGCCAAATCATAACTCTAGCTCAGTGAGTGGATAGATCTGAGACTAGTGAATCCGACAACATGAATATCTTGTCATTTTGTTGTAGGTTACAGCTTCTAGCTTGTCGTGAAACTGTTAGTTTAAGAGGGAATATATACAATATGCAAGTTAAAATACTATGAGAGTATGAGAATTATAAGAATGAAAACTGGCACTATCGTGAAAAGAAAATTACCAACGCCATCTAGCATTCAGCGATTTTGTTTGATCCAAAACCGATGCATACTAGTCTTTTCAGACGCTTTAAAATGCAAGAGGGAAGGGGGGGGGGGGTAAAAAAAGATGATTTTTTTCCAATCAGGCCCACCATCTTACAGCCTACTAAATTGCCCAAAATAATATGATTTTCACAAGCATACCTAGGTCTACATCGTGCTGACTGAATTTTGACTTTAAGTAATTATTGAAAGTAAAACCACTTAAAGAGAGATTTCAGATTTAATTGCATTGCAGATTGTTTTTATAAAATATCGAATCTTCTTTGAAGTTTTTTTCTCTTTTCATGAAGTCACCAGCTGTAACACCATAAGTGGCACTGAAAGCTTTTAATCAGTAACTCCCCATGATAAACCACCAAAGATTCAGCTCTTAGGGCAGTTTTCGCGACTTGAAAATCCGGTCTGGAATCACTTTCCGTGTGTCTTCGCGGATGGAGACGGAGAGGAATAACTGTCGGTTCAGATTTTAGCGACTGGAAACGCTTTCCGCTTTTTTAGAGAGCCTCGCTTTCGACGGATCGAGGAAAGTGAAGCTAGAAACCACATTTCTGGTATAATTTTCAAACAGGCCGAAGAATATGGAAGCCTATGGCTACATTAAAATTGAATAAAATGGCTGTATTTAGGAATGAAGATTAGTGTGGCACGAATGAAGAGGGCCAGCTCACATTCAAAGGAGCAGGTAAGCTAGATAGTGGCGCTGAATTCAAAATCTGGAAGCCAGGATTCCAGAAAATCCAGGATACGAAGCGCCAGCCTTACTGCTTGGGTAAGTTGGCTTTTGTATCACCAGCGACGCTTATTATTAGAATTACTTACATCCATGTCAAATATATTCAAATCTTACGCTATAACAGACGTATTCTACTAGTTTTTGTGCTCCAAGTCTCGTCTTTGCTTTCCACTTTCTTGTTTTTGCTCTCCAGCAGTTTTCGAGACGTACGACCGAGTAGAAAAATGTCTCCGGAAACACCGCGAAAACTGCCCTCTTATAAGTTCCAAAATCAAGCTCTTAAAAGTTGTCAAATCTCTTTTCAATTAACTTGCCTCTCAAGCACCCAGGGAAAAATATTGATTAGGACCCTCCCTGTCCCCCAAAAAATTTCTCGGCAAAATTTCAAAAAAATTTCATTTATTAACAAAATGATTTGATATTTTATAATTTATTTTTAATTGTTTTATTTATTATTTTTAAGCTATGTGATATTACCAAATATTTTGATTTATATATTTTAATGATTATTATTAATTATTTTAGTTTGTTTATTTTAGTTACATAATTCATTTATTAAATAAGAATCAATCAATTATTTTCATTTATTAACTGGGCCCTCTACTTTCTTAATATTATTTCAAAGATTATAAAGTAATTATAACTTGTAGATTATTTGTTTCAGATTTAGTTAAACCATCTTTTTTAGACGTCACAGCTTACAGGCATAAAGTCGATAAAATATGAAACTTACATGTAATAATAAAGCAGCTGCGATGAAAGTTATACCTTGACAATACCCAATTTCTTCATCATAAATAGAATAGGCTTTGACAATTTTCGCCAAAGCATCTTGTCCATGTCCACCATTTTCTTTAAAATAGTCATGGGCTGGAAAAGTTCGATGAAGGTCTCGTAAGATCACCTCTTCTGCAGAGCATTCCTGCAATACATATGGGGATTGAAACATATTATACGCATAAAAATATCCATAATAGTCATATCCGACCCATGTGCAACCAGGAACAGGGTTGCGACCCGGTGAGAAAAATCACTAAAATTTAGTGATTTTTTGGTTGATTTAGCGATTTTCTTCAATAATCTACAGATTATGTGCTGATTTAGTGATTTTTTGTCCAGGCAATAAAAAATAAAATCACTATAAATAGTGATAGGTCACTAGGGGGTGGCAACCCAGGTCGGGACAGTGTGGTGTAAAAATCTTCGTAAGTATGATACGAACAACAAAACATATCCAGCACTATAGTGAAAATGAAATAAAATTAATTAGATTCACAAGAATCAGTGAGCAATTGCAGGGTGTTTCCCAAGACCTTCATACATAATCTTTTGTTTTAATAACACTGATTTTAGTTAAGAAGATATTCATCTTTTTTTAAGCTGTGGTTTAAAAGAAATAGTATTTAATTACAGGAATAGCAATAACCTGGACATAATTTAAAAAAAAAAAAAAGTTTGCCATATGGAAAAAAGGGGGACAATAAAACTTAAAATTAACACGTATTATCCTAAATATGAATATTCCTCCCTCTCCTTTCCACCCCCGTGCTAGTTAAACAAAAATTAAAGTTAGCATCTAAAGCCTAGCTTGCAACTTCCTCAAATTATTAGAGACAAATCTAATCAGTGAGCAATTTGCAGGTGTTTTAGTCTCCTTCTGAAGTTACAAAGTTAAGAACCAATTTAATGCTTTAACAGTAAAACCCCAAAAGTTTGAATTTAAAACATCGACCTGGTCACAGATAACCTTCTTATCATCTTTATGGACTATGTCAGTTTTTATGCTAAAGAAAAAATTTAGTGCTTAATGTCAATTTTTTTTGGTCAAGTTCATTATGAATCTTTTTTTTTTCGGTAGTGTCCTTCTTAAGCTATAAAGTTAAGAACCAATTTAGTGCGTTAGCGGTAAAACCCTCAAAAGTTTTATTTAAATAATCAAATTGGTCTCAGACAACCTTCTGAAAGGCTTATTTATACAAAAAGTAAAAAATTGAGATCACACTCAATCGAGAATCCTAAGCAAACATTTACAAGGGGCAGAAAATTCAAAATAAAAAATATAGAACGCTAACAGCTTTAAATATGAGGATTTTTAATTGGCACATTACTTTAAGGCTTAGAAGAGGAGTAAAGCAAGAAAATAGAAACTGAGATTCGATGAAAAACTAACCAATATTAATGTCCTATTGTAACGTTTACTTTAAGGCTTAGAAGAGGAGTAAAGCAAGAAAATAGAAACTGAGATTCGATGAAAACTAACCAATATTAAATGTCCTATTGTAACGTTGTATGGTGTGAATATCACCCTGCTTTAAACTCTGAAGCGAGGACGTAGAATATCCAGGATTTTTGTTCCTGGAGGCTTAGGGGGGGGGGGTGTAGTGATTTCCTTCGAGGGAGAGGGTCACAAAAAAACTTTACAAAAACGCATCAAAATTTGTATATTTTAATTTTTTGTCCCTTTTTTTACAAGTCTAATTGTTTTTCATAAAGCTAGTAACCAATCAATCAACCAATTTATTTAATCCAATTTATTTAATTTATTTATTTAATTTAAGATTCAGAAAGCACTACAACATGGTCTTCCCCATAAGGGTCTTTGGCCAGGAAAAAAACAGGGGAGAAACAAAAATGAAACAAATACATAAAAAAAAATATGCAAGGACTCCCAACTTTAAGACACCCAACACAAGAGAAAAAAAATCACCAAGCTGCTTGATGCTTTTCTCTTTCCTGTCTCCCTTCCCTATTTTCCCTACTTCCTTGTTTTAAACTTATCGCTATTATTATTATTATTACCACCTATTTTTTATGTTTTTTTTTTACTGTATTCTAGGCTTTATTGTTTAGGGCTCTTTCAGTGTTTTGTTACTGTATGGTGTGGTCCACACCAAGCCAAACTTCTTGAGCCGAGTAACCATTTAACGTTTGTAATATTATTTCAGTGTTAATAAAACGATGACCGATTGGAGTTAATTTAATTATTTAAATTCTAAACGTTTTTAAGAAGAATTAAAACTTTGAAAGTATGCCCTGTTCAAGTAAAGCGCATGTGATAGTCTGGCACTAAAGAGCTGGGGAAAAAGTCTTTCACTTATTTTTGGTACGTTCGTTTTGTTTTAAGTTTGTTTTAAACTACCTCTTTAGGGTAGTTTATCCTCGTTCCAAGTTTTAACGGAAGGTTAGAATGTTTCTTGTCAAGGAAAAAGAAATTTCATAAATTAAAGGAAGATAAACAATTGAATTACTATTACTATTGTTTAAAACTACTATTAAATTTATCCCATGTTCAACGTCTGTCTATTTTAACTTATGCATTTGTATTTTGGTGTTAACCACCTTTGAACACACGTGAGATATTATTGACGTACTCGATAAATTTTTTGAGAAAATTATAGGAATTGTACGTACTCAACTTCCAAAGAGTTTATAGAAAAGTTTAAGATTACACACGGCAACAATGTAATAAAGTTTCAACCAACAAAAAATAGCGTCGCTTTTCATATCACTTTTCTAATCCAACCAAAACGTAACTTGATGTTTAGTAAGTAGATGCAATTCAATACTTCCCTCTTTTCTGAACGTGATACTATTGTCAAGTTTGAATTATTCAGCAAATCATAAGGGACCCAAAGTGACTCCTGCATCACGTACTTTCTATGTCTTTCAGTACAAGAAATATAGAGAAAAAAAGAAACAATGTAGTCAAAATCCTTGTATGCGTAGATTGGATACATACCTAGCTAAATTAGACGTCATAGAAAAGTAGAAGAGAGAAAATAAACTAATATAATTACTTAGGAAACTATCGCATTCTGCCTTTATGTACTAAGAAATAAAAAGGAAGGAGCAACAAGCTTTAATTGGATACATATAATTCCATTGGAAGACCTTGGAAATGTCTACAAAAAGCTAAAATAGTTCTACAAAATGTCTTAGTATCGTTGAAGACTTTTCTAATAGTTGCTTAAAGATCCCCATTAAAATATATTGCTGATTATAATTATAATAAAATATAAAAAATATTAACACTAATTTCATACAATTAATCTATGATTATGTTCTTATGGTTTTAAATATTCATAAAATAGGAACTTTTTCGTGGAAATATTTAAACAACTCTTTTTCGTAATAAAAGATTTAAAAAATAAAAATAGTCATCAGGAATTGACTCACCCTTTAGAAATTGTTCACTTCTCATTTTGCCCACAAAAACTGGCAGTATTTAGAAGCGATTTATTATAAAATATATTTCAAAAAAATAATTTTTAAAGAGAACGGGGCTTTAGAAAACAGTGCGAAATATATCTTTGTTAATGAGCAATCGCAAGACTCTTTCCGTTGGAGTCAAATTCGGCAGGTTGAAAATCATAAATGGGTTGCCTACCCTAATGGGCTTTCAACTAAAAGTGAAAGGAAGTAGCTTCAGGCTGAAGTTTTTAGGTCCTTAGAGAAACTTGACATTCCATATGTCCACAATGGAGTATTTTTTTTTCAATTATTCAACTTTGATATTGATCAGACCGTTGTTTCAGGATTTAAATAAGAACAAAATCTGGAGAAATCACGGGCGTTTAGCTAAATAGCATGAATCAAATAAGCGTAAAATTCTGAACAGTGGCCTTTGAGCAAGAGATTTTTAACGTTTTTCTCCATATTGCAGCCGGCTAATATCTCGATCTTCTTTCAAGGCTATATATTTCCAAAATTGCAACCAGAGGATAAAATCAGCATGGAAAATCGTTCCTAATTTTTTTACTCGTTTTCCATTCCTTGGTTTTGGGCAGGACATCTTGTATTAAACAAAATGATAATTAGGGTTAGGAATAAATTGGTTCACTCAAAATTCTAAGTTATGAGTCTTCATCCATTCCAACCAGAAGAAACATAAAAAATATTACTAAGCTAGGGAAAATCCAGGACCTCCTTGTAAAAAGAGTCCTAGAATTGAATCATTTATGTCCGAGGCTTCAGAAAAATTGTACATCAGGTTCACATATTTCTTAAAAATTTTAGGTACTTTATAGCAACCCCACCCAAGAATTACCCTGTGTAAAACTCGAGAACAAACTAGAACCGGTTTTTCATCTATCTGTATTAGATGAAGACAAAAATTAGACAAAGGTCTGAAAGACAAAGGTCTACAACAGACCTTTGTAGACAAAGGTCTGGGTTCTAGCACAGGTCTTGGTGCCTCCATTCTAATTGGGACGTCGAGGAAACTATAATCCCTTATAAACTATATCCTGTTTTTTGCTGTTGTACTTGAAATTTAAAGATGCGCAATGAAAAATAATTAGGTTGATTATATTTTTGAAGAGAAATAATGCCATATGAGAATGAAAGTGCCCAAATTCTGGACTCAGAGAGATGAAGCAGCAGGGTAAACGAGGCCCGTAGAGAGGCAGACGAAAGGGCTAGAGAAGCCCTTGGAGAGACAGCTGAAAGAGAAAAAAGGCCAGCACTACATAACTTAAATTGCAAAATCCCTTCTATAGGCCGACCCTGGTTTCTCTGGTGCATTCATAAAAAAAAAAAAAATAATAATAATAAAAGAAAAAAAATCCTTGACCGAGTGTGTTGGCTCTGCTATTGTTAATTCTAAGTTATAACTCTTCATTCATTCCAACCAGAAGAAACTTAAAAATATTATTACCTTACCTTAGACCTTAGATCCGCCTGTGCCTCCAGAGGCACCCAGGGCATCAAGAAGGAGCCACCAATCTTCCCGCCGGTTTGCTGCTGCAAGTATGTCCTCCCACTGAGGTTGGATTGATGTGTGCAGGTTACGGAGATCTGTCTGGTACGTTCGACGCAGGGGTGTTTCTGGGTCTGCCCCTGCGGCGTGGATACGATGGCTGCCAATGGAGCGTTGCATTGGTAGTCGGATTGTCCATACGTTAGTACGTGGCCAAGGTATCACCATCGGCGGACTCTTATGATATGTCACAAGAGGCTGGCCAGTCTTGTCACGGATGGATTGGTTTGTTATTCTCTGCTGCCAACGGATGTTGAGAATTCTTCTGAGACATGTGTTTTCGAAAGCAAGTATTCTTCTCTCTTGTTCCTGGTTCAGATGCCAGGTTTCGGCTGCGTAAAGCAGCACTGGCATAACATTGCTATTGAAGAGTCGTAACTTTAGCCGTATAGAGAAGCTTTGGGACGCCATACTTTCCGTAATCTATTGGAAGGCCCCATTGGCTTGGCCGATTCTTGTGAGCACATCTTTTGTGGTCGATCCGGTACTTTCTATTATGCTTCCCAAGTATTTGAAATGGACGACTTGCTGCATGTGTTTGGTCTCCGCAAGTGATGCTCAGGGTGAATCTGTGGTAGCCATGCATTTATTTTCTCATTATTTATTTTCAGGTCGACATGGCCACCTCTCTCCCTCACTTTGTCAAGAGTTCTTGGAGTCTTTGCTTGCATGATTCTAGGACGGTGATGTCGTCAGCGAAGTCTACATCACTGAGGCGTGTTTCTGGATTCAGCTGGATTCCGTCTGTGCTTGTACTTCGCAGTATGTAATCAATGACAATTACAAAAAGTAGCGGTGACAAGACGCAACCTTGCTTAACTCCTGACAGAATGCGGAAGAAACGAGTTTGGCCATCTGGTGTCTTTACACAGCACTCGCTATCTTCATAAAACGCAACAATCAGTGAAACTATCTTTTCAGGGATTCCGTAATGCAGTAGGATCTTCCACAGACTTTGGCGGACTACTGAGTCAAATGCCTTCTCAAAATCGATGAATATCATATAGAGTTTGGAGCGCCATTCTCTGCTTTCTTCCGTCAGTAGCCGTAGGGTAAATATCAAGTCTGCACATGAACGGTTCGGTCTGAATCCATGTTGCTCGTCGCGAAGGTGTCTGTCGAGCTGCGAGCTGATTCTCTGCAGTAAAATGTGCGTCAGCAATTTACTAGGTATGGAAAGCATGCAGATTCCTCGCCAGTTGCCTGGGAAGGACGCATCGCCTTTCTTAAAGATCCTCACAATCGTGCTGCGTTTCCAATCCGAAGGTATTTTGGCGGTCGTCCAGATTACTGCGAACAACGCTGTCCAGAACTTGAGGCAGGTCATAACAGTCGCTTTGATCATTTCCGCGGATATCCTGTCTTCGCCAGGCGACTTCCCATTTTCGGCTTCTTTGCTACTGCTATAATTTCAGTGGATGACGGCGGATCCGTGCGGATATCTAAGGAAAACAGTGTTGTTGCTGGGATCTCTGGGGGATCCTCTGGTGGAGGTCTATTCAACAGCTTCTCGAAGTGACTGGCCCAAACTTCGTTTACGTCAGACTGCTGTGTTATCAGGATGCCCGAGGGGTCAGTTACTGGTCCATGTTGAATAGAGGATTTCTTTCTAATAATCTCATTAGTGATTTTATACACGGCTCTTGAATCACCTCTCTCCGCCGCCTCTTCTGCCTTCGCTGCTTTTCGCTCCAGCAGATTTCTCTCTGTCTTTTCTGGCACTCTTTTTTACCTCTTTATCCTTGGCTTGTATTCATCGTTTCTGAAGATCTGTTGGTCGGGGGTTTTTCTTTGGATAAGTGATGCTTTTACTTTTTTTCCTTGTCTCTATAAGTTCCCATGTTTGGTCAGATAGCCACTGGTCTTTTGGGCTCTTGCGGTACCCAATGGTGGTTTTCGCGGCATCTTGAAAGCACAACTTTATGCTTTCCCAGCATTGATTGCTATTATCTAGTAAAGACAAGGGTTCAAATCTATTCCGCATCTCTAGTTTAAAGGCTTGGTTGAATTCTCTCAACCTCAGTTTATCCGAGTCAAAGACTGGGTTTAAGGGAGCCTTATTTGCTTTTCTATTTCTTTTCAATTTGAGGCGGATTTTCGCTGCCATCAGATTATGATCTGAGCCAACGTCAGCTCCTCTATATCCCCTTATATCAAGTAGGCTTGATCTCCACTTCCTGCTCCAAAGACAATGGTCAATCTGATTTCGGGTGTGGCCATCGGGAGATATCCAAGAATATTTGTGTACATCCCGATGAGAAAATAGGGTACCTCCGATTATTAGGTCGTTAAGGAGCGCGAAGTCGATAAGTAGTTCTCCGTTTTCTTTTCGCTAGCCCAGGCATGCTCGCCGAGAACCTCTGAGGAAAACGATCGGTCGTTCCCTACTTTCGCGTTAAAGTCTCCTAGAAAACATGCCATGTCATGCCATGGTATGTCGTTTGCCACGGAGTTGAGAGCTCTGTAAAATTCGTCTTTTGCTTCGTCGGTGGCGTCATTGGTGGGTGCGTAGCATACTATTACTGACAGTTTCACATGCGCGCCGATGAAGCGGGCTTTCAGGATTCTAGGTGACACACCGGTGTCCACTGTAGTAGAGCCTGGGAAGTCTGTTTTGTCATCATTAGGGCTACTCCGTATTCACGCTTTTGCTGCAATCCACTATATATAATGGTCACATCTCCATCCAGTTTATTTGATCTAGATCCTAGCCATCGAACTTCTGACAGAGCCAGAAGGTCCAGGCGGTAATCTTCCAGTGCTCTTAGCACTTGTTCAGTCTTGGAGTCTTGAGACATTGTGCGGACGTTCCAGAAACCAAAATTTGAGGTGTTGTTTCGCATTCATAAATCTTGTCCGTGGGCATGCAGAGGTCGTCATCAAAAGGGGGTTCGAAAATCTGAGGCTCAAACTTGATGTTTCGGTTGCAGTTAGGATTTCCCCCGAGCGCAGGCCCTTGAGGTCCAAGGTGTGGGTCGCAAGCCCACAGCCCAACCCTCCCTCTTTATCCTGGCTTGGGACAGGCTAAATATTACTGAGCTAGGGAAAATCCAGGACCTCCTTATATAAAGATTCCTAGGGATCGGTTACAATATGAAAACGGTCATCAATGACAGGAAGAGGTTGCCGAGATTTTTCATTAATAAGCATTACCCTTGAACAACACCGTATCCAGCATTTTTTTTCGGAGGGGGTTTACAAAAGGGTTTTTTCGAGGGGGGGGGGTAAAAAAAAACTAAGAAAAACTAATAAAAATTTGTCTACATTCATTTTTGTTACGTTTTTTACGAGTCGGAAAAAACATTTCGGGGAGGGAGGTTCAAACACCTACCCCTCCCTCCACCTGGATACGGCCTTGCCTTTGAATGAACATTCGATTATTTTGAAACTCCGGCTTTTTCAAATTCGAAACTTTCTAAATTTCAGAGAAGCAACTGCTGAATATCTAAGTTTGACTATATTTTTAACGCCCTGAAACTTTCTCTCTGTCATAGGAAAGCAGCTGTTGAATAGCTAAATAAAGTCTTCTTCTACTGCTCGGTTGTAAAAAAAAAAAATAAGTTATTGATACTAAAAAGAGTCTGGTGGGACATTTAGGAACGAGCTAACTATTTCAAATTTAAAACTTTCTTAGCTATTTAGCTACTTCGAATTTCAAACTTGTTCTGTCAAGTGCTGAATATTAAAAAAAAAAACATATTTTACCTCAAAGGTAAGAGGGTGAAGACGGTAGATTTATTTATTATGCAGGTTGCAAATATTTTACTTATTTTGTTCATTGATACATACACAAAATATAAATAGGTACAGCCAAGGCCAAATCCATGAGGGATTTGGGGGGTTTGAACCCCACCCACCCAAAAAAATTTGTCCGACTCGTAAAAATGTAACAAAAATGAATATAAACACATTTTTGATGCGTTTTTAAGTTTTTGTAACCTGCACCCCCCCCCGAAAACAGAAACCTGGATACGGCCCTGTTTACAGCAAATGTTTCTTTACTATGCAACATTTGATTAAGGCCTAATAGAAATCAGATGAAGAAGACTGGGGATTAAGGCCTAATATGTTTCAAATGAAGAAGACTGGGAATAAAAAACAAGTAATTACTTTTAGAATGAAGGAATTGAAATATTCCGAAAGAAGACAACCAGTAACAGTCGATTTACCAAGGTAAACTAAAAAAAAAAAAGAGTATTTCCGCCAAAAATATTTCAAGTCAAAGAAATCTGTTGTTCAGGAAACTGTGATCAAATAACTTGTATATTTGTTGCATTTCGCTGAAAACTACTGTTACTTACATAGTCATATTAGGCAAAAACTAAATCATTCTAAAAAAAAACTAAAAAAAAAACATTGGTTCACCCAAACATGGTCCCAAGAAGGGGTAAAATCTTTTCTAATCAGCTTGAAACTTTTGTCCGTAAGCACTTGGGTGATGGGAGCCAGCAAAAAGACACTTGGAAAAAGATTATTTGTCCCAAAATAGGCCAAAAAAAGCAATCGGCAACAACTCGGCAAGTTTCCGATCAGCCCCGATTACAAGAAAGCAAATGGACTTGGAATATTTTAGATCAAGCCAAATCAGAAGAGTAAAAGATTCGTGACGCCCAAAAATATTAGGTCCCTGATCGACTTAAAATAAGATGGGCCAGGTGGACCCTAATGCGAAAAACAAATTGAAAATAAATTTAGCTGCGTCAATTATTGGCTCCTAAAAATGGGTCCAAACTTGTTTCGGCTCTGATCAGCTTGAAACTTTCAAGGCATCTAGACTGGACTAAATGGATTTGGACAGAGACACTTTTTGAAAAAAAAAATGGATTGTAATTGGTGATATGAACTTTTCTGAGAACAAAAATCTTGAAAAAACTTTAGCAGTATCGATCTGTGATGATAATCGAAAAAAATCAAATTTTATTTTTCGCCAACTTTCCAACTTTCCCTTAGTTTTATAAAAATTAACGCTGACTTTCCCAGAAACCTTAGAAAAACAATTTAGCTCCTCCCTTTCTGTTCTGGAAATAGAGAAATTCAGATTTAATAAAAAAAAACTTATATTATTTACAAAGTAGATTTTTTTGGATGGAATGGAGCAGAAATTTATTTTAAAGCTCAGGAAAAGGCTGTCCCTAAAAATGTTCTAGCATACCCGCTTGGTGAGGATTAAAAATCAGCTCAATAGAAGTATCATTTAAATAATTTGACAACGCTGGAAGTTCCCTGCTGTGCTACCCACCTTGACTGAAAACCTTGCCAGCAAAGGATGCATATTATTCATGCTGTATTTACCTTGAATTGACAGCACTTTACTCAAAAATTAGTAAGAGATAATACATTTTCTTTCTCGCTAACTTTTCGAACTGTTGCCATATTTAATACACCTTATCAATTATTACCAAAGTTGCTTTGGCACTTCCCTGAGGTGCTGTTGAAATTTTCCTAATGGGATCTTCTTCCTTGAGACGGTCAGCCGACTCTGACACTCGCAAAACGATATTTAAGGCACCGAATCACCTTAATAGTAGAAAACAAGATCTATGTTAAAACTATAATCTAGTAAAATATCTTTAGGTTAAGAATAAAACGCTTGACCTACAAAGGGTTACATAAAGAAACAATATTAAACACTAACAAAGGATGTCTTTTTTTTTCTCTTGTTACTGTCAAGACCGACAATTCACGAAAATGTAAGGGGGGGGGGGATTTTTCACTCTTCTTTTTCAATGAAGACACAAAAGAGAATAATTTAAAATTTAAGGAGGGCAATTAGTTAACCCTCACTCCTCCTCCTCCGAACTTCGTATCCTCGACTAATCTGTAGATATAGCGCGAAAATCAGACTTACCTTTGTAATGAGTATTCGGTAAGAGTCCATCAATTCTGATTGGTCAAAACATCCAACTAGGCGGAGCCAAATCTCTCCCCTCAGAGCTTCAGGGATTCCTCCCTTGATTAAAGAGTGAAGTTGCTTTGGAAGGACATGAGAATTTTCCTTCCAAGCATCAAGAACTTGGGCCCAAGATTCTAGTTCTGATTCAGAACATTCTTTTGATACGTCGCCAGATCCACTCAGGAGGGGTTCGTCATTATCTGAAATAAAAAAAAAAAGAATCCAATTAAATATGATATACTTTATAAGCTTGTATTTTCCGCTTGTGAATTAGAATACACAACATAAAGTCTTAAAATTAGAAGAATACCAAAGACAGAATATTGAAAACAGCTCACAATCATGCTATTTTTTTAGAGAGTATGGATCAATATACAGAGTAATATGGGGCATTAAAAGCTACTTAACGGATTCCATGTGCATAAAGTATTCCAGAAATTCATTTCAAGTCAATCACAACATCACAATCACGTTAATCACGTTATCACAACAAATAAAAGACTGTACGACAAAAAAAACTGGAAAAGCTGGAATCACTACAGGTAAGCGATACCCTTACCTGTAGTAATTTATATTTATATCGTAGGCAGTCGCGTAACAAATTGGCTAAAATTGTCGCTTAAAAATCCACGATGTATAATACAATGACGTCTAAAGGTCAGATAAATACCTTCGTTATTGAAACAAAATAACAAACCTGTATAGTAAAATCCTTGCCAGATAAAAAAAAAAAACTCCAGATTTTTTCTGTAAAAAATCTCAAAAAATTCAAATGTAATATTTGAATTGTACGGAGGATAGGCACTGTTCAAATTATATGAGCATTTTTGCAAATTAATTCCTGTAACCAATAATCATTATCTGTGTAAACTGGAAAAAGACTGGAAAAAAAACTTTGAGTAAAAAAAACTGGAAAAAGAATAAACATAAAGAAACATATTATACAATAAAAAAATAAACAGTACAGTGAACAAAAGATTAAGTCTTCAGAAAGCTTAGTTTCAGCCTAATCGTAAATGAAACCCTTGAAAGCGGAACACATAAAACAGGAACTTATTCATTGTCAGATGAAATGAGTCTTAGAAACACACGAGGCTACATGAAGCAGATAAAACGAGGACAATTGAAAATTCAAAAAACATTTCAATGGCACAGGCATAGTCATGCGATTTATATAAAACAAGTAGGCAAGTACAGCAATTTTAACATAGATCTTAAATTGTATGATGGCAAATAAGGGATAATCTAAAACAAGAGGTAAAATACTAATAGTGCTGCTACCACTAACAATTCAGTACAGCACCAAGCCTTCTGAGACCAACAGAGCTACGCAGGATCCTCCTCCGTCCCAACCTATTCAAAGCCTCTTTTACACCGTTCCAAGAAGTTTTCTTCAATCCTTCTTTACAACCTCTTTCTACTCTATTTGGCCCTAGACGGTTTGGCCCACTTTTCGTTTGGCCCAAAAGAACGATCTTTGGCGAGTTATCCTTCATCCACAGAAAATGTCCTAGCCACCTCAACCTCTTCTCATTATAGCCCTGGAAAGCGGGAGAGAACCACATTTTTCGTACAGGTTATTGTTTGAAATACGATCAGTAGGACGGGTACCCAAAAGAATCCGTAGATAATTCCTCTGGAAAACATCTAAGAAATCCTCCTCCTATTTTTGGTGCGCCCACGTTTGTGAACCGTATTCGACCCCTGCCATCACTGTAGCTTCAAAACTTTTTTTTCACCTGTGAGAAAAACACCCTGGGCCTTGGCTATCACTTTTAACATCTTCCCTGCAGCCACCCCCTTTACTGATAATACTACCTGGTAAGCGATGCTATCCACTCGATCGATCTTCTCGTTACTCATCATCACCTGATCGCCTTCATTTATCCCCAGTCTTAGCAAATTATTCTTCTTAACGTTGATTTTCAAACCTATTCTTGCACGCTGAACTCTCAAGATCTCCAAAAAATCATTCATTTTGCTAACATTTCCATTCCAGATGCTTGAATCATCACTACGACCTAAGTCTAGAAGAGTTTTTACTTCCCCATTTGATTCCATACTCTTGCATAAACTTCACCCTGTTCCTTAGGACGAAGTTCATCAAAATGATCCAAATAAAGGGGAATAGAACGCAGCCCTGCTTCACTTCTGATTCAATACAAAACCAGCAACAAACCTAATTTCTTATCTTAACGCACTGTAATTCTTGGGCATAACACGAATTATTTTAATGTATTTATATGGCATAGCAAACAAGGATAGGATCTTGGCTAAGGCTCTTCTATCGACTGAATCAACCTTTGCCCATAATCTATATAACTGAGGACTAAAGGGCTTTGATGACTCAGACATTATTAATCTAAGAGTGAAAATTTGGTCGACACATCCTCTCTCCTTCCTATAGCCTCAATGTTCTTCTCGAAAACTTAATCTATGACATCTCCTAAGTCTAAAAAGTAACATCATATTAATTAATTTGTTTCCAACAGAAACCAAACTAATGCCTCTAGAATTACCACATTCCCTTCCATCAGCATTCTTATAGAGGGGGGATTAACTAACATATTCCTAAAATCGCTAGGTACTTCCCTTTTTTAAAAACCATATTCATAAGCTTCAGCAATTCATCTCTAACTTTATAACCACTATATTAAAAAAAATCATATTGAAAAAAAAACATTTATCACACTATCAGCACATTGGGTCGAATTATTCTTTAATCCTTTCAGTACTGTCTCTAATTCTTCCTCGCAAAAGAAATCTTCCTTCACTTCCAAAGTGTCACAAGCTTTTCATTTTTTCTATATAATTTCCTTAAATTTATCACAGTTTGGCATATTCTCTAAATTTTCTGCCCATCTCTCTTCAACTCTTTGCATAGCACTAACTGAGGCCCCGTTTCTATCCTTAACTAGCGCAACAGATTAACTGTTCCATCATAATTTGTTAACATGTCAGTCGACAATTTTTTCTATATGGCGCCTGGCTGCCTCTTCCAGATCTTCCGCAATTTTATCCATGGCCACCAATATTACACAGCCTTTATTCACATTTTAAGACTAATAATGGTCAATAGCAGCACTCCTATATACCATAAATAAACAAATGGCCTCATTTGTGCCAGTCTTCGGTTCACAATAACACAATAAATAAGATTGGCCATCTTACCATCATGTGATTGCCATCTTAACTTATGGCCCATTTTATGACCAAATACTGTAGTGGTTATAACTGGATTGTTATACCTACAAAATTGCAGCATTATACTACTACTACTACTACTAACAACTCACCGCAGCACCAAGCCGCCTGAGGCCAACACAGCTACGCACGCTCATCCGCCACCCCAATCTATTCAAAGCCTCTCTTTTAACACCCGCCCACGAAGTTCCCATTTCCTTTAAATCTTTCTTTATGACGTCCTCCCACCCCAGACGGGGACGACCTACTTTCCGTTTAGCCCTAGATGGTTGGCCGAAAAGAACAATCTTCGGCAATCTGTCATCCTTCATCCGCACAACGTGCCCTAACCACCTCAACCTTTCTTTCATTATAGCCCTAGAGAGCGGTATTGAACCACATTTTTCGTATAGCCTATTGTTTGAAACACGGTCAGTCAGCCGGGTACCCAGAACAATCCTTAAGCAATTTCTCTTGAAAACGTCTAGCAAATCTTCATCCGCTTTTCGGAGCGTCCATGCTTCAGAGCCATATTTGACCACTGTCATCACTGTAGCTTCTAATATTCTAATCTTGGTTTGCAGACTTATCTTCCTATTCTTCCAGACTTTTTTTAACTGTGAAAAAAACACCCTGAGCCTTGGCTATTCTATTTTTAACATCTTCACTGCTCCCACCATCTTTACTAATAATACTACCAAGGTAAGTGAAGCTGTCCACCTGATCAATCTTTTCATTACCAACATCACCTTTTCATCTTCACTTATTCCTAGCCTTAGTGACTTAGTCTTCCTAACATTAATTTTCAAACCAATTCTAGCACCCTGAACTCGCAAAACCTCTAAAACTTCATTCATTTTGCTCACACTTTCATCTAGGATGCTTAAATCATCAGCATAATCCAAGTCCAGGAGAATTTTTCCTCCCCATTTGATTCCGTGGTCTCCCATTGCCTTTCCTGTGCTCCTTAAAACAAAGTCCATCAAAATAATCCATATAAAGGGGGATAGAACACAACCCTGCTTAACTCCTGATTTAATACAAAACCAGCTGCTAACCTCATTTCCCTACCTTAACCGCAGCAGTGTTATTCTCGTACATAGCACAAAATCACTTTAATGTATTTGTCTGGTATACCATACAAGGATAAAACCTTTACTAAAGCTCTTCTATCAACAGAATCGAACGCTTGCTCATAATCTATAAAAAACTGAGGACCAAAAGTGTTTAAAAACTAAGGCACTTCTCAATTATTAGCCTAAGAGTGAAAATTTGGTCGACCCATCCTCAACCTTTTCTAAAACCGCACTGCTCTTCTCTTAAAACTTTGTCTACGGCATCTCTCAGTCTAAAAAGTATCATATTACTAAGTACTTTGCTACCTACAGAGACCAGACTAATGCCTCGATAATTACCACACTCACTTTTATCACCGTTGTCTTATAAAGTGGCTTAATTAAGGTTTTCCTAAAATCGTTAGGTACTTCCCCTTTTTCAAAAATTATATTCATAATCTTCAATAACTTATTTCTAACCTCAGAGCCACCATATTTAAGAAACTCATTTACCACTCTATCAGCACCTGGAGCCTTATTATTCTTTAATCCTTTAGTGCTGTTGCTAATTCCTCGTCACAAAACAAATCTTCCTTCACATCCAAGGTATCACAAACTTTTTCATTTTCCTCTATATTTTTCCTGCAACTCTATCTCGGTTAAGCAAGTTCTCAAAATGTTCGGCCCATCTCTCTTTAGTTTTTTCTTTATCGCTAATTGCGACCCCATTCCTATCTTTAACTGGGACAAGTCCGGATTGACTACTCCCTCTCAATTTGTTAACGTGCCAGTACAAAATTTTACTATTATGCCGCCTAGGTGCATCTTCCAGATCCTCGGCAATTTTTATCCATGGCCTCCACTTCACACCTCCTTAGTTCATATTTTAATGCTTTCTTCACTTTCTTTACATTTCTTTTGTTTTCATACGATTTATCACTCAGATAATTCTTGTACAAGTCCTTTCTCCTTTCTATTAAACATAAAGCTTTTCACTAATATTCATAGCTGTAGTTCTAGCTTTCTTCCCTAATACACCTTCAGCAACTTCACAAATTATTTTTCTAAAATTATTCCAACCATCTCTCCACATTATCGAATTTTAAACTCTCAAGTTTAGCATTCAACTGTTCCTGGAAAGTTTTCTCTCAAATTCTCATTCTGGAGCCTACCAACATCATAACTTCCCGGGAGGCAGTTACCCTTCCGATATTTCAGTTTTAAATTAACCCTTGACACTACTAGATGGTGATCTTCACTTTTAACATCAATAACAGCACTCCTATATACCCTAGTATCTTGTATTGATCCTGCCAGTCTTCGTTTTACTATAACATAATCAATAAGGTTTGCTGTCTTACCATCACGTGAATACCATGTTAACTTATGAGCCATTTTATGACCAAACACCGTATTGGTTATAACTAAATTGTTATACCTACAAAATTGCAAAAGTCTGTATCCATTACTGTTTTCTTTTCCTACACCAAATTTACCTAGGCTGGGATACCATCTATCCCTATTTCTACCAACCTGGGCGTTAAAATTTCCCAGTAATAACATCATATTTCTACCTGGGACCTTGTCTATTTGCTCCTGTAACTGTAAGTAAAATTCATCTGAGTCACTAGTATCTCCGTCAGTCGGTTCTACAGGGGCGTATACTACTATGACTGATACCCTGAACTTTCTAGTCATAAAATGAGCAATTAGTATTCTATTATTAATACCTTCCCAGCCTAAACAAGACTTAGCAGCTTCCTTATTCATCATGAGCCCTAGTCCCTGTCTATGTACCCCATCCTTCCTGCCTGAGTAAACAAATTCTATATCACCTAATTTCATGCTTCCTACCCCTGGGATATGAGTTTCTGAAACTCCTAATAAATCCAGTTAGAATCGTCTGAATTCGTCGGTCAAAATGTCGATACGATAGTCATTTTTTAATGTCGTAACATTCCAAGTTCCAATTTTCATGTTCTTTACATCACTGAAATTATTTTCGCCTCAGGAAAAGCAATGATCCCGGATACCAGTGCAGGACGGGGATCGCATATCTCCTCAAGTCTACACCAAAGTGCTTAAGCCGGCTTAGAACCGGACAGCAAGAAGTCCCTGGGACCTCCATGAATGGAGGCTTTGTGCAATCCTGGACCCATCTTGGTCACAACATGGTTTTCAGCACTTGGCGATGCTCTTCTATCAACAAGAGTCGAAATCCTGCACAGACAGTCTCAAGCCTATTACCTCCGACTCATTATATATTCATGCCTACAAATATTATGCTACTACGGGGAGGCAACCCATAATAGATAAATTAGCTAGGAAGAGGTTTTTTCAGCCCAAAGACGCCCATCAAAACATACCAAGCCAGAAGAATTGTCCATAAGTCAGAATCCCATGCGAATGCTGTGTCGTTTACTAGGCTATAATTTCCTCGAGGGGCGCCACTCCTCAAGTGGGAATAGAGTTGACCGCAAGGTCCCCAGTATTGCAGGTATCCCGAAAAGGTCGAGGCAGCCCTTTGCAGAGGCCGTTGTCCATAGATCTGGATCTTACGCCCTGCCACAGTTGTCCTCCTATAGAGGATCCTCCCGCGATGGTGTTCTGCATCACCATGCAATTTAACCCATTACTGGGAGAAGGTTTGCAACTCATGGACTTGTGGACAAACCAGTGGGGCCCTTTTGAGTGTACATTTGAGGGGCCTTCTTCCTCCTCCGCCAGTATTTGACCCCGGGCGAGGGTGCCCCAGATTCTATTATGGACCCCCAGGGACAAGGTCCCCCCTTGGTCCGTGCCTCCTATGGAGGTACCCTCTGCCTGAGTAAACAAATTCGATATCACCTAACTTCATCTTTTCTACCCTTGGGATACGAGTTTTTGAAACTCCTAAAGAGTCTAATTAAAAAAGCCCGAATTCGTCTGTCAAAATATCAATACAGTGGTTATTTTTTAACGTTGTAACATTCCAAGATGCAATTTTTATATAATTTAAATCACTGAAACTATATGGCCTCAAACAAAGCAATGGGTCCCAAACCAGTACAGGACAGGGACTAATACATCTTCTCATGTTTACACTAAGAATGAAAACGAAAAAATAATATTTTGAGCATCATTTGTGCAATAACTAAAGCACCGAAGCAGAAGATTACTTTTGAGACATAATGACTTAAAAGCAGGGTAAAAATGAGTACTATCACCTCCATGTTCATTACCAATCCTAGGTAACAGGATACCCTCTCAAAGCACAGGGCACTACCACAAAATTTAGCGCATGAGATAAGATGGCCAGAACGGCTAAGCGCGAAAGCACAGGCACTTTGTCTTTTCAGAGCTACAGAGAATATTGGCGAACAAAAAAAAAAGTAACAAATCTTGAGTTACATATTAGTGTAGAAGGAAAACAAGCTTATATAGCCAGGTCATTAGCATACCTTAGATTATAAATACATACAGAGTCAAATTGGGAACCAAGTTTATTAGTAATGAGACACAAACCAAGATCATTTTAATACACGAAAAAAGAAGAGCATACAATACAAATCCCTAGCGCACACAATTCGGTGAAAAAAGGGATAAATAACCATGGACGTACGGCAGGGAGTATGGGGGGGGGCAGCTGCCCCTCTAAAACTTCGAATTTACACCAGATATGGCTGAAAAGCAGATGGTTGAAAAAGCAGTTGAAAAAAGGTAGATGTCTAATACAGCAGTTCATAAAAGGTAGATGGTTGAAAAAGCTGGAAATAAACAGCCGGAATGATAGAATAAAAGTCTAACAAGAAGCAATTATCCATAATGTCTTGGAAAAGATTTAGCTCTAATCCAAGAAGATCAATGCAGAAGCTTATTAATGATTTATGATTTTTGGTGATTTGATTATTAATAAAGATTTCATAGGTATGATAGAACTTGCTGGCAAAGTAAGGTTTTGTGAACTGCCAATATAACTTCAGCCCCCTCCCCCTCCACCCCTGCCCTTCATCACAGAATCGGCTGCCCCCCCCCCTCTAGAGAAGAAGCTACGTACGCCCATGTAAATAACAGTTCCAATAGGGATAAATATTTTTATCAGAAAGTGAAAAAAAAAACAATCAAAAACATCCAGTAAATTTTTGATTGTTTTTTGCAGTCGAATAAAAGGATTTATCCCGATTCAAACTGTTATTTATCATCAAGGAAAGGTAATGTGGTCTTCGAAATTACTAACGTCGTACATATTAAAAATAGGCGGGCTTGTTTTTTGAACCCCAAACGAATCACAACAAAATGTCCCATAAACAAAAAATGAAGGATTCTCAACTAAGGTAAAGGAGCACCACGATTCTTGAAAATACCACACAACTTTAAATTATTTATACAGTCAAACGGTTTTCCGCACATCAACAAAACTAGCATGGGCATAAGTTGAGAATGGATAGCAATACTAATCAATAGAACGCAGAATTAAAATTGAAGACTCCATGGAAAGGTGTTTCCTATAAGAAAACTGATAAGTGTAAGTGGAAAAGAAAACAGACGGAAAAAATAACATACGTTGAAATAGTTTTCAGGAAGTGAAAACTCAATTAAAGGATGAAAATTCGTGCGTTACTAGAATCATGCATGCGGTTTTTCTATATATATTTTTTTGCGTTTTTTTTTTTACATATCCCTGGCCGGGGCCAGGGCATATGTCACGTTATGCTCAAACACCGGAGGACCAGGTTTGAGCATACAAACGGACATTATATAAACGGGAGACCAAGGTACATTATACTCAAACAGCAGTGAGGCAGACGCATCAGTCCACAGCGTTCAATAATGAAGAGATTAGTTCCAAGCAGATTCAAATTTGAGGCAGTAGCAATCCACATACCGTAAGCATTAATGAGCGAACCACAAGTCCGAAATCTTTGCAAGCGTATAACGGAAACCTTTTAGATTGACCTGCGTTCTATTAAACACAAACCACAAGATGACCGACCTTGTAAAATATCATGAGTCAAATCTCCCGTAATTTAATATAAAATTGACTCTTCAAAATTCACCAAAATACCAAAATGTAACCAGAATAGTATTCTTTCTAGAAAAAAACAAACAAACGAACTGACTAGTATCGTTCAACGAAAGAACCTGCTGCTTGTGGTGGCTTGTGGAGCAGCAGTTATGGCTGGCAATTTTAATTTTAAATGCTGCAGAAGTCCCTCACAGAGCCAGCATGAGATCTAGTATAGCGTTTTGTTTATCCAAGAACGTGTGAACCAGCATACTTGCAGCCTAGAACTTTGGGTTTAGAGTTATATGTACAACTATTGAGGATATCTAACAATAAGCTGTCCTCAGTTGCGATTGGGATGGAGGTTATAAGAAAGAAGTAAAAGTAAACTGGAACTTCATGAGAGGGGTGTAAGGGGCTAAGCCTTGGACAGATTGAGGTGGAAAAGAAGTGGGCACAGCTGTAATAGACTTAGACGGTTGGCACTGCGATGTGTTGTTAGTCGCTTCAGTAGAATGCATGCAGATCAAACTTTAAGTCATTAAGATAGTAAACGATTTACTACTTGTACTACTACTACTAATAACTTACGGCAGCCCCAAGCCGCCAGATGCCAACACAGCTACGCACACTCCTCCATTCTAATCTATTCAAAGCATCCCTCTTTACACCATCCCAGGAAGTTCCCACTTCTCTTAGATCTTTCTTTACGACATCCTTCCAACCCGACCGCCGACGACCTGCTTTCCGTTTAGCCCTAGACGATTGGCCGAAAAAGACAATCAGTTATCCTTGATCCGCAGAACGTGCCCTAGTCATCTTAACCTTTCTCTCATTAAAGCCCTAGAAAGCGGGATTCAACCACACTTTTCGTACAACCTACTGTTTGAAATACGGTCAGTCAGCTGGGTACCTAAACAATCCGTAGACAATTTCTCTGGAAAACATCTAGCAAATCCCCCTCCGTTTTTTGGAGCGCCCATGCTTAAGAACCATACCTGACCACTGTAGCTTCCGAGTTAAGCATTTGGATTTCAATATCTTTATAACTTAATAAAATGTTTTTAATTTGGTGAAATGTGCACATATAAATTTAATAACATGGAAATACGTCTCTGTCCGTTCATATATCTCTACCAAGGACCCACAAGACATGGTTCACCGCAGCCAAATTAAATTACTTATCCTTATTATAGTATAAAGCGAAACAAAAACATAGGCTTCTTTCCTTGTAACATAAACAGAACACTACAAAAAACTTTTAAAAGCTAAATTTTTGATATCAGTTAGCTCTCAAGTTTTGCGAATATCCTTGTTTATTTCAAGAGATAATGAGGAAGAAGCTAGCTGTGGGCAATATTACCAACCAGAACTTCAAACAGAAATCTTACACAATAAACAGCTGCCAGTTAACTATCGTTGAATTGAAGTACATATCTTTCCCACAAAGTTAAATCAATATCAAACAAACTTTTTATATAAACATATTCGTAGTTCCAGAGCTACATCGTTATCTTCTTTTAAAAGTAATGTAAAAATAAAGTGACCCATTTTCATAATTTTAAGCATGAGGGACGATATTAAGGAATATAATTTAATAAATGACTTTCACGATAGTTGACATGTTTACTGCACAAGAATGTTTAACGCAGCAAATCTATCCAGGACCATCTACCTGAGGTTATTCTACCAAAGCAATCTGTTGACTCCTTCAAGTGAAGGTTCAGCCAATGAGCAATACCTAGTGATTAAACAAAGGCATCAAAAGACATAATGTCAATATAGAAAATATAAAAGGGGGCAGAAATTTCAGACAATTATTTACGGTCAATTTTATTACCTTATTAAAATCAGACAAAAAAACAATTGCCTACAAAGTTACCATTTAAAAGTTATGAGACATGCAATTAACAAAACACAATTATGAGGTGTACTTTGAAAAGACATTACGCAACTGAATTTTTTTTTTTTTTTTTTTTTTTTTTTTTTTTTTTTTTTTTTTTTTTTTTGGGCAGAATTATAGTGCTGTGTTGATATGTTGGTAGTTGGAAGGTGTGGTAACCCGATGCATATGTGTAATGTAGAGTATTCTAGGAGTAGCCATACAAGCCCAGAATACTGGGCTTCGTGCGTTTTTTGTATATATTAAATAAAAAAAACAAGTTTTTTTTTTTACTGAAAGTAAGGAACGACGTTAAAACTTAAAACGAACAGAAATTATTCCATATATGAAAGCGGCTGTCCCCTCCTCAACGCCTCGCTCTTTACGCTAAAGTTTTTTATTGTTTAAAAAAATAGAGCTGTGAGAAAGTCAAACTTTAGCGTAAAGAGCGAGGCGTTGAGGAGGGGACAGCCGCTTTCATATACGGAATAATTTCTGTTCGTTTTTAAGGTTTAACGTAGTTCCTTATTTTCAGTTAAAAAAAACTTGTTTTTTCTTCTTTAATTTTTGAAAGTTTTTGAATTAATGCAGGTTTTGATTTTGGCTCACCGTACACGAATAATTAAAACAAAAATCTGTATATTAATTTTACTTTTATTTGGTTAAATGGCTTTCTCGAACTTGTTTAATTTTATTTACAAACGTTTTTATTAGTATAAATAGCCTATATGTAACTTACGAATTAACTAACGCAACAGTAGTAAGCGCTAATGCATTGAAAATATACACGCAAACCTACGCCTGAGGCATGGATATGTGTGTAGCTTTTCAACGAATTGGGTTACCAGGGTCATTTGCCTGCCAAGAGGAACGAGTATAACTTGATTGGTGATTAGGATTTGAATATTTTTTAGGTTAAATCCGTAGTCATTCATCTGTAAGTTGATTAGTAGCTTTTTTTTTTTTAAACTTGGCTAATAGGTTTTTAAACCTATTACTACGAAACCCTACATGTATTCCATTTTTGGAACTAGGAGCGTGATTGTGTGTGATGCTATCAGACTGGTTTCGTTTTCATGAGTTCATTAATAGAAGGACTAATGTTTTTTTGAAAAGGGTAATTACTTCTTTAGTTTACGAGATTTGCGAATTTTTTTTGCGAAAAGATATTTGCGTAAAGGTATTGCGACGGTTAAGAATGCCTCACGGGTAATTAAAGAATGAGATGCTTGCATCAACAATACAAAGAATAAGCTCAGATACTTAATAGATTTGACGCTTACAAGAGACATTGCTAGAAAGTATTCAATAGCTTAATTGAAAAGTAAGGATAGAATGACATTGTGACTTGACCTAAAGCTTTACCTCCCGATGTGGTCTGTATAATACGTAAGTAACGTTTGAAAAATATTGTCAATTTAAAAAAGAAAATGGCTGAAAAGTGTTTTGAGGGGATGGTTGCATGGAGGGGTGAGTTTGCACGAGGGTTCAGTTAAAGGGGATACAGTTGCACGGGGGGTTTCGGTTATACACGGGTTAAGTTACAAGGGGGATTCAGTTGCACGGGGGGTATCCCTTTTTTTCGAAAATCGGGCTCCCTGTTTTCAAAATCTCTTTTTCTTCTGAGGCTTGGAGCATTTGGTGGCTAGATATTAAACGTAATGAAATTTATATCAATTGCAATCTGCATAAAAACCCAATTCTGTCAATTGTTATCAAAATTCCATTTTTGAGTTTTTTGGTTACAACTATAAATAAGGCTATCGTGTCTTTCTGAACTTTCTGTGCGAGGCAGGGGTTACTATTTAGTTTAAATAATTCTAGGAAGAATTGAGTTTTTGTGGATGGTGTTGAAAAATGGTGCTTGTTAAATATTCGGGTAAACATACGACTAAGAAACGCTTCACTATAAATAAGGCTATCGTGTTTTTTCCGAACTTTCTAGGGCGGTGGTAACTATTTAGTTAAATAATTCTAGGAGGAATTGAGTGTTTATGGATGGTATGGAAAAATGGTACTTGTTAAATATTCGGGTAAACATACGACTAAGAAACACTTCACTATAAATAAGGCTATCGTGTTTTTCCGAACTTTATAGGGCGGTGGTAACTATTTAGTTTAAATAATTCTAGGAGGAATTGAGTTTTATGGATGTATGAGAAAAATGGTACTTGTTAAATATTCGGGTAAACATACGACTAAGAAACGCTTCACTATAAATAAGGCTATCGTGTTTTTTCCGAACTTTCTAGGGCTGTGGTAACTATTTAGTTTAAATAATTCTAGGAGGAATTGAGTTTGTGGCTGGTGTGGAAAAATGGTACTTGTTAAATATTCGGGTAAACATACGACTAAGAAACGCTTCACTATAAATAAGGCTATCGTGTTTTTCCGAACTTTCTAGGGCGGTGGCAACTATTTAGTTTAAATAATTCTAGGAGGAGTTGAGTTTTATGGATGGTATGGAAAAATGGTACTTGTTAAATATTCGGGTAAACATACGACTAAGAAACGCTTCACTATAAATAAGGCTATCGTGTTTTTTGCGAACTTTCTAGGGCGGTGGTAACTATTTAGTTTAAATAATTCTAGGAGGAATTGAGTTTTATGGATGGTATGGTAAAATGGTACTTGTTAAATATTCGGTAAACATACGACTAAGAAACGCTTCACTATAAATAAGGCTATCGTGTTTTTCCGAACTTTCTAGGGGCGGTGGTAACTATTTAGTTTAAATAATTCTAGGAGGAATTGAGTTTTGTGGCTGGTGTGGAAAAATGGTACTTGTTAAATATTCGGGTAAACATACGACTAAGAAACGCTTCACTATAAATAAGGCTATCGTGTTTTTCCGAACTTTCTAGTGTGGGGTGGTAACTATTTAGTTTAAATAATTCTAGGAGGAATTGAGTTTTTTATGGATGGTATGGAAAAATGGTACTTGATAAATATTCGGGTAAACATACGACTAAGAAAACGCTTCACTATAAATAAGGCTATCGTGTTTTTCCGAACTTTCTAGGGCGGTGGTAACTATTTAGTTTAAATAATTCTAGGAGGAATTGAGTTTTATGGATGGTATGGTAAAATTGTACTTGTTAAATATTCGGGTAAACA
This sequence comes from Artemia sinica, assembly GCA_027921565.1. NCBI lineage: Eukaryota > Metazoa > Arthropoda > Branchiopoda > Anostraca > Artemiidae > Artemia > Artemia sinica. The sequence continues at coordinate 41,352,658 of CM051269.1, read as the reverse complement.
TACGACTAAGAAACGCTTCACTATAAATAAGGCTATCGTGTTTTTCCGAACTTTCTAGGGCGGTAGTAACTATTTAGTTTAAATAATTCTAGGAGGAATTGAGTTTGTGGCTGGTGTGGAAAAATGGTACTTGTTAAATATTCGGGTAAACATACGACTAAGAAACGCTTCACTATAAATAAGGCTATCATGTTTTTCCGAACTTTCTAGGGCGGTGGTAACTATTTAGTTTAAATAATTCTAGGAGGAATTGAGTTTTATGGATGGTATGGAAAAATGGTACTTGTTAAATATTCGGGTAAACATACGACTAAGAAACGCTTCACTATAAATAAGGCTATCGTGTCTTTCCGAACTTTCTAGGGCGGTGGTAACTATTTAGTTTAAATAATCCTAGGAGGAATTGAGTTTTATGGATGGTATGGAAAAATGGTACTTGTTAAATATTCGGGTAAACATACGACTAAGAAACGCTTCACTATAAATAAGGCTATCGTGTTTTTTCCGATTTTTCTAGGCGGGTGTAACTATTTAGTTTAAATAATTCTAGGAGGAATTGAGTTTTATGGATGGTATGGAAAAATGGTACTTGTTAAATATTCGGGTAAACATACGACTAAGAAAACGCTTCACTATAAATAAGGCTATCGTTTTTTCCCGAACTTTCTAGGGCGGGGGTAACTATTTAGTTTAATAATTCTAGGAGAATTGAGTTTTATGGATGTGTTGAAAAATGGTATGTGTTGAATATTTGGGTAAACATACGACTAAGAAACGCTTCACTATAAATAAGGCTATTGTGTTTTTCTGAACTTTTCTAGGGCGGTGGTAAGTATTTAGTTTAAATAATTCTAGGAGGAAAAATGGTACTTGTTAAATATTCGGGTAAACATACGACTAAGAAACGCTTCACTATAAATAAGGCTATTGTGTTTTTCTGAACTTTCTAGGGCGGAGGTAACTATTTAGTTTAAATAATTCTAGGAGGAATTGAGTTTTATGGATGGTATGGAAAAATGGTACTTGTTAAATATTCGGTAAACATACGACTAAGAAACGCTTCACTATAAATAAGGCAATCGTGTTTTTCCGAACTTTTCTAGGGCGGGGGTAACTATTTAGTTTAAATAATTCTAGGAGGAATTGAGTTTTATGGATGGTATAGAAAATGGTACTTGTTAAAATATTCGGGTAAACATACGACTAAGAAACGCTTCACTATTTTCTTTACTTTGTGGTCATTAAAAAACGAAATTTTTGTGTTAAATAAGTAGTTTTTGTATCTTTTTTTAAAGAGCTTTTACGGGGATTGAGAGACTCAGTTGCCGGATTCCGTGTGATTTTTCTTCTTTTCAGTAAAGACATTCGATATCCTAAAAGTGTTTAATTCAAACTTTTTTAAACTTCGAAATTTTTCAACTTTATTTATTTTTTCTTTTTGTACATAACTTAAAATGTCAAAATATGCTTACAGTTCCAACAATTGCGCTCTGTGATTGGTCAGAGACACGATGTGACTTTCCCACTGGTATTCTCTGACGGTTATTGACACTACCTAATCTATTGCATGTATTAAATCAGTATTTTTTACGCAGTGGAACGATAAACACATAAGTCATATCTATAAAAAAAGTGAAGATGGAGCATTTTTATTAGTGTGTTTACATAACAAGGTTATTGTACAAGAAAAAAAAAAAAAAAAAGAAATTGAATGCTGACAAAGAGAAGTATTTAAACTTTGAAACAAGTACAGGTGGTAGCACTATTGGAAATGTATGCATGCATTGTCATGACAGTAAGGAATTAAATTTCTTTGGAATACCGAAAAAATTCAACTCTTATGTTGGTGGTTATGCGAGATTGAGATCTCCAGAGATGATTGCACTCAAAGAGAATGCCAACATAAAAATAATCATTGATGATAGAGGACAACTCCTTGCTACTGTTGCAGGTAACACATTACCTACTGATACATCCAATCGTCACCTTTCGGTATTAGCATTCACGGAAGATCAATAAAAGAAAGGCCTACTCTTCTACTAATATCGTAAAACCATATCTTGTCTACGTGCCGAAACTGTTACCTGTGTAAAAATAATGTGATAATAGACAGTGAAATTGCCAGTAAAAAATAAAAAGGGCATTGTCAGAAAATATCACGATGGAATATAAAGATGAATCGATGAAAAACAAAGCACCAGCAACGTTACTGCCATTGATCAAACAGTCATTGAACCAAATAATACCAGAGACGAAAAGCATATTGAGCCTGTTGATGAGACACCATAAAAATTGTGTATGACTCAAATGGAATAATGATTATTCTACTGATTACGAACTAAGAGAAGACAATAGCTATAATATCAAGAGAGAACATGGTGAACTATTTTTATGGAGCAGATTCAAAATGTCCAAAGTTAATCATTGATATTAATAATGTATCATAATATATTTTTGTATTAATATTCTACATAGCATTATTTCATTAAAAAATATATTATGCATTACATTGTTATGTGTTCATTATTTTTAGAGTAAGCTAGCATATCAAACGTTTAGAATGTCTAATAAAACCTCGGAGATGTAAGAAAAGGAATTTGCATACATCTATTGTCAGACACACGGGAACAAATTCTTTCTTGAATTCGCCTCCTGATAAATAAAAAAAGACATTTCATTCAAGAAATTATGACGAAACTCTAAGTAAGCAACAAACTCTTTCTTGAAGTTACCTCATGGATACACAATGCAGAAATTTCATTTAAGAAATTATCAAAAATTGTAAGTAAGTAGCAAATTCTTTCAAAAATATGTTAATACGTTTAAGCAATAAATATCTTTAAGCTTAACCCGTCTTTATTCTTTAGAATAGTTTTATTCATTTCATTAAATTATGAAGAAATTGTAAGTAAGTAACAATAGCTTTCTTGAATTCGCTTCCTGGACACAATACAGATATTTAATTCAAGAAATCATAATAAAATCGCAAGTAAGTAATAAGTCTTATTGTTTTCACCTATTGGATACACAATACTGAAATTTCATTCAAGAAATTATGAAGGACTTGTAAATAGTAACACACTCATGTTACCTCATGGATACACAATGCAGAAAATTCATTTAAGGAATTATCAAAATTTTAAGTAAGTAGCAATTCTTTCTTGAATTCGCCCCCCTGGGTAAATAAAAAAGACAGTTCATTAAAGAAATTATGAAAAAATTGTAAGTAAGTAAGTCGCAAATTCTTTCTTGAATTCACCTGCTGGATAAACAAAAAAGACATTTCGTTCAAGAAATTATGACAAAATTCCAAGTAAGTAACAAACTCTTTATTGTTTTCATGACTTAGATACACGATGTAGAAATTTAATTCAAGAAATTATGAAAAAATTCTCAGTAAGTAAAACAATTTCTTTCTTGAAGTCAACTCTTGGATACACAATACGGAAATTTCATTTAAGAAATTATGAAAAAAAAACAATTTCTTTCTTGAAGTCAACTCTTGGATACACATACGGAAATTTCATTCGAGAAATTATGAAAATATTTGTAAGTAAGTAACAAAACTCTTTTTTGTTTTCACCTCTTGGATATACAGTACAGATACTTCATTCAAGAAATTATGAAAAAACCACAAGTAAGTAACTTTTTTTTTTCTCTTTATCAAAACAATTTTCACTTAGCTACACGATGTAGAAATTTAATTCAAGAAATTAGGAAAAAATTCTCAGTAAGTAACAATTTCTTTCTTGAAGTCAACTCATGGATACACAATATGGACATTTCATTCAAGAATTTCATGACTTAGATACACGATGTAGAATTTGATTCAAGAAATTATGAAAAAATTCTCAGTAAGTAACAATTTCTTTCTTGAACTCATCTCTTGGATACACAATACGGAAATTCATTCAAGAAATTATGAAAATATTTGTAAGTAAGTAACAAACTCTTTATTGATTTCACCTCTTGGATATACAGTACAGATACTTCATTCAAGAATTATGAAAAAATCGCAAGTAAGTTACTTTTTTTTCTCTTTATCACAAACAATTTTCACTTAGCTAAATGATGTAGAAATTTAATTCAAGAAATTATTGAAAAAAAAAATTCTCAGTAAGTAACAATTTCTTTCTTGAAGTCACTCTTGGATACGTAATACGGAAATTTCATTCAAGAAATTATGAAAAAATTGTAACTAAGTAGCAATTCTTTCTTGAATTTTACCTGTTGGACAAACAAAAAAGACATTTCGTTCAAGAAATTATGACAATTTTTCTCTTTATCACAAACAATTTTCACTTAGCTACGCGATATAGAAATTTAAAAATTCAAGAAATTATGAAAAAATTCTCAGTAAGTAACAATTTCTTTCTTGAAGTCAACTCTTGGATACACACAATAAGGAAATTTCATTCAAGAAATTATAAAAAAAATATTTGTAAGTAAGTAACAAGCTCTTTATTGATTTCACCTCTTGAATATACAGTACAGATACTTCATTCAAGAAACGTGATTAAACACGTTTTGAAACTACATGCTATTTGTATGCCTTTCCTTGGCACCTTCCAAACGAGCGGGGATTCCCCACTGGTTCCTACACATTGCAAAAAAGTGAGCAGTACGAAAACTCCACGTTTTCAACCAGACTGGTTTTTTAGGGACCAATCAGGAGAGATATGCAAAGTCGACATAGCTTTATTTCATTTTTTAAGGTTCATTTAGACGAGGTTACGTGCGCGCACGTAACCTCGTTTCTATGGATTTTATTCCGTGCGCGCACGGAATATCTTTCTTATGGATTTTAGGCAGACCATAAAACTTAGGGGCTGAACAACCTTTGGGATAAAATTTTCTGTACATTTGAGGGGTAATTAGTCTAGTATCTTTTAAAATTCCTAGTTCATTTCTCAACTTCTGTGTGTATTTGTCCGTGGGATCAAATTTTATTTCTTTGTAAATATTTTCATCCATTAAAAGGGTGTTAACTTTTAATTCATAATCTGCAGAATTCATAATTACAACTGTGTTTCCCTTGTCCTAAGTTTTATGGTCTGCCTAAAATCCATAAGAAAGATATTCCGTTACGTCCAATTGTAGCATGTTATAGTTCTCCAGCTACGGGTATAGGAAGTTTCTTAGCCCCCATTTTTAAGCCTCTTTTAAGCACACAGAAATCCTATATTAAAAACTCCATAGATCTTGTTGAGAAGTTTAAAAAATCAAAGTACAACAGAAAATACCGTTTTATCTAGTTTTGATGCAGTTTCTATGTACACTTCATGCGATGTTCATAAATGTGAGCAGGCTTTACAAAGAAAATTAGAGGAAAATTCAGCTTGGTCGGATTACAAAACTTTGGAAATTGATACAATAATGACCCTTGTCCGTCTTTGCAACAAGTACTCCTCCTCTTATTTTAAATTCCGAAAACAAATTTTTTCCTTCAAATAATGGGCTTATCCATGGGCACTGTCTTGTCTCCTTATTTGGCAAATTTTTACATGGATTTCATAGAACAGTCTGCTTTGAATAGTTTCCACTTAAAACACTCTATCTGGTTTCGTTCTGTTGATGATATCCTTTCTGTTTGGGAACATGGACAAGACTCTCTAAGAGATTTTTTGGCACATTTGAACTCTTTTGATTCGAATCTCCGGTTCACAATGGAACTCGAAGATTCAGGTAAGCTGCCTTTCTTAGATGTTTTGATTATAAAAACTAATCCTAGTCTTGAATTTTCTATATATAGAAAGCCGACTCATAATGATCGATATCTACATTTCTCTTCCCATCACCCGCCTTCTGTGAAAAGAGGGGTAGTAATCTCTTTAGTCGACAGAGTTTTAAAAATTTGTTCCCGTAATCATATAAATTCTGAACTAAATTATGTCAAGGATGTTCTTTTTTGCAATGGTTACCCAATCCAACTCATTGAAAATATAATAGATAGACCGATTAAAAAAGATAAAAGAACAAAAAATAGGGAGCTTGTCCCCCTTGATTCAGTTACACCGGCAATTGAGAAAAAAACTTTCATCGTTTTACCATACATCCCGAAACTTGGCGATAGACTTGGAAAAATTTAAATAAAACATAATCTCTCTGTTTCTTTTCAAAACCGAACAAAAGGTTGAACATTTTTTTAACTCAGGAAAGGATAAAACAGACCCTGTACTGGGTAGTGGTGTCTACAGAATCCCGTGTTCTTGTGGAAAGTTTTACATTGGTAGGACCCATCAACAACTAGGTGAGCGTTTGCATGAGCACAAAATTTCAATATATAAGTCCCTGAGATTAAAAATAACAATGACAACTTTGATTCGGCATTGGCTTCGCATATTTTCGTAAACCCGACCCATCTAGTTCTGTTTGACGAGGCAACCTTAATATCAACTGTTAATGGCGTACCACAAACTTTTAAGGAGGTAATTGAGATAAAAAAAAATATATGAACCAAAATTTAGCAATAAATAGAGATACTGGAGATATTTCATTAAGCCCAATTTACGACAGTTTAATCTTGAAGGACTCAATCAATATTTTCACCCGAAAAAAACTTAAAAGAACCTATTTGCATATCTAATGAAAACCGAAATTGTAGACCAGCTAAATTTATTTGCAAGACGAAAGATCTTTGCACAATCATCTTGGTAAATTCATTTTCATTGATTCCTGCCTGGTTTTTTTATTCAGTGTCTGTTCTGTCTTTGTACAGTAAGCTTCGAAAGGTTAGATTTTCGTTTTTTTTTTTTCTTTTTTTTTTTTGTTTAGCACTGAGGACGACTTAGCGGAGGTCCTTGTCGAAATATTTGCTTATATTTTGTCATCTTCATGGTTCGCTGGCTGACAAAATCCTCGTTTTTTTCACCCTTTTTTGATTTTATTTTTCATTTTGTTACTTTCTCTCCTCTCTGAGTTTCGTTTGACAAGAATTTGCTACTTACTTAAAATTTTTTGATAATTCCTTAAATGAAATTTCTGCATTGTGTATCCATGAGGTAACATGAGTGTGTTTTACCTATTTACAATTCCTTCATAATTTCTTGAATGAAATTTCAGTATTGTGTATCCAATAGGTGAAAACAATAAAGACTTTATTACTTACTTGCGATTTTTATGATGATTTCTTGAATTAAATATCTGTATTGTGTCCAGGAAGCGAATTCAAGAAAGCTATTGTTACTTACTTACAATTTCTTCATGATTTAATGAAATGAATAAAACTATTCTAAAGAATAAAGACGGGTCAAGCTTAAAGATATTTATTGCTTAAACGTATTAACATATTTTTGAAAGAATTTGCTACTTACTTACAATTTTTTTGATAATTTCTTAAATGAAATTTCTGCATTGTGTATCCATGAGGTAACTTCAAGAAAGAGTTTGTTGCTTACTTAGAGTTCGTCATAATTTCTTGAATGAAATGTCTTTTTTTATTTATCCAGGAGGCGAATTCAAGAAAGAATTTGTTCCCGTGTGTCTGACAATAGATGTATGCAAATTCCTTTTCTTACATCTCCGAGGTTTTATTAGACATTCTAAACGTTTGATATGCTAGCTTACTCTAAAAAATAATGAACACATAACAATGTAATGCATAATATATTTTTAATGAAATAATGCTATGTAGAATATTATACAAAAATATATTATGATACATTATTAATATCAATGATTAACTTTGGACATTTTGAATCTGCTCCATAAATAGTTCACCATGTTCTCTCTTGATATTATAGCTATTGTCTTCTCTTAGTTCGTAATCAGTAGAATAATCATTATTCCATTTTGAGTCATACACAATTTTTACTGGTGTCTCATCAACAGGCTCAATATGCTTTTCGTCTCTGGTATTATTTGGTTCAATGACTGTTTGATCAATGGCAGTAACGTTTGCTGGTGCTTTGTTTTTCATCGATTCATCTTTATATTCCATCGTGATATTTTCTGACAATGCCCTTTATATTTTTCTGGCAATTTCACTGTCTATTATCACATTATTTTTACACAGGTACAGTTTTCGGCACGTAGACAAGATATGGTTTACGATATTAGTAGAAGAGTAGGCCTTTCTTTTATTGATCTTCCGTTGAATGCTAATACCCGAAAGGTGACGATTGTATGTATCAGCAGGTAATGTGTTACCTGCAACAGTAGCAAGGAGTTGTCCTCTATCATCAATGATTATTTTTATGTTGGCATTCTCTTTGAGTGCAATCATCTCTGGAGATCTCAATCTCGCATAACCACCAACATAAGAGTTGAATTTTTTCGGTATTCCAAAGAAATTTAATTCCTTACTGTCATGACAATGCATGCATACATTTCCAATAGTGCTACCACCTGTACTTGTTTCAAAGTTTAAATACTTCTCTTTGTCAGCATTCAATGCAACAATAACCTTGTTATGTAAACACACTTTATTAAAATGCTCCATCTTCCCTTTTTTTTATAGATATGACTTATGTGTTTATCGTTCCACTGCGTAAAAAATACTGATTTAATACATGCAATAGATTAGGTAGTGTCAATAACCGGTCATAGAATACCAGTGGGAAAGTCACATCGTGTCTCTGACCAATCACAGAGCGCAATTGTTAGAACTGTAAGCATATTTTGACATTTTAAGTTATGTACAAAAAGAAAAAAATAAATAAAGTTGAAAAATTTCGAAGTTTAAAAAAAGTTTGAATTAAACACTTTTAGGATATCGAATGTCTTTACTGAAAAGAAGAAAAATCACACGGAATCCGGCAACTGAGTCTCTCAATCCCCGTAAAGCTCTTTTAAAAGATACAAAAACTACTTATTTAACACAAAAATTTCGTTTTAATGACCACCAAGTAAAGAAAATAGTGAAGCGTTTCTTAGTCGTATGTTTACCCGAATATTTAACAAGTACCATTTTTCTATACCATCCATAAAACTCATTTCCTCCTAGAAATATTTAAACTAAATAGTTACCCCGCCCTAGAAAGTTCGGAAAAACACGATTGCCTTATTTATAGTGAAGCGTTTTCTTAGTCGTATGTTTACCCGAATATTTAACAAGTACCATTTTTCCATACCATCCATAAAACTCAATTCCTCCTAGAATTATTTAAACTAAATAGTTACCTCCGCCCTAGAAAGTTCAGAAAAACACAATAGCCTTATTTTATAGTGAAGCGTTTCTTAGTCGTATGTTTACCCCGAATATTTAACAAGTACCATTTTTCCTCCTAGAATTATTTAAACTAAATACTTACCACCGCCCTAGAAAGTTCAGAAAACACAATAGCCTTATTTATAGTGAAGCGTTTCTTAGTCGTATGTTTACCCAAATATTCAACACATACCATTTTCAACACCATCCATAAACGCAATTCCTCCTAGAATTATTTAAACTAAATAGTTACCCCCGCCCTAGAAAGTTCGGAAAAACACGATAGCCTTATTTATAGTGAAGCGTTTCTTAGTCGTATGTTTACCCGAATATTTAACAAGTACCATTTTCCATACCATCCATAAAACTCAATTCCTCCTAGAATTATTTAAGCTAAATAGTTACACCCGCCTAGAAAAATCGGAAAAACACGATAGCCTTATTTATAGTGAAGCGTTTCTTAGTCGTATGTTTACCCGAATATTTAACAAGTACCATTTTTCCATACCATCCATAAAACTCATTCCTCCTAGAATTATTTAAACTAAATAGTTACCACCGCCCTAGAAAGTTCGGAAAGACACGATAGCCTTATTTATAGTGAAGCGTTTCTTAGTCGTATGTTTTACCCGAATATTTAACAAGTACCATTTTTTTCCATACCATCCATAAAACTCAATCCTCCTAGAATTATTTAAACTAAATAGTTACCACCGCCCTAGAAAGTTCGGAAAAACATGATAGCCTTATTTAAAGTGAAGCGTTTCTTAGTCGTATGTTTACCCGAATATTTAACAAGTACCATTTTTCCACACCAGCCACAAAACTCAATTCCTCCTAGAATTATTTAAACTAAATAGTTACCACCCACCGCCCTAGAAAGTTCGGAAAAACACGATAGCCTTATTTATAGTGAAGCGTTTCTTAGTCGTATGTTTACCCGAATATTTAACAAGTACCATTTTACCATACCATCCATAAAACTCAATTCCTCCTAGAATTATTTAAACTAAATAGTTACCCACCGCCCTAGAAAGTTCGGAAAAACACGATAGCCTTATTTATAGTGAAGCGTTTCTTAGTCGTATGTTTACCCGAATATTTATCAAGTACCATTTTTCCATACCATCCATAAAACTCAATTCCTCCTAGAATTATTTAAACTAAATAGTTACCACCCCCCTAGAAAGTTCGGAAAAAAACACGATAGCCTTATTTATAGTGAAGCGTTTCTTAGTCGTATGTTTACCCGAATATTTAACAAGTACCATTTTTCCACACCAGCCACAAAACTCAATTCCTCCTAGAATTATTTTAAACTAAATAGTTACCACCGCCCTTAGAAAGTTCGAAAAACACGATAGCCTTATTTATAGTGAAGCGTTTCTTAGTCGTATGTTTACCCGAATATTTAACAAGTACCATTTTACCATACCATCCATAAAACTCAATTCCTCCTAGAATTATTTAAACTAAATAGTTACCACCGCCCTAGAAAGTTCAGAAAAACACGATAGCCTTATTTATAGTGAAGCGTTTCTTAGTCGTATGTTTACCCGAATATTTAACAAGTACCATTTTTCCATACCATCCATAAAACTCAATTCCTCCTAGAATTATTTAAACTAAATAGTTACCACCGCCCTAGAAAGTTCGGAAAAACACGATAGCCTTATTTATAGTGAAGCGTTTCTTAGTCGTATGTTTACCCGAATATTTAACAAGTACCATTTTTCCACACCAGCCACAAAACTCATTCCTCCTAGAATTATTTAAACTAAATAGTTACCACAGCCCTAGAAAGTTCGGAAAAACACGATAGCCTTATTTATAGTGAAGCGTTTCTTAGTCGTATGTTTACCCGAATATTTAACAAGTACCAATTTTTTCCATACCATCCATAAAACTCAATTCCTCCTAGAATTATTTAAACTAAATAGTTACCACCGCCCTAGAAAGTTCGGAAAAACACGATAGCCTTATTTATAGTGAAGCGTTTCTTAGTCGTATGTTTACCCACCCGAATATTTAACAAGTACCATTTTTCCATACCATCCATAAAACTCAATTCCTCCTAGAATTATTTAAACTAAATAGTTACCACCGCCCTAGAAAGTTCGGAAAAACACGATAGCCTTATTTATAGTGAAGCGTTTCTTAGTCGTATGTTTACCCGAATATTTACAAGTACCATTTTTCAACACCATCCACAAAACTCAATTCCTCCTAGAATTATTTAAACTAAATAGTAACCCCTGCCTCGCACAGAAAGTTCAGAAAGACACGATAGCCTTATTTATAGTTGTAACCAAAACTCAAAAATGGAATTTTGATAACAATTGACAGGAATTGGGTTTTTATGCAGACTGCAATTATATAAATTTCATTACGTTTAATATCTAGCCACCAAATGCTCCAAGCCTCAGAAGAAAAAGGGATTTTGAAAATAGGGAGCCCGATTTTCGAAAAAAGGGATACCCCCCGTGCAACTGAATCCCCCTCGTAACTGAACCCGTGTATAACCGAAACCCCCCGTGCAACTGTATCCCCTTTAACTGAACCCTCGTGCAACTCACCCCTCCATGCAACCCATCATCCCCTCAAAACACTTTTCAGCCATTTCTTTTTAAATTGACAATATTTTTCAAACGTTACTTATGTATTATACAGACCATATCGGCGAGGTAAAGCTAGGTCAAGTCACAATGTCATTCTATCGTTACTTTTTCAATTAAGCTATTGAATACTTTCTAGCAATGTCTCTTGTAAGCGTCAAATCTATTAAGTATCTGAGCTTATTCTTTGTATTGTTGATGCAGCATCTCATTCTTTAATTACCCGTGAGGCATTCTTAACCGTCGCATATACCTTTACGCAAATATCTTTTCGCAAAAAAAATTCGCAAATCTCGTAAACTAAAGAAGTAATTACCCTTTTCAAAAAACTTCTCAAAAAACATTAGTCCTTCTATTAATGAACTCATGAAACGAAAACCAGTCTGATAGCATCACACACAATCACGCTCCTAGTTCCAAAAATGGAATGCATGTAGGGTTCGTAGCAATAGGTTTAAAAACCTATTAGCCAAGTTTAAAAAAAAAAAAGCTACTAATCAACTTACAGATGAATGACCACGGATTTAACCTAAAAAATATTCAAATCCTAATCACCAATCAAGTTATACTCGTTCCTCTTGGCAGGCAAATGACCCTGGTAACCCAATTCGTTGAAAACCTACACACATATCCATGCCTCAGGCGTAGGTTTGCGTGTATATTTTCAATGCATTAGGCGCTTAATACTCGCAACGAAATTCTATATTCATATATTTTTAATACGTATAATAGGTGGGGAGGTCGCCTCCTAGTCAATACTCGCTCTTTATGCTAAAGTTCGAATTTTGTTCCAATTCTTTAAAAATGACCCCTTAATCACAAAGGCCGTCATTTAGAATATATAGCTCTTATGAAAGTACTAAAAAATCTTTGGCTTAAAGAGTGAGGTATTGACAAGGGGGTGAACCCAATCATATACGTAATATTTTCTGTTTGTTTTAAGTTTTGATGTTGCTCCTTACTTTCAGTTAAAAAACTTGTTTTTTTATATTTAATTTCTGATCTTTTTTTAAATAATGCTGGGAAATCCGGCACCCCCTTCATAGTAACCCTCCACTACCAGAAAAAATCCCCCCTGAAAACGTCTGTATACTTCCCAATAACCAATACTATATGTTAACCTTGGGTAAAGTTCATAACTTTTCAGCCCTCCCCCCGGGGGACTTGGGAGGATTAAGTCATCCTAAAAGACATAGTTATCATATTTTTGACTATGCTGAACAAATGGGTATCTCAAAATTTTGATCGGCTGACTTTGGAAAAACATGAGCATGGGAGGGGGCCTAGTTTCCCTCCATTTTTTTGGTCCCTTAAAAAGGGCACTAGAACTTTTCATTTCCGTTCCAATGAGCCCTCCCACGATTTTCTAGCACCACTGGGTCGATACGATCACCCCTGGGAAAAAAAAAACAAACAAAAAAACAAATAAACACGCATCCTTGATCTTTCTTTCTGGCAAAAAATGCAAAATTCCACATTTTTGTAGATAGGGGCTTGAAACCTCTACAGTAGGGTTCTCTGATGCGCTGAATATGATGGTGTGATTTTCATTAAGGTTCTAGAACTTTTAGGGGGGTCTTTTTCCCTTTTTTTCGAAAATCAGCCATTTTCTCAGGTGCTTAACTTTTGATGGGTAGGACTAAACTTGATGAAACTTATATATTTGAAATCTGATTCTTTTGATGTATCTATTGGTATCAAAATCCGGTTTTTCTAGAGTTTCGGTTACCATTGAGCCGGGCCGCTCATTACTTACAGTTCGTTACCACGAACTGTTTGATTAGTCATGTAATAAAGATCTCCATTATAAAAAAAAAAAAAAATCAAGACACCCTAAGAATCCAAAGCGTAAATAAAAAAATACAAAGCGGTCGTGCGAACTTGATCACCAAACATTCGAAAAAGAATTTGCCGTAGATAATTTCTATTGTTTTTAATTGTTTAACAATCAACAATAAACTTTTAATCGTAAAAACCAATAAACTATTGTTTTTAACTGTTTTAATTTAGTTTTACTACTGATGACAGTCACTGCATATGTGACCGAAATATCTAGTATTTTTTGTGAAATTTTATCACTGTTCGTGAAAATCACTGTCTATTAAAAGGATTTTATCCCTATTTGAACTTGCATTTATCGAAAAGAATTTGCAGTATTCATTTTCAGTCTTAAGGTTTCTATCTCTTTGGAAAGTGAGATTTTGCGACAAGTTTTCCCACAGTGGTTTGCACCGGAGGGACAAGATACTTCTAAATGTAGACTTATTAGTTTTCAGACCCATCCATCCATGAGCTAGAATTGTGATTTTACGTACTTTTCTTAGAGAACTTGCCTGCAAACTTGCCTGCAAAATTCATTATCTTTCCTATTTTTTAAATATTTTCACAATTTTTTGAAGGTATTTTTCAATCTATAAGAGCTTGCAAAATAAACTGTAAGGATCATAAAACGTAAGAATCATAAAATTGTAATAATCATATTGTAAGAATCATAAAATTGTAAGAATGATAAAATTGTAAGAATGATAAAATTGTAAGAATCATAAAATTGTAAGAATCATAAAATTGTAAGAATGATAAAATTGTAAGAATCATAAAATTGTAAGAATGATAAAATTGTAAGAATCATAAAATTGTAAGAATGATAAAATTGTAAGAATCATAAAATTGTAAGAATGATAAAATTGTAAGAATCATAAAATTGTAAGAATCATAAAATTGTAAGAATGATAAAATTGTAAGAACCATAAAAATTGTAAGAATCATAAAATTGTAAGAATGATAAAATTGTAAGAATCATAAAATTGTAAGAATCATAAAATTATAAGACTCATAAAATTGTAAGAATGATAAAATTGTAAGAATCATAAAATTGTAAGAATAATAAAATTGTAAGAATGATAAAATTGTGAGGATCATAAAATTGTAAGAATCATAAAATTGTAAGAATGATAAAATTGTAAGAATCATAAAATTGTAAGAATGATAACATTGCAAGAATGATAAAATTGTAAGAATCATGAAATTGTAAGAATCATAAAATTGTAAGAATCATGAAATTGTAAGAATCATAGAATTGTAAGAATGATAAAATTGTAAGAATCATAAAATTGTAAGAATCATAAAATTGTAAGAATGATAAAATTGTAAGAATCATAAAATCGTAAGAATGATAAAATTGTAAGAATCATAAAATAGTAAGAATCATAAATTGTAAGAATAATAAAATTGTAAGAATGATAAAATTGTAAGAATCATAAAATTATAAGAATCATAAAATTGTAAGAATGATAAAATCGTAAGAATCATAAAATTGTAAGAATCATAAAATTGTAAGAATCATAAAATTGTAAGAATCATAAAATTGTAAGAATCATAAAATTGTAAGAATCATAAAATTGTAAGAATCACACAATTGTAAGAATGATAGAATTGTAAGAATCATAAATTGTAAGATGCATAAAACGAAGTGGCCTCAAAGGTTTCACGCCGGTTTTCTGAGAGGTAGTTGAAATTATGGGACATATTCTTCAAGAACTCGCCCTCAACAGATAAAGGGGGAACTAGGTGAACCCTATATAGAATGCTCTTATTAACTCTTGTTTTTTTGTATTTTTCATATCATCATATTTCACAATCTGATGAAAACCTGGTAATACTTAACCTGGTCAAAGATTAGTATTCAGAAAAGCTTTACATAAAAAATAGCTTTACACGTCTCTTGTCTAAGCTTCGCAAACGTTTTACTCTTTAACCTAATACTCGTTTGAAGACGAACAATTTGCCTCGTCAAACTGGTCAAAATGGAGTATACGGCTATGATGATTCTACTGGTAAAGTCTCAATTTCGATCTGACATCCTTTTTGTCGGGTGTCACGTTATTTTCGGAAATTTTTTATAAATTTATTTTCGAAAGGAACTTTAACCATTAAAATCCATTGAAATCGTAGTTACCATATTTAAATCAGCTTCAAATGGCGATTCATTATTTACTTTTAGCCAGAGCTCATTCTTTACTAGGTTGCAACAGATGCCTCAACCAAGATGTTTCAAGAATCCATGACTTTTGGTACTGAGTATTTTAATAAAGCTATATACCAAATACATATGAATACTTTATTTTATAATTTTAGTCAGTGATATTCAATAGCTTTCAATGTAGAGCAAATTCTTTTTCCTTGGCTAACTGTCCTATTTAGTAATTGCTTCAAAATCAGGTTTACATTAACCATTGCTCAAGAAACATATTATGGCGTTGCTTCTCAGAGAATTACATCATTTTATTGTATACATTTATGCTACAAAAGAAAAGTCCATGGGACAAAAACAGTCCTTCGCACTTGCACTTTTCACAAGTCTTGTAGGATGAGCTTAAATCCACCCCACATTCGTAATGTTCTTCCTCTCATATAGGTTAAAGCAATACGCATTGTTGTCTCCAATGTATCTGGTGGAAAGTTCCTGAATAATGCAAAATTTGGTTATAATAATTTTGCTTACAAATCAATATCCGCAATAGAGGTGAAAACTATGTTCCTTAGCCTCAAGTGCATACTAGAAAAAAATAACAGGCACATCAAACAGAAAAAAAGCTGCAAATTCATCATCACCAAAGTTGGCCATGTTTCAACAACTGATTACTACCCAGATCATAAAACATATAACCCATATCAATGCTGATTGAGAATAGCGATTGAATGAAAAAGCAAACAATCGAATGTGAAAAGTCCCAACGTAGCAGAGCATGCATAATACTATTCAAAACCTTAGCATATTACTCGTCCCCCCACACTATGTCTGTTTGCATCTGGATCACAAAAACCAGTGGGTCTAGGAGCCTTTGTCCAGCGGTGTTGAAGCAAAGTCTACTTGCCTGAAGCTATGTACTCACAAATTACGATTTATTCTGGGCACTATCGTGCCTCTTAATTTAGTTGTGTATACCTCTTAATTTACTTCCCTTCTTTCTCCTAGACCCAGGGCACTTGCCCCCGTCACAAGTTGATCTGAGGACTTCTGTGCGAAATTCAGAGAAAAGCCAACATTTTCCTATCCTATTGAACCAAGGTGCTACCCGAAGGGCTCAAGCTTTGGTGAAAATGTGCGTACCTACCTGCTACAACTGCAGTGGTAGTAGTATTGGAGGGGTCGTAGGCCAGCTTTAGGCCTACTAAAGCTAGTAAAACTTACCTACTTAGTAAAACTAACTGAAAACCCTTGCATGATTCAACTTCAAACAAACTACAGCCTATTTTCTTTTTAGCTGTCTCCTACAAAGAAGGTGGGTAGAGCGGGGGCATTGGAGGACTGATGCCAGACCCCAGGCCAACTTTTTAAATTACAGGCTTCACGGCTCCATCACAGATGATGATTTGCCGCTATTCCTGTAATTACCTCATTTTCTAACACGGAGGTATTTGTTATACCTTCTCTTGAACGCGTCAGGGAAGGATTTTCCGGGATTACCTCTGGCGGATATCTATTCCATGTGGCAACCGATCGTCGGGCGAAACTCGTTTTCAGATATTCTTGGCGGGGAGTGCCCTGCTCAAGGTAGTCCTGACGAGCTGTACTTGGGCGAGTTGATCACAAGGGCTTTGCTCTATCAGGAACGAGCTTCGATAGCTCCTCTGATGGAGGATTATACAAGTACTTGTAGAAAACCGACATGGACGCCACATCGAGACGTTCCTGGATCAACTGTGGGGGTTTTAGCTTTCGTGTTGCCAGAGGTTGCTGCACGCACTCCTCTATTTTGAATATATTGGAGCGGAGCGATGTGGTTTTTTTGGTGCACTAGCGAAGAGAGGACATGCATATTCCATGACCGGTATGATGCACGAAGTGAATAGTGGCAAAATAGGATGTTAGAGGGGCCGTAGGCCTATTTTACATCTGCGACGAAAGAGATTGAAAATCCTAGCGTGATCCTCGTTCGAGTAAGGTACAACATAATAACCGTTCTGTTAAAAAAAGAAGGGGTCGGGGTAGGAAAGGAGATATTGACGGGCAACAGGCTCACCTTGGTTCCCGATCATTTAAATTCAAAATCCTTGCATTATTCACGTTCAAGCAAAGTACTATATGCCTTTTTGCGCTATAACAGTGCTGTGGCGAAGGGGATTATGGTGTTTTAGAGGTCATTGACCCCCTTTTCTTCTCTAGTCACTCATAGCAAGGAGTCCTATTGTAATCACACTTCAAACAAGATACAGCTTGCTGGCGGTTGAGTCAAGTTCCGCCATGGAAAAAGTGAGGTAAGATAGTAGCACTGCTACTTGGTAGTTTTCATGGCCTAGTGAATTTGTCAGCAGATTTTCAAATTTATCGTCAGATTTGGCAGCTTTTAGAATTCTGTCAAATTCAGGCTGTTGGAGGTGTATAGACCCACTGTTCCTCTGGAAGAGTACATACTGAAAAGCCAAGCGGGATTCCACTTAGATCAATTAGATCAGAACAATTTTCTCCTATAGATGGAGGGGACTGGGGGGCTGGGGGCCACACTGCTTCTTCGACCATACAAATGGAAAATCCTTGCATGATTCCCCCTTTAAAGAAGGTGCAGTCTTTGCATACCTTTCTTTCAATAAGATGGCGAGGGAGGGGAAAGAGCACTTGGAGGAAGTGCTTTGTATGTTCAGTATGTACTATTCCAGAGGAACAATGAGTCCATAAACCTCCAACAACCTGACCAGGTATAGAAAAAGTTCCAAATACATGTTTTTTGGAGGGGGGGGGGGGTATTTTTCGTGGGGAAAAAGTTCTCAGGGGAATGAAAAGGTATTTCTTGGCAGGATTTGACTAAGGGTCAGAAATAATAAAAAAAAATATATTTTTTGACTTAAAAGCAAGGAGCAGCATTAAAAATTAAAATCAATCAGAAATTATTCTGCATATGAGGGGGACAGTCTTTGCATGCCTTTCTTTCAATAAGATGGCGGGGGAGGAGAAAGAGCACTTGGAGGAAGGAGGGAATGTTAGAGAATCTTTGGGTTTACTGTATTGTTTCAAGAATACAAATCAAAACTTGTTGCGTGGTTCCACTTCAAAAACCCCACCTTCTTTTGATGTAAAGAGTTGGCAGTAGGACATCTGGAGGGATGGAGGGCTGTTAAATGGGTTACGAGCTAATTATGTTTCTCTGATCATGCAGACTGAAAACCTCCACAAGATTCCTTTTCAATCAATGTGCAACATATCTGTATTTATGAAAGAAAAAGTAGGGAAAGGGAGGGGGGGGTGTTTATATTCAACCTCAAATTTTGCTTCGAATCATACTGATTTCAGAATTCTTGCATGATTCTGGGTCAAGCAAGATCCAATATGCCTACCTTTCTTCTAAAAAGCTGGGTTGTAGGAGAGGGTAGGGATGTTGCAGGGTTATTGGCCAGATTTATTCCTCTAATAATCCAGACAGCAAATCTTTCTTTGATTTGCATTCAATCCTACGAGTATACTGGAAAATCAGCATAGACAGCAAGTAGGAGTGTGCTGGGGGGCTCACTTTGTACCTCCAATCCCCCTGGTTGAAAATGGTGGCAGATTCTGATTGGAACAAGGGACTATATACCTATCTTTCAACTGAAATTTAGTTGAGGCAGAAAAAAAATCTAATCGGAGGTTCCAATCAATTGCAAAAGAAATTACGGTAATCTCTCCATCCACTAATATGGAGTGGCCTTAATGACTAAACGAGTTTGGTAAAAGATACAAGCCGAAGCGAGATAGCCTAAAATCGCAGCTAATCTTTCACTGTTCAAAGTAGTGCCAAATAGTGTTAGCATTTTAAGTACTATAGAATAATTTGCAGATTATTTCCTCTACTTTTGCAGATTATTTCCTCTACTTTGCAGATTAATTTCCTCTACTTTGCAGATTATATAATTTCCTCTACCTCTACTTCCTCTACTTTTCTAGAACTGATCCTACGAAAAATAAAGATGGATCAAGAGGGTCAGTGGCCCTCTATTACGAATCAGTGCCAAAATGTTTGGGGGGAGGGCAAGAGATTTTACCAACTGGCTGGTCATTTTTTACTGACTGTTTTTTTTGTCAATAATTAGCATAATATCCATTTCGAATACAAAACGTAAAATCACTGCACCAGTCGATAAAAACACTGCATTTACCAACCGAGATTCAGAGTTCGGTACATATCATGTTATTTATTTTAATGTTGTTTATTTAACCAAGTGTGTGGTACCATCTTCAAAATCAGGCAGGAGTCGGTAAAACTGCTGCGTTTACCGACCAAGTTCAAAATTTCTGTAGATGACATGCCAGTATTTTCGTGGTCTTTATTGAACCGAACAAAGAATTTCAACGGCGTCGAAAAAATCGTGGCGATTTTGCCGAATTGTTTTTTTACCGAGTTAGCAAAACCAATGGGGGGGGGGGGGGGTGCCCCCCCTCCCCACGTAATGGCCCTGCTACGACTAAAATGTTAATGAAACAAATGCCACTAAAGCATTTTTCTGGACATAACTTTCCCTACAATCTTACACCACAATCTAGAATTACTGACTCTCGGTCCACGCTCCTCTCCCGCCTGAGGGAGAGGAGCTCCCTCCAGAGGAAGAATAATTAATTGCCTCTCTGCGCAAGAGCTAAAAGATATGCAAAAATGTGTATTAATAAAAAAAAATGAACATACCTGAAATGTCCTCATCCTTTGGAGTATCTAGATTGGTCAGTGGACTAATCGAGGGCAAATTAACAAGTGTAGAACTGTTGAGACCCAGTGATGCCAAGTTTAGGGTCAAACCTAATGACTGGGGGGCTTCTCAATTTCACCAGATGACTCAACCGACGTAACATCATAGTGTTTTTTCGTCACCTTCAAAAACCTGGAATTATTTCATATGTTTGGAAACTTATTTAAAAAAAAAATACCACATTTTTGCAGATAGAGTATGAAACCTCTACAGTAAGGTTCTCTGATACGCTTAATCTGATGGTGAGATTTTAATTAAGATTCTCTAACTTTTAGGGGGTGTTTTCTCTTTTTTTTCGAGAATAAGGCAAATTTTCTCAGGCTTAACTTTTGATGAGTAAGATTAAACTTGATGAAACTTATATATTTAAAATCAGTATAAAATCCGATTTTTTTTTTTTATGTATCTATTGGTATCAAAATTTCGTCTTTAAGAGTTTCGGTTACTATTGAGCCGAGTCACTCTTACTATACAGTTTCGTTTCCACCAAGTGTTTGATACTTATTTAATAGAAAAAACTAGATTTAGTCGGTGGTTGAAAAGCTGACAAAAAAACAAAAAAAAAACTATGGAATTAAGAACTATGAATAGCCAGATTAAAAAAACAACTTGTTAGCATTCGGTCCAAACACTGAAAACAAATCTTAGCAAATCCGTGATTTGTGTAAAATTTGCGAAATTCCTGGTTTGTGTCCAATTTCTGAAGTCCCTAAAATTCCCTGAAGTCCCTTATTTAGGTTCTCCTAATTAATTGAAAAGCTAAGTTGGCTAATAGCCAACCGAAGCACTTAACAAGCTAAACAACAAACCAAATAAGCCAGGGCAAGTAGTGAGCGAGACAAAAGTATAACATTTGTTTTAACATAAACAGATTTTCATCCAGAAAACTGGCATCCATTGGGACAAATATGCTAGTTCTAGTTATAACAAGATAGTTGTAGTGTAAAATTTTATTGCAAGACATATATATAAAAGTGACAAAAGGGATCACAGTAGAAATATATCATGTTATACTTACTCTTTATGTGGTATGGAGGAAGAAAATTTGCTCCGTTTTTGACGGTGTGCCAGGGGCTTTCAGATTTGAGACTGAAGTATTTAGGTGATGGGGAAGTGTTTTTTCCTGGGATCCTTAAATCTTCATCCCGGGAGACGAATATAGCAGTGACGGATTTATAAAAGATGGTGTAAAAAGATGTAAATAATGCGGGTTAAGGTTTTTGTTTGTTCTTAGTAGTTATGCCATTTATTCAAGTGTAAACTGGCTGTTGTGTTATATAATCATTGTAATGTTTGTGTATGGCCTAGCGGCTGAATAAATTATCTATCTATCTATATAAGTACATAACAGAGAAAAGAGGGGTCAGTCTTTTTTTTTCGCAAGGCGGGAGGTTTGTAAGACAATTAGACTCGGTGCGTATCTTATTTAATTCTTCAGAAATGATTTTTAAGGCATTCGAACCGGAGGCACACCATGCAAGCGTGTTTTCTGAATAATAACCAAAAAAGCACGCTAACCTGCTAATTATAATAACTACTACTACTACTAACAACAACTGACTGTAGCACTCAAGCTTTCTGAGGTCAACACTGCTATGTACGCTCCCTCCTACATCCTAGTCTATTCAAAGCCACCCTCTATACGCCCTCACAAGAAACTTTTTTTCCTAAAATCTTTTCCTATGGCCTCCTCCCACCCCATTTTGGGACGACCTCCTTTTCTTTTGGCCCTAGATGGTTGGTTTGCAAAAAATAATCTTTGAGATATAGCGTGGCTTATTACAATATCATGTGCAAATTACGTTTCTGGAACTGTCCAGATTTTTTACAAGCAATAAATGGAAAAAAAAAACAAACAAAGAATACAACAATGAAACGTTTATTTCAAGCATAATAACTTTGTTTTCTTATCAATAAAACATGGTCAACAGATTCGGAAAGCAACAATTAATCTACAATAATAAGACATTTTCATATACAAATAAAATATCAAATAATTTGTCTACAACAATCAACAGAAAATTGCTTTTAACATAGTAATATTTAACGCATACTAATTTTTATGTAATCAGAGATCCTCTGATCAAGGCTGTATAAAAGGAGGAGAGGGGGGGGGAGGGGGGGGGGGGGGGGGGGGGGGGGGGGGTAAAGGGTTTGGTCCTCCCCCTAAAAAAAGCCAACTCTAAAAAACGTGACAAAATGAATTTTAAACAAATTTCATATATATATATATATATATATATATATATATATATATATATATATATATATATATATATATATATATATATATATATATATATATATATATATATATATATATATATATATATATATATATATATATATATATATATATATATATATATATATATATATATATATATATATATATATATATATATATATATATATATATATATATATATTATATATATATATATATATATATATATATATATATATATATATATATATATATATATATATATATATAGGCCAGTAGTAATATTAGAATTTCTTTCATTAAAAGAAACTAAAGAAACATGGAAATTTATCTAGCAGTGTGCCATCTATTCACAGACGTTCTGATTAACCAGCTAATGTCGTCACTTTATTTTACCTTGTTCAACTCTAACAAATTATTTGCACTTCTGCTTTGTCTCTCAACTAGAACTGAAATCGCAAGGACACAAATAGTTACCACTTAAACTTTTCAGACTCTCTAAGAAACATACCTGATTTCTCGTAAAGAAACTTGCATGAACTAAAGTGTTAAATTTGCTAAAATAGTTCATAAATGATAGAAGGAAAAAAACGGATATTTTGCATGTCAATGCTAGACAACTGGTGATACAAAGTCTGATCTGTTTTTGCTGATTGGGCTAGTACATTCTGAATTAAGCCAGAAAATTACTTTGAAAATTCTTAAATATATATATATATATATATTATATATATATATATATATATATATATATATATATATATATATATATATATATATATATATATATATATATATATATATATATATATATATATATATATATATATGTATATATATATATATATATATATATATATATATATATATATATATATATATATATATATATATATATATATATATATATATATATATATATATATATATATATATATATATATATATATATATATATATATATATATATATATATATATATATATATATATAGGACCAGTAGTAATATTAGAATTTCTTTCATTAAAAGAAACTAAAGAAACATGGAAATTTATCTAGCAGTGTGCCATCTATTCACAGACGTTCTGATTAACCAGCTAATGTCGTCACTTTATTTTACCTTGTTCACTCTAACAAATTATTTGCACTTCTGCTTTGTCCTCTCAACTAGAACTGAAATCGCAAGGACACAAATAGTTACCACTTAAACTTTTCAGACTCTCTAAGAAACATACCTGATTTCTCGTAAAGAAACTTGCATGAACTAAAGTGTTAAATTTGCTAAAATAGTTCATAAATGATAGAAGGAAAAAAAAACGGATATTTTGCATGTCAATGCTAGACAACTGGTGATACAAAGTCTGATCTGTTTTTGCTGATTGGGCTAGTACATTCTGAATTAAGCCAGAAAATTACTTTGAAAATTCTTAAATTTCAAAATTCAAAAAAATTAAGTCAAACTTTATTCTTTCTGCCAGATGAATTTCTCTTTTTATGCCCAAATTCGAGGGATCAGACCCAGCGACTCTGTGTCCGCCACCCCCCTGAAGAAAAACCAAAACACGAAAAAAAAAAATATCAAGTTCAGTTGAAATTGAGTACCCCTTGATAAGTGTCTCCTTACCGGGTATTGGGTTAGGACAGTCCTCTGAAACCTATTTGATACAGAAATTCAGTAGCCAGTTAAACATTTTAAAAGTTCAGTTGGCAAAAATTAGCCAGTAAAAATTACGCATCAATAAGCAATAGCCAATTATAAGTTTCTATATATATCATTCTTTTCAAGTCACTTACTTATTCCGTTTTTATAATTTTGTTTTAATCATTCTGCTTTGAACTTCGTTAGAAACATTTCTAGAACCACCCTTTCAATCTTTCCTATCCTAAACCAACCAAACTGTGATTTTATTTTCTCCTTTTAAGTATTAGTCCAATTTTATCACTAGACAGCACATTGATAAATGGCTCATTAATAGCAATAGATTATAAGTAGTGAGCTCTATTATTGGTAATTGCTTCCAAAAATAGATGGCGTTCACTGATTTAGCTGATATACATACATAAATTTATTTCCCATCATAAATGTAAAATACAACACTGATGGAGTATAAAGAAAGAAAATGGAAAAAAAAAAAAAAACAAAATAAATTCTGACAAATACAAACAGAACCAAAACAGAGCAGAACAGACAAGAAAAAAAAAAAAAAAAATACAAATAGGGGCAATTATCAATCAATCAAACAATCAATAAATTTATTTCCCGAAATACACACATGATGTAAACTCGGAGTAAAAAAACTTTAGACGGTAACAAATTACATAAAGGCACTAAACAAGGTATTCGTCGGATCCAGCGACTTCTCAAATCGCAGTCTCCGTTCCGCGATTGCTTTCAAAGGATCTGTGACCCCATATACAGAAACCAGGCACCGGTTTCTGGCCCAAAGAGGTATGCCAAGGAGGAACTTGGCATACCGAAAAAACAACGATCGTAGCGTCTTCTTATCCGAGATAGTTAATATACTCCAAAAGGGTGATAAAGCAAGCAAAAGGGGCATAGCAAATGCATTGTAAATTTTTGATAATATACTTCTTTTGTATTGAGCTTTACAGGGAACAAATATACCATATGTCTTACGAAGCTTCGAACCAACAAATTCTAGCAAAAGCGATCGGGTATGCCTCAGATCACTCCCAATCGGAAGTCCAAGGTAACTGATACTTGGCGATAGAGGTATCGGATGACCATCTAGACAAACATTATTCGGGGAGGGCCGGTTACGCGATTTACCAAATGCGACAACCTCACTCTTCTCAGCATTAAACTTCAATCCGATTTTCCTATACTCAAAAACATAAAATATCAAAATTTTCCTCTATAACCCGAGACAGTCCTGCTGAGATTCAATATATCGTCAGCGTAGTTCAGAAGCGACATATCAAGGCCTCGGTAGATAAATGTCGTGCGAACTTTCTTCTGGGCCTCCAGGACACTGTTATTATATAGTGGGGGTGAAGATACACCCCCCTGCCTAATACCTTTCCATACACGTATTACACACTTCGAAAATTGCAAAACCATCTCGTGTCGGCACTTTAATAACAACATACAGTTTGCTGTACATATTCCTGTAAACACGTAAAATTGAGCGATCAAGACCACGATCCTTAGCGCTGATTAAAAGCTGAGGATGAATTCCCGAGTCAAACGCACGCGAAACGTCGTGACCGGCCATAAGAAGAATATCGTCTTTCTCTTCAACATCAACTAAAACATTAGCAATAACTCTATGTACATGTTCACGACTGTAACCATTTTTAAACCGAACTGATTTTCTGGTGTCGAACAGACTTCTGTTATCTCATCAATAACTATCAGCTCTAGCAATTTACACATTACCGAGGAAACCGTGATTGGCCGATATGAACTGCATTTACTTTTATCCTTTCCTTTCTTAACCACCGGGGTTACAACACCAGCACAGAACACATCGGGGACTACCCACAGTTGAATATAATTTGGAATAGTAGACCAAAGTGGTGCAACAGATTTATACTTCCGTGCACGAGGTGCATACCGCATAACTGATCGATTCCACATGACAGTTTCTTTTTCAGTTTTAGAATGCACTGTTTAATTTTTTCCAGACTAACCGTGAAACTGGGACCCGAATCACAATCACCCAGAGTCGCAACAAGCTGCGTAGAGAAATCTTCTTCCAAAACGGTATCTGGGGGTGAAAATTCACTAGTATAATATTTAACCCATTCTTGCTCTGATGGTATATTTTGATCACTTGACTCGCAATCACCTTTCTTCTTTGAAATGAACTTCCATATTTCATTGGGATTTCCTGACAATCTTTCACTATATCCATCAATCACAGCTCTTTTGTGTTTAGTAAGAATTTTAGAAAACTGACGCTTGGTGTAGAGTCTTACATCATTCACAGCGCCAGAACGGGGTCTACCACAGCTATTCCACAAACGGTACCAAAATTTGGAAGACTCGCACGCGTGAGCCAGCTCTGGATTAAGAGACCACTTAGGAACTTCAGACCCCACGCGCACTTTGCGTTTGGGTACAGCAGCTGTTTCGGCACACCGCATCGCATGGGTAAGCTCAGAGCAGTATATGTTTAGAAGAATCTGCTTTTCACTGACTGATATTTTAGCGTTCTGCTGTAGTAACTGAACCGGTATCTTGATTTTCGCCAACACGCTATCAAGAACACTAGAATATGCACTAGGGTTGACTTTATTCCATTCGGATTTAAAATACCACTTCCTTTTCCTTGGGTAGCTGATTTCAGGCACAGCAATTTCAAATGAGCAGGTTATAGGGAAATGATCGGATACCGATAAGCCAGTATCGACACGGCTAACACTAATGATTTCACACTGTTCGAGCAGACGAAGAAATCCAAAGAGCTTTGTTGAGCCTGAATTGTGCACATATGTGAAACAGCAGTCATTTGGTACGGGGTGCATGTCGGCAAGAGCGGGCAACAGGATTTGAGACCTTGCGCTATTACTATCGTTTAAGTCACAGTTGAAATCTCCCACAACAATCACCTGCCCATGCTTATCATGACAGTCCTGAACGGAACGCACCAGTTGGGAGCATGCAACACTGAATCTCTCCTCTGAAGCAATGTCGCGGTAATCGGTTGGGAGATAAACAGAGAATACGTAAGCTTCACCGATTTTTACAGCCACAAAACATTCATTTTGACTAAACAGCTGGACAGCCAGGTGAGAATTAACGAGTATGGCAACGCCACCTGATGGTCTTCCTCGACCCGAAGCCACAGCAGGCACCGAAAATACTTGAATATTGTCACTGAACTTCAGAAGAGAAACCGAGGATGTCGACAGGAAGTGCTCCTGCAAACAGAGCACATCGTTGCAACATAGCGCACTTTCGAGAAACGGTAGCTTTTCAATAACATTTCCGTTAATGTTCCACGAGCAAACCTTTAGTTGGGGAGCAATCATTTACTAGCCATGATTTTCATTGCTACTGGGCATTTGATACTAAAGCAAGGATGGTCCGCAGAACTGCATAGTGCGCATTTCACATCATTATTGCAAGGGTCCTCTTTCGAATTTTTATGACAAGCGGCACAGCGAGAGCACTTGGTATCATTTTTTGCACGTTTGAGCTGCATGTCCAAACTGTTGACAGTTATAGCAACGCATGGGCAGGAATTTATACTCCTGAATTCGGTGTTTCTCATAGCCAAAGGTCACAGGGTTTTCCATTGCTTTGAGTAAGTGCATCTTACTGTCGAAAAGCAGCTTGAACGATCGAGTTTTTCGTATCCTTTCTGCTTTAAACACAGTTCTGAATCAAACCACATAGATCAATGTCCTCGATATCATCTGGGATATGACGTATAATACCAAAGCATGAAGGCGACTTCAATTTAGCATCCTTAACTGCATTAGCAAGTGTAGTCGCGGCGTCCTTATCGTCAAGGACAATCCGCCACTCTTTCTGAAGAGGTTTCAGGTCCATAATATGAGAACAACAAGCGGCATCCGCGAGGCTCTCAATATAGCCTTTGCGGTCATCCGGCTTTACAAGACCTTTCGCTGGTTGTTTCAAGATAACCGAGTACGTAGGTTTCGGCTGAGAAGTGACACTGGGGACCTGAGGCACAAAGCTAGGCTGAGACTTTAGAGTGGTTAAATATCTAAATAAATTCTGAAACAATTCGAATAATAAGAACACACCAAAATCTTTTCAACAAGTGGGTGTGTTTTTCTTAGTTTTGTTGAAAATGGTTAAAGTTTCGTGTTTTTTATGCATCGAATAGGTGTCATAGCTGATTTCGTAAAATTTCGTAAAACGAAAGCCTCTGAAAAATCTTTCCGTGAACTTGTATTTTACCTGTATTACACGTGTTTTTTGCTACTTCTGAATGAGTCGGACGAAAATTAAGGGAAGGGGGCGGGTCTAATCTGGTACCCCACCCCCTGAATACAGTCGTCATATTATTACACCCATTAAAAATCGACGTAATGAAAAATGGAAAAATGAGATTCGGCAAGAACAAATTCTAAATACAAAAGCTTTATATTTAGCCGTAAAAGAAGTCACATATGGATTTTTGGCATCTGATATTTCATTTTCTAATCGATATGTAAATTTTTCTAATTTTTAGGTTATATTCTGGGAACTTTCTTAAATCAGCTTTAAGATCAGCTAAAATATTTCAAAACCAGATGAATTATTTTAACGCAAGGGCTTTAAAGAAAGCAAACGAAATCAACAATGAATCCAAAAACCCAAGTTCACTGCAAAAACACAGCTGTGAAAACAAGAGAGTTAGCCTAAAATAGAAGGTTCCCACCTGTTCTCAACAAGCCCTTAGGGGTTTTCTTAGCAAGTGCAGCAAATATGTTCTGTATTTTTTTGTCAAATTCTCTTTTTGTCGGGTAAACATCGAAAAAACTAGATTTTCTTTGCTTTTTTTTCTTTTTGTTTTTTTTTCTTTTTTGTTTAGCACTGAGGACGAGTTGGCGGAGGTCCTTGTCAAAATATTTGCTTGTTCTTCGTCTTCATGTTTTGCCACTGGCTGACAAAATCCTCATTTTCTGGCCCTTTTTTTATTTTATTTTTTATTTATTTCCTCTCTTATTTTCATATGTTTTATCTTATTAGTTAACACAAATACACTCTTGAAACAAGTTTTATATCTAATCAGTCGATTATACCAATTACTATTTACTCTCAATAAAAAGGAGCATGAAACTGTTTAGTAGATACCTCCGGGAGTCGTGTTCATGTTTTTGCTATATTATAGAATAAAACTTAAAATATCGTCAATGTTAATGAAATTCACGATTTGTCTAGTTCTAGTTTGTCTTTAGCACCAATCAAGTAGCTAACTATCTGCAACAGTATATAACTATCAAGTAAATAACTATCAAGTACATAACTATCAATTAGCTAACTATCAAGTAGCAGTACATATTTGCCGAAACATATCTGAATTGAACTACCAGGCCAATAAGACTAACAGCGAGATTATAAAGGATTGAAACTGCTGAAATTCAACTGATACTAAAAAAGATCCCAGCATACGGTCAAAAATCAATTTTCAGTCCAACATCACTCACGATTTGGCTTGTCAGGTACTATCTCTTTTCAACTTACATCCTCACATCATTTAAACAAAAAAAAACAAAAAAAAGACGAGACACCTCTTGCTCACTCAATTCCCCGAGGGGCACCAGTAATATTCACTACCAATCCTCATACTGTTTGGCAGTACTTGAGGCAAAAAAAGAAAAAAAAAAACATATTAATTAAAATCATAACAACCAACACAATGGCCCCTTAGCAGCCTACGGAAATCAAGTCTAAGTATTTTGATATGCTAAAAATGGTGTTTTCAGACAAAATCTGCCGATTTTGCCTAGGCAAAACTCACGATTTGCCTAGTTCTAGTTTGTCTTTAGCACCAATAAAGTAGCTAACTCAAATATATATCTGCAGAAACTCTCAAATAGTTTTCGAAATTTCTACAGCAAAAGCTGCTTCTAAAATTCACATATCAAAAATTACACCCTGAATTTCAAAGCAAAAAGCATAAATTAGTACAGACGTTCACCACTAGGTTTGTTAAACAGATTATGGTTCGTAACCTTTTCAGGCTTGGAAAAAATTCCAAAACTGCCAATAGCAGTCAACAGAATTCTAAAAGCTGCCGACATTTTGAACCACAGCTTGTGTTTTGACAGCTTTTCTTTGAGCAAAAAGTATTTTGATATGTTAAAAATGGTGTTCTCAGACAAAATCTGCCAACAAATTTGAAAACTGCGAAGTAGCATTACTACTTTGCTACCCCACTATTTGCACGGCGGCTCACAAGTACCTTGTATAATTTCAGAGAGATTTTGCATAACCAGCTGGTGATGGTTCTTCTGGCAAGTTCAAAGTTTTAATCTGCTTTTGAGACCGCTAGTGTAGAATATTCACAGAACTCTGGGGCATAATCTATGGTGGCTCTCTGGTGTTTATTTATTGGTTGTTTATCTATTTAGGTTATGGATTTCTTACCAGTCCACCCCAGATGAACTTTGAACTTTTTTCAGGAGAGAAGAGTTTTTTTCAGGGCATCGATGTTTTGAAAGCATACACAGCTTTTTTTTTTTTTTTTTTTTTTTTTTAATTCCACCACTTCTATTAGTGACGACAAGTTTAAAGAAAAAATTACTTTAAACCTTGGACGTCACGTACAATTTTTTATTAAATAGCAGCCAAGTCAGACACACTTCAAAACACCATATACTACAAAAAAGATTTCATAAAAAAAAACTTTCCGTAATAAAAGACGTTCTCCCACCACAGGAAGACCTTCTTACTCTTCCAGATGTCTTACATTTCAGACTTTTTCCAAATGGTGGTCCGTCATGCCGCCAAGACAAAAAAGTTAGACCAAACCACAAAAAAGGAGAATAATAAAAAAAACAATCATTAAAAAAAACCAATCAATTTAAATAATAAAAATAACAAAACAAAATGAAAACACTTTCATCATTATAACTTTCTATTACATAAATTATATACGCAATATACAAAAAAAAAACATTAAAGAAAATTACACTGATAACACATATTCTATATTTACCGTTCCACTTTTTCTCTATAAGCTCTATTTTGGCTGCTATTTAAACAACAAAAAACAAGCTTTTTTTAACTTCATAAGCAAAACAAACTGGTATATCTGTTTTACACATTTATTTTCTCACATACACGACTCACTCCTTACTATGAACCGATATTCCAATCAAATCTTCTACAACAGACTCCATCCCCTCAAAATAGTAATAATAATTTATTTCTAACCCACATCATATACTAAGATGACACTTGTGGAGTATAAAAAAGAAGAAAATACACTGCATAAATGAGAACTTAAAAATATTTAAAGAGCAGAGTAAATAAAGAAAACAAAAAACATTCAAGACACTGAAACACAACAAAAATGAAAAAAAGTGGAAAAAAGGAAAAAATCTACGAAAAAAGTGGCTAAGACGGTTGAACGGCCCAAGACTTTAGACTGAAATAAACAAAAAAGCAAAACAACTTACTATTGAAAAAACCTGATAAGGCGGTGGTGCGGAGAAATACGGATACAGGCGGTATTCGAAAGTTTTCTGTGTCGAACTTCCAATTTTACAGTAATATCAAAACAAGAAATTTCTTAATACAAGAAATATCAGTAATATCAAAATAAATAGCAGTAATAATAATAACAAAACAAATAACAGTAATATCAAAAACAAGAAATTTCTTAAAAAACAAGAAATCTCATGAACAAGAAACTTGTTAATAAGAACCTTGTTTTTTGTCCAAGGAGGAAGAAATGACAAAAATTTACAAAATCTAAAATAATTAATCCGAGTTCTTTTTTCTTAAGAAGAGCTCAGAAATTCACTTACCCCTTCTAATTTTGGCTTTCACTTCACCCTCAGAATACACAGCTGTTTGAACTCGATGCAATTATGGCATATAACAAAAACTAAATGCTTTTTGAATCAAGCGAACTGCGATTTTACGAATCAAGCGAACTGCGCAAGCGAACTTGCGGAGGGGAAAGATTAAAATGTATATTTTGATTTTATATCTGCATGTTCAGTAAAATGCAATTTGCATAATCAATAAAATTAGTTTAATAATAAGTGTCTGATATCATTCCCTGATAGAAAAAACAATTACAAAACTTGAAAAAAATGCCAAGTGACGCCAAACGCTAGATAGCGTTGAAGGTTATTTTACTATAGCCCTAAAGCACAAAGTTAAAAAGGAAAGAACTTAAAATTATAAAGAAAGTATTAAAAAAAGAAATACTTACTTGACTAAGTATTAAAGTGAAATGTTCAAAATGATGTTTCCTACTGATGTACCAAATTTTTCACTCTGTGGAAATACTTTGAGTTTCGTCTCAATATCAAACCGAACAGGTTCACGTATACCTAGAAATGTATTAGAATGTAAAGTCACAGGAAAAGATATAATCAACACCTCTTGGAATCAAAGTAACGGAAATTTGGGAAAAAAATTGTAGTGAAAGAGGCCGTTACTACTTGGATGCACTACTTAAGAAATAAAAATCCTATCACTCACTCTTTTTTGACCGTTTTCAGTATTGAAATGCTATTATTATTACTAACAACTGATCGGAGCATAAAGCCCCCTGAGGCCAATAAATGGTCAAACCATGTCAGTTTCTTGGCCATTTAGCCGTCAGTTTCTAAGCGATATTGCTCAAGGGAAAAGTTTTCAGTAAAGGCTTTAGCTACCATTCAATTAAGAAGTATTAAATTTAAAAGAAAAACAAGTTTTTTCAACTGAAAGTAAGGAGCAACATTAAAATTTAAAACGAACAGAAATTATTACGTGTATGAAGGGATTGCCCCCTCCTCATCACCTCGCTCTTTACGCTAAAGTTTTTTAGTACTTTTAAAAAAGCTTCCTATTGTTCTAATTAAGCGACCTTTGTGTTTCAGGAGTCCCAGTTCTGTCCCAAAGAATTGGGACAAAATTCAAACTTTAGCGTAAAGAGCGAAGTGTTGAGGAGGGAGCCGTTTAATGGCCTGTGGTATAGAGTAAAAGCCAGAGGAAGAAGCAGAGAAAATACAAACACGTGTACGTATTTATTGAATAAGTTATTCAACAGTTGACGTCATTCAACTGTTGATATGAATACAACGTCGAACAATAAAGAAAAAAAACAAAATTACCAACAGTAGGAAAAAAAAGGAAAAGTAAACAGAAGAAAGGAAAAAAAACTAGAACCAAGAAGTCTTTGCTCATTCTTTTTAATAGTACCACATTATTGAACAGGTTCAGTCAGGCTACTCCACACAATATGATACGTAATCAAGTGTTTAAAATACAATTTTGCTGACGGAGTGAATGGGACTTGAATGTTACTCTAGAAACGAAATCTTGATTAGAGTGATCCGAAACAAAAGACTAATTAAAGCTAGAATCTTAGAAAGATTACCATGGAGTTGAAAAATGAGCGAAAAATTCAATCCAAAGAATGTAAATTAATTGTCAATCAAGCAGCAGACAATGTGCTTACGATTAGTTTCTTTATATATAGCATTATCCATTTACCCTTAGAACTGATTTCAGAAAAGTGGAAAGTTGTCATCCATGTATTCAGGGAGTAAGGGGTATGAGACTTAATTAATGAATGAAAAAGGACTTTCGGTATTGAGCCAAGAAAAATCTATTAAACATTTTCCTAAAACCTTCATGAGATTAATATGACCCTTAAAAGTAAGAAAGAATATGACCCTTAAAAGTAACAAACTGTAAGAAAGGAGCAATCCGGTTCAATAGAAACCAAAACTCTAAAAAAAGAATTTCGATTCCAATAGATATATAAAAAAACTGGCGGTCCGTTCACCGGAAAAATCTGGATTAGAACAACGCCGAAAAACTTTAGCGTGAAGAGCGAGGTGTTGAGGAGGGGTCACCACACATATGTAATAATTTCTGTTCGTTTTAAGTTTTAATGTTGTTCCTTACTCTCAGTTAAAAAAAACTTGTATTTTTTTTTTTAATAGTTTTAAAGATGATGATCAAACAGAATGAGCAACTTATAAGTTTGATCTCCGGCGATTTAATATGGGAATGAAAGGATTAAGAATTACTAGCGTCACTTACAGTGTAGCGTCTAACGATATCATTAAAAAAATAGAGAAATTGAATATTTGATATTATTCATCTACAAAGCAATAGGATTAAGACTGAATTTTCTCTGTAAGTGCTGTAAAATCTGTAAAAATCACATGTATCATTCATGAACTAGACCGCATCCAGGGGGGGGTTACAGGGTTTGAATATTATTTTCTGAAAATAATTACATTGTCTAAATGTTTTTTTTTTCTGCCAATATGATAGTTCAACTTATCGATCTGTACTCATTATGTAAGATCATGCCAAAGAAGGGGACGCCCATATTGCACCAAATAGTTTAACTTCGACTTTATTTTTTCCTGTTTCGCTCTATTAGGGCAAGAATTCGATTTCCCTATTTTGTGGGGTTTCAGCCTCTTTTTTTTATTCCAATAAATTTACTTTCGCAATGAACTTTTATCATGAAGATTAATGGAAATAATAGTTACCGTCCCTGAATCTGGTTCAAATATCAATTGTTCCTCGCTTGACAGTCTTTTCAAAGCCATTTTTAAATTTTCGGTTACTATCGGCTAAAATTTGTTCTGTGCTAAGTTGCTCCTTAGGGGGCAACTTTGATAAGTTTATCTTATGTATTTACCTTAGAAATATACCTTATGTTATTTACTCCTTAGAAATTGGGAAAAGAGTAGATAAAGGTTCTTGAAAACACCCCTGAAGCACTATTTAAGATCTGAATCCATGACTGAAAATTTTATTCTCCTAACTCGACTACTTCTTAAGATGGAAAAAAAAAAACCTCATCTAGAATGGTAGCAGACTTAAGGTAATTATCTAACCTAACACCTAAGAGCTTTACAGAGTCTTTGGTGCTAATTTTTTTTCTGTTAGCCTTGAATTGGAAATTATATGTTATCATGGATTTCTGATTTTTGTGTGATAGATATTTTTTTCCTTGTTTGATAACGTCTCATTGATTTCCTCCTGTAGTTATCCTGTAGTTATTTTTCCTTGTTTGATAACGTCTCATTGATTTCCTCCTGTAGTAGTTTTCCTCCTGAGTAGTTATTTGATGATGGGGTAGCTAATGTTTACTGATGATGGGGTAGCTAGTGTTCATTGATGATTAGGTAGCTATTAACTAAATGGTTTTTTTTCTGCCAAAATGATAGTATTTACACTTAAAACCTTCTACAGAATTTACACTTAAAACCTTCACAAGAGTGTACTCAACAACTTCTTAAATTTTCTTGGCGATCGAATGAACAGTGTAGCAGCATTTTCCTCCTCAGTAGTTATTTGATGATGGGGTAGCTAATGTTCACTGATAATTGGGTAGCTATTGTCTAAATGTTTTTTTTTGCCAATATGATAGTATTTACACTTAAAACCTTCTACAGAATTTCCACTTAAAACCTTCACAAGAGTGTACTCAACAACTTCTTATATTTTCTTGGCGATCGAATGAACAGTGTAGTAGCATTTTCCTCCTGAGTAGTTATTTGATGATGGGGTAGCTAA
Source organism: Artemia sinica (assembly GCA_027921565.1). NCBI lineage: Eukaryota > Metazoa > Arthropoda > Branchiopoda > Anostraca > Artemiidae > Artemia > Artemia sinica. Next base: position 41,316,764 of record CM051269.1, on the reverse strand, counting down.
TGTTCACTGATGATGGGGTAGCTAATGTTCACTGATAATTGGGTAGTTATTGTCTAAATGGTTTTTTTCTGCCAACATGATAGTATTTACACTTAAAACCTTCTACAGAATTTCCACTTAAAACCTTCACAAGAGTGTTCTCAACAACTTCTTAAATTTTCTTGGCGATCGAATGAACAGTGTAGTAGCATTTTCCTCCTGAGTAGTCATTTGATGATGGGGTAGCTAATGTTCACTGATGATGGGGTAGCTAATGTTCACTGATGATGGGGTAGCTAATGTTCACTGATGATGGGGTAGCTAATGTTCACTGATGATGGGGTAGCTAATGTTCACTGATGATGGGGTAGCTAATGTTCACTGATGATGGGGTAGCTAATGTTCACTGATGATGGGGTAGCTAGCTGAATGTTCACTGATGATGGGGTAGCTAATGTTCACTGATGATGGGGTAGCTAATGTTCATTGACGATTTACTTTTGGTTTGTATAGTTTTTCGTGTTGTGGATACCAAAAACACACTGGTATAAATAAGTGAATTTTTGAAGCAGCAATATAAATCCAGGTTACCAGCATTCGTGTTGTATTTGTTGTTTTACTGCTTTTGATCGAAATGATTGAGTCATTCAAACTTTCCATCAATCACCGTCAATGCTCGACTCAAGCGTAAAGCAAGTTCCTAGACGGTCAATCATGCTTGATTCAATCGATTGACGGAAAATTTTGATCAAAATGATCGAGCGTCTAGGGCCTCCTTTATGTTAGCATTAGTTAATATTAGTACTAGTTACCATAGTTAGTATGCTATTATTTACTTCTACAGTTTTGACTTTTTCACAGTCCTTAATTTTTTGCTTACTTCTTCACTTCAAGCCTGCGGTAGCACATTGCTGGGCTCTGCTGGGCAATACGGGGCACAGGGATCGATCCTCACTGCCGCTAGGTTGGGCGACAAGCTTGCTACTTGTCCTTGTGCAAAAGACTCAGCGACTGAAACGCTAGTTTAACACCCTATGTGTCAACAATTTCTCCAGAGGATCTTTAGATTGTATATGTTTTTACCTTTGTCAATTTTTTTGTAATTTATCTAGTTTATTTATGTAGAATTTCTATTCGTTTTATCTACAAAATTGTTTTGTTTTTGTTAAAAAATAATTCAGGAAGAATATAAAAGTTCACTACTTACCACTAATTACAAGGTCAACAGCAACTGTCATATAAACCCGATCAGTATCTTTCGGTGTCTCCTTATTTAACTGGCTGAAAGCCGGGTCTCCGGGATCCCAGGATCCAGTGATCGTATAAACAGCCTTTCCATCGTTAATCACAGTCCCCATAGACACCTATACACAGAAATAATCATTAACTGAATTTTTTTATATAAAAACAACATAAAAAAAAACTCAATCTGTCTGCTTTCTAAGCTCGATTGATCGTCCTTATTTCATGGCACGTCAGTTGGGGCGAGTGGTGGAGGGTTAAGTATCCCCCCTTCCTGAATAACTGAATAACCCAACCCCTTTCCTGAACAACTTCATTTTCTTACTGAAAAAATCAATGATCAACAAAATGATCAACTGTTCACTTAAACACATCAATTCTCATAAGCGGTAAATAGGAGTACAACATTAGTCTAATCGTGACTTGCATACTCATGCAGGCATGAGTGCCCACGGAGGAGCTGTTTTTTGTAGCCCTTAAGAAGCCTGCAAAAAGGAATATACAGTTAACTTTTTCAAAATATTATAGATTATAGGTCCCCCAAGCTTTTTAGCTTTTTGGGTCATAGGTTTCCCACTATAGCATTACAAAAGATCATGATCTCTAGAACCAAAAGCAGGAACGAATGAAATACTCTGTTTACGTTCTTTTAATGCTTACAGAGGACCCCCATCATTCCACAGCCCCTCAGAAATCCTCTGGAAATAGTAGCACCCACTTTAGGAGCCTATATTTTAAAAGAAGTATTTTCCGATGAAGCACATTACAGTACAGGGACTAGCCTCTCCTTCGGAAATGGAGGACCTGAGACAAAAGACCTATTTCTAAAATCTTCGCTTCCTCCAGAAAACTTTCTTAGGGCACTCAAGCATAATAGGTTACCGAATGAAGATCATATGCAGATAAGAATTTGGTCGAAGATTAGTCCAAAGGTCGAAAAATTTGACCTGAAAAACACATGATTTTTTTATTATTTCAGAACATCTCCTCACATAAAAATACCTTTCCCCTCCCTCTATTAAATGAATCTAACCAGCCAGGTTTCTTTTATCCTGTTAGTACAACCCATCATTATTAGGAATTAAGTTAATGGTAGATAATGATAAACCCACCAAAAAGAAGTAACTTATCTTCTTAGGCATAAATGTACAAAAATGTAGATCAGCTTTGATTTTGCTAGCCCCTCACTTACAAAGAAATTAGGTTCCTATCTTCTACCAATAGCAGAATAACTCAAAATGGATTTTAATAATGTTCTTGGCAAATCCATTGCTTATCAATTCTGAGAAAAAAAGGCGTCAAATGTAATAAAAAAGGGTTGGCTAAAAACAGGGCTAACCAGTAAATACGGTAAACTGACTGAACAGGGTCGATCACCGGCCAATTTCGTTGGGGAAAGGTACGATTTTCTCCAAAAAATGGTCACGTACTGAAATGAATGTTAAAATTTCTAAACCTTAGTTTGCAAAAAAAAAAAAATAATATTTTCGAACAAAATAAGGTACTTGCATAATATACCCCCTACCTAATATTCTTCTAATATGTTTCTCTGACGCTCAATCCTAATGAAATATACAAAGTAAGATAAAAATATAATATTTTAGAAACAAATTTGGGCTATATATTTGCAAACTAGGGGGCGGGGGTGAAGTATAGCGGGTGTGCATGCTTAATGTGTTAGGTACAATTATTCTGCATATTATGCAGTAAGAATTGTTTTCTAACTTCACACTGTCCAAATTCTTTACAACCCATCCCTACCCCCCTAATGTGCAAATATATAGCCCAAATTATATATTTTTCATCTATTCTGTCACTTCTCTTTGTCTTGTCTCAATCTAAACTGAAAGAAACTAACGAAACGAAACAAAAACAGTTCAATAATACGTCAATGAATGAACGACTTGAGCGGTAGGGGGTTTATCATACGAGTACCCAAAATAAATCGAAAAAAAAAGAATATCGTCATCAATGATATATAAACCACATGTATAACTGCTATGTTTATGTGTATTTCTTCTTCTTCTTTTTTTTCGTTTAATGCTCCGTCTTTTCCTTTTTTGTATGATTGGTTTATAATCGAAAAAAAAAAAAGAATATCGTCATCAAAGATATATAAACCACATGTATAACTGCTATGTTTATGTGCATTTCTTCTTCTTCTTTTTTTTGGTTTATTGCTCCGTCTTTTCCTTTTTTGTATGACGGGTTTATAATCGAAAAAAATAAATCGAAAAAAAAAGAATATCGTCATCAAAGATATATAAACCACATGTATAACTGCTATATTTATGTGTATTTCTACTTCTTCTTCTTTTTTCGTTTATTGCTCCGTCTTTTCTTTTTTTGTATGACGGGTTTATAATCGAAAAAAATAAATCGAAAAAAAAAGAATATCGTCATCAAAGATATATAAACCAAATGTATGACTGCTATATTTATGTGTATTTCTTCTTCTTTTTTTTTCGTTCATTGCTCCGTCTTTTCCTTTTTTGTATGACGGGTTTATAATCGAAAAAAAAAAATCGAAAAAAAAAAGAAAATCGTCATCAAAGATATATAACCACATGTATAACTGCTATGTTTATGTGTATTTCTTCTTCTTCTTTTTTTTCGTTGATTGCTCCGTCTTTTCCTTTTTTGTATGACGGGTTTATAAACGAAAAAAAAAAGAATATCGTCATCAAAGATATATATAAACCACATGTATAACTGCTATGTTTATGTGTATTTCTTCTTCTTTTTTTTTCGTTTATTACTCCGTCTTTTCCTTTTTTGTATGACGGGTTTATAATCGAAAAAAATAAATCGAAAAAAAAAAGAATATCGTCATCAAAGATATATAAACCACATGTATAACTGCTATGTTTATGTGTATTTCTTCTTCTTTTTTTCGTTTATTGCTCCGTCTTTTCCTTTTTTGTATGACGGGTTTATAATCGAAAAAAATAAATAAAAAAAAAGAATATCGTCATCAAAGATATATAAACCACATGTGTAACTGCTATGTTTATGTGTATTTCTTCTTCTTTTTTTTCGTTTATTGCTCCGTCTTTTCCTTTTTTGTATGACGGGTTTATAATCGAAAAAAAATAAATCGAAAAAAAGAACATCGTCATCAAAGATATATAAACCACATGTATAACTGCTGTGTTTATGTGTATTTCTTCATCTTTTTTTTCGTTTATTGCTCCGTCTTTTCCTTTTTTGTATGACAGGTTTGTAATCGAAAAAAATAAAGCGGAAAAAAAAAGAATATCGTCATCAAAGATATATAAAACACATGTATAACTGCTATGTTTATGTGTATTTCTTCTTCTTCTTTTTTTCGTTTATTGCTCCGTCTTTTCCTTTTTTGTATGACGTGACGGGTTTATAATCGAAAAAAATAAATAAAAAAAAAGAATATCGTCATCAAAGATATATAAACCACATGAATAACTGCTATGTTTATGTGTATTTCTTCTTCTTTTTTTTTTCGTTTATTGCTCCGTCTTTTCCTTTTTTGTATGACTGGTTTATAATCGAAAAAAAAAAAAATATCGTCATCAAAGATATATAAACCACATGTATAACTGCTATGTTTATGTGTATTTCTTCTTTTTTTTTTCGTTTAATGCTCCGTCTTTTCCTTTTTTGTATGACGGGTTTATAATCGAAAAAATAAATCGAAAAAAAAAGAATATCGTCATCAAAGATATATAACCACATGTATAACTGCTATGTTTATTTGTATTTCTTTCTTGTTTTTTCGTTTATTGCTCCGTCTTTTCCTTTTTTTCATGACGGGTTTATAATCGAAAAAAATAAATCGAAAAAAAAAGAATATCGTCATCAAAGATATATAAACCACATGTATAACTGCTATGTTTATGTGTATTTCTTCTTCTTTTTTTTCGTTTATTGCTCCGTCTTTTCCTTTTTTGTATGACGGGTTTATAATCGAAAAAAATAAATCGAAAAAAAAAAAGAAAATCGTCATCAAAGATATATAAACCACGTGTATAACTGCTGTGTTTATGTGTATTTCTTCTTCTTTTTTCCGTTTATTGCTCCATCTTTTCCTTTTTTGTATGACGGGTTTGTAATCGAAAAAAAATAAATCGAAAAAAAAAAAAAGAATATCGTCATCAAAGATATATCAACCACATGTATAACTGCTATGTTTATGTGTATTTCTTCTTCTTTTTTTTTCGTTTATTGCTCCGTCTTTTCCTTTTTTGTATGACGGGTTTATAATCGAAAAAATTAAATAAAAAAAAAGAAAATCGTCATCAAAGATATATAAACCACGTGTATAACTGCTGTGTTTATGTGTATTTCTTCTCCTTTTTTTCCGTTTATTGCTCCGTCTTTTCCTTTTTTGTATGACGGGTTTGTAATCGAAAAAAAAAAATAAATCGAAAAAAAAGAATATCGTCATCAAAGATATATCAACCACATGTATAACTGCTATGTTTATGTGATTTTCTTCTTCTTCTTTTTTTTCGTTTATTGCTCCGTCTTTTCCTTTTTTGTATGACTGGTTTATAATCGAAAAAATAAATAAAAAAAAAGAATATCGTCATCAAAGATATATAAACCACATGTATAACTGCTATGTTTATGTGTATTTCTTCTTTTTTTTTCGGCTATTGCTCCGTCTTTTCCTTTTTTGTATGACGGGTTTATAATCGAAAAAAATAAATCGAAAAAAAAAGAATATCGTCATCAAAGATATATAAACCACATGTATAACTGCTATGTTTATGTGTATTTCTTCTTCTTCTTTTTTTTCGTTGATTGCTCCGTCTTTTCCTTTTTTGTATGACGGGTTATATAAACGAAAAAAAAAAGAATATCGTCATCAAAGATATATAAACCACATGTATAACTGCTATGTTTATGTGTATTTCTCTTTTTTTTTTTCGTTTATTACTCCGTCTTTTTCCTTTTTTGTATGACGGGTTTATAATCGAAAAAAATAAATCGAAAAAAAAAGAATATCGTCATCAAAGATATATAAACCACATGTATAACTGCTATGTTTATGTGTATTTCTTCTTCTTTTTTTCGTTTATTGCTCCGTCTTTTCCTTTTTTGTATGACGGGTTTATAATCGAAAAAAAATAAATCGAAAAAAAAAAAGAATATCGTCATCAAAGATATATAAACCACATGTATAACTGCTATGTTTATGTGTATTTCTTCTTTTTTTTCGTTTATTGCTCCGTCTTTTCCTTTTTTGTATGACGGGTTTATAATCGAAAAAAAATAAATCGAAAAAAAAGAACATCGTCATCAAAGATATATAAACCACATGTATAACTGCTGTGTTTATGTGTATTTCTTCATCTTTTTTTTCGTTTATTGCTCCGTCTTTTCCTTTTTTGTATGACGGGTTTGTAATCGAAAAAAATAAATCGGAAAAAAAAAGAATATCGTCATCAAAGATATATAAAACACATGTATAACTGCTATGTTTATGCGTATTTCTTCTTCTTCTTTTTTTCATTTATTGCTCCGTCTTTTCCTTTTTTGTATGACGGGTTTATAATCGAAAAAAATAAATAACAAAAAAGAATATCGTCATCAAAGATATATAAACCACATGAATAACTGCTATGTTTTATGTGTATTTCTTCTTCTTTTTTTTTCGTTTATTGCTCCGTCTTTTCCTTTTTTGTATGACTGGTTTATAATCGAAAAAAAAAAAAAATATCGTCATCAAAGATATATAAACCACATGTATAACTGCTATGTTTATGTGTATTTCTTCTTTTTTTTTCGTTTAATGCTCCGTCTTTTCCTTTTTTGTATGACGGGTTTATAATCGAAAAAAATAAATCGAAAAAAAAAGAATATCGTCATCAAAGATATATAAACCACATGTATAACTGCTATGTTTATTTGTATTTCTTCTTCTTGTTTTTTCGTTTATTGCTCCGTCTTTTCCTTTTTTTTCATGACGGGTTTATAATCGAAAAAAAAAATCGAAAAAAAAAAAAAAAGAATATCGTCATCAAAGATATATAAACCACATGTATAACTGCTATGTTTATGTGTATTTCTTCTTCTTTTTTTTCGTTTATTGCTCCGTCTTTTCTTTTTTGTATGACGGGTTTATAATCGAAAAAAATAAATCGAAAAAAAAAAAAAAAGAAAATCGTCATCAAAGATATATAAACCACGTGTATAACTGCTGTGTTTATGTGTATTTCTTCTTCTTTTTTTTCCGTTTATTGCTCCATCTTTTCCTTTTTTGTATGACGGGTTTGTAATCGAAAAAAATAAATCGAAAAAAAAAAAAAAAAAGAATATCGTCATCAAAGATATATCAACCACATGTATAACTGCTATGTTTATGTCTATCAAAGATATATAAACCAAAGATATACTAAATCGTCATCAAAGATATATAAACCACGTGTATAACTGCTGTGTTTATGTGTATTTCTTCTCCTTTTTTTCCGTTTATTGCTCCGTCTTTTCCTTTTTTGTATGACGGGTTTGTAATCGAAAAAAATAAATCGAAAAAAAAAGAATATCGTCATCAAAGATATATCAACCACATGTATAACTGCTATGTTTATGTGATTTTCTTCTTCTTCTTTTTTTTCGTTTATTGCTCCGTCTTTTCCTTTTTTGTATGACTGGTTTATAATCGAAAAAAAATAAATAAAAAAAAAAGAATATCGTCATCAAAGATATATAAACCACATGTATAACTGCTATGTTTATGTGTATTTCTTCTTTTTTTCGGCTATTGCTCCGTCTTTTCCTTTTTTGTATGACGGGTTTATAATCGAAAAAAATAAATCGAAAAAAAAAGAATATCGTCATCAAAGATATATAAACCACATGTATAACTGCTATGTTTATGTGTATTTCTTCTTCTTGTTTTTTCGTTTATTGCTCCGTCTTTTCCTTTTTTTCATGACGGGTTTATAATCGAAAAAAGTAAATCGAAAAAAAAAAAAGAATATCGTCATCAAAGATATATAAACCACATGTATAACTGCTATGTTTATGTGTATTTCTTCTTCTTTTTTTCGTTTATTGCTCCGTCTTTTCCTTTTTTGTATGACGGGTTTATAATCGAAAAAAATAAATCGAAAAAAAAAGAAAATCGTCATCAAAGATATATAATCCACATGTATAACTGCTGTGTTTATGTGTATTTCTTCTTCTTTTTTTTCCGTTTATTGCTCCGTCTTTTCCTTTTTTGTATGTATGACGGGTTTGTAATCGAAAAAAATAAATCGTAAAAAAAAAAAAAAGAATATCGTCATCAAAGATATATAAACCACATGTATAACTGCTATGTTTATGTGTACTTCTTCTTCTTCTTTTTTTTCGTTTATTGCTCCGTCTTTCCTTTTTTGTATGACGGGTTTATAATCGAAAAAAAATAAAAAAAAAGAATATCGACATCAAAGATATATAAACCACATGAATAACTGCTATGTTTATGTGTATTTCTTCTTCTTCTTTTTTTCGTTTATTGCTCCGTCTTTTCCTTTTTTGTATGACTGCTTTATAATCGAAAAAAATAAATAAAAAAAAGAATATCGTCATCAAAGATATATAAACCACATGTATAACTGCTATGTTTATGTGTATTTTTTCTTTTTTTCGGCTATTGCTCCGTCTTTTCCTTTTTTGTATGACGGGTTTATAATCGAGAAAAATAAATCGAAAAAAAAAAAATATCGTTATCAAAGATATATAAACCACATGTATAACTGCTATGTTTATGTGTATTTCTTCTTCGTGTTTTTTCGTTTATTGCTCCGTCTTTTCCTTTTTTTTAGGACGGGTTTATAATCGAAAAAAATAAATCGAAAGAAAAGAATATCGTCATCAAAGATATATAAACCACATGTATAACTGCTATGTTTATGCGTATTTCTTCTTCTTCTTTTTTTTCGTTTATTTTTTTTATAACTGCTATGTTTATGCGTATTTCTTCTTCTTCTTTTTTTTTCGTTTATTTTTTTTTATTAACAAATGGGTCAGAAAAAAAAACATACAGATCTCCATATAATGCTAACAAAACAAAACTGCATATAATACCAACAATATCAAAATAGGTCCCGACGCATATTAGCGTGTTTGGGATGACCCAAAAAAAGGAACACCAACTACTTATACACTAATACACTTCCTCGGGGAAATAATACTCTCTTACTCCTCCTCTCCTCCCCCACCCCTACTAAAGAATTAATTAACATTCTAAGGATAATACATTTTTTTTACAGGGAACTTAAAGGAAATCAACACTCATACTTTAGGATTCATCATGCTTCCTTTCATATACCGACAATCACCTCAATCAACACACAAGAAAAATTTTCTCTTATAACATTCACAAGCATTTACTACTCACTCCCAGATCAATCTCCTTATCCGTGTCTACAATACTGGTTAAAACAAATACATTGCAAAGAAGCACGAAATTCCTCAAGAACCTTCTTGCCTTTTACTTCCGCCGGAAGCCTGTTCCATACTTCAGGACCAATATACCTAATAGAAAATTTAGATCTGGTAGTAACTGGAATCGGCGTTCTAACCAATTCAACATTTCTAGTTTCATAACTATGGTCCCTTTCATTATAAAGTCCGAAAAACATGCAGGTAACAAAATAGAAAAAAATTGATACATAAACAAATTTACATAAAATTTAACCAAACCAAAAAATGGTAAAATTTTTAATTGGTGATACCTCGATCTTACCGAATTCTGGGACAAGTCATTGGTCAAAACTCTTACAGCTTTATTTTGTAACACACGGAGCGGATACAAATGGCTAGTGAACGTCGACGACCAAACTGTAACACAGTACAGCAAATATGGATGAATAAGAGAAAAATATAACATTCTAATAACCTTTTTGGGAAAAAAAATTTTCAGCTTCCGAAGAGTTCCAACATTTTTGGCTAATTTAGTACTTATAAATACAGTATGATCTTTAAAACTTAGGCATTCATTTACCATTACACCAAGATACCTTACAGTACTTGTACGTTTTATGCTTTCATTTACTAGCTCAATTTCTTCAATCCATGGATAGTAATTTGCACTTCTGCCATATAACATGAACATTGTTTTTCTTCTGATTAACAAGCAGTTTGTTCACTCGCATCCACCTCTCGATTATCACCATTCCTTGTTTCATGCCATTTTTCAAATCCGCTTCTGTTTTCGCAGCCATTGTAAATTGACTATCATCAGCAAAACTTGGAAGTATTGCTCGCACCGGACCATTACTGTACCTTGGAGTTGACAGTTGTTTGAGGCATCCATTTAGATCATTAATGTACACAAAAAATAATAGGGGACCCAACACAGACCCCTGTGGCACACCGCACTTTACTACCATCTCTTCTGACAGAACTGTGCTCAGTCGTACTCTTTGCGTTCTTCCTTCAAGAAATGAAGCAATCAATTTCAGACTTTTCAAACGAATTCCAGCATTTTCAAGCTTAGCCAATAAAATCTTATGATCAACACAGTCAAAAGCCTTCATAATATCTAGAAAAATTGAACCCACCTTTAAACCTGAATCTAGGCAATCGTTAACAAATGGTGTCAAAAATAATAAAGCATGCTCTGTAGACATATTTTTTTCTAAAACCAAATTGACTTGAATGAAAAAAACATTTTTTTTTCAAAATAATCCATCAGTCGTCTATAAATCAATTTCTCAAAAATACGAGAAATCACTGGAAGTAGAGATATCGGACGGTAGTTGTTCATATCTTCCTTATCACCTCCTTTATACAGAGGAACAACCAAAGCACTTTTCAAGCAATTAGGGTACACTCCAAATTCAAAACATTGATTAAAAAGGTACAACAGATGACTATATATAATTGGGTAATTTTTTGAACTATTTGAAAGGTTATAAAGTCACTTCCAGCTGCCGATTTTATCATACTTTTTAAGATATCTTCAAGTTCACGCGATCTCACTGGTTGAAGATAAATGGTTGTATCACTTGCTTCAGGAAGAAAATTCTGGTATGTACCATCACCATTTATGCATTCCACAGATGTCGATATTCTTAGCCCAAATTCTGAAAAGTGGGTACACAAGTTATTGGCTACGCCACTATCCGACTCCCACGGCAAATTACTAGGAGTTAATGGTTCACTATTTGGGCTTATTACCGACTTAATCAGTTGCCAAGTTTTAGCTGGGCTTCCTTCATAGTCTTTAAATTTCTGTGCATAGTAATCCATTTTTGCTTTTCTTAAAAGACTTTTTAACTTTCTATTAAATTCTTTATATTGTTCTTTATCAGATGAACTGAACTTTATACATGTGACTGATCAGATGCTGAACTTTGAGTCGCGCACCTTTTATATCATCATCACTTGCCTTTTTTCCATTGAGGCTAGTAATCCTTTTGTAATCCAAGGTTTAATTGGCAGCTTATATCTTTGCTTTCTCTCTTTAAACTCCAAACACTCTTGAAACAGTAATTTTATTTTTTCATACCATTTATCAAATTTGGTATCAATACCTGTACTATCCTGAAGAAACTCAAAAATCTGCACTTTTAAGCTTCCGCTTAAACTTCAAAAGCACATTTCCATCCACATAAGGCCTCTTTGGCACTCTTTTATTCTTGGGTTTTGGACCAAACATTCCAGGTACAGATATTGCAACCCCAAAATGGTTAGATAACTATTGATAACTACTGCGGGGCATAAATAATTGATATTTACAAAAATATTATCAATTATAGACTCTGAAGTTTTTGTCACTCGTGTGCAAATGTTAATTGCAGGATAAAAACCAAAACTTAACATTGTGTTAACAAAATGTCTAACCTTACTATTTCTATCAACCATATATAAATCAATATTAAAATCCCCACATATAAAACATGGTATTCTTGAACTTGGTAACTTTCCCAAAAATTCACCAATCAGTTCGATAAACTCCTCAACATTACCTGAAGGTGGTCTATAAATTACTACAACCATAGACTTATTATTTGCATTACTCACATCAAGAACCATCTTTTCCTTTTTGTATGACGGGTTTTCCAACAAATAATAATAATAATAATATGAATAATTTATCCCAAAAAAATGTTACCTGCTATAATTGGAAAAATATAGTACGGAAATAACAATTTGGATAGTAATAAAAAAGATCATTTCGCCGGTCCCATTAAAGACTCCTAGGGTACAACATATCTCAGTTTTATAACCGAGGCTTTAACTCATTTTAGGCTATTGCAATAACTTCAAGAAAGACTTACCATTCCCAAAAGATGGACATCACTCTTCTTGACCGCCTTACCAGCACTTATTAATATTCCAAAGCATCTTTCAATATCAAGGACAATGTTATCGCTGATTTGCAGGACAGTTATCACAACCTGTTTCTCCACATTGCTTCTTACTTTGAAGAAATTCTTATCCTTGGGGACGGAATTGTAGTTCCCCTTAAACAATAGTATAAAGATCATTAGAAATTCAGCTGTAGCAGTCAACTCCCATAACAGGGTATTAATAAGCCAAATCAATCTCTGAACGGTTTAAATAGTTTATTTAACTCGAATCAGACACATGTACAGAATTCTGATTCAGGGGGGGGGGGGTCTTTAATAAATAAAAATAATTTAATTTTATAGATAGCGCACAAACAGGCCAATTAGAGAAAATCTTAAAAATTCAAGGATTTCAAAACAGATATGGGCTTTACGCGACTACAGCATTGGTCCGTAACTATCTTCATTGGTACGTAATTATGTTTAAGAATGATTTTCCGTTGAGGATTAACGCTAATATAACACAAGGGAGATTAAATTATTATGAATTTCAGAGAGTTAATTTTAATGAAATTATAAATAATCCGGTGGATAAAGCCCCGAATATAAATTTTGATAAAAATTTTGAGAATATTTTTGATAGCGTGTTTGTAAAAGAGTTGGCATTTTGGGACTCCGGAGCTCGGTGGGGTGATGTATTTCCAGTTTGCATCTTAAAATTCAGGGCCTGAATTCGGTTGACATTTAATTATTATGTAGGAATTCTTGCCCTGCAATTATCGGTCTCAATGAAACATTTTTGAGTGAGAAAAATCAGGTACTTTTAAGTATTTTTAACCGTAAGACATCCCAAAATGGTGGACTCTGTTTTTAAATCCAAAATAATTTTCAGTTCGTACTAAGACATGATTTAAGTGCAAATACTGAAAAGGTATTTGAGTCACTTTTTAAAGAAGTCCCCATCAACGCTAAAGAAAGGGTAATAATTGACGAAGTATATCGATCTCCAAAAGGGTATTCCAAAAAATTTCTGGAAACGTTAGATGTTCTTGGAAAAATTTGTACTGAAAAATCTGAAGTTGTATTGATGGGTGACTTCAAGATTGACCTTGCGGGAACGACGTCTAGACTTGCTCCTTACCTCTTGACTTTACTAATTTCGTATGGATTGGTATAAAGATACCGATAAGAATTTCAAATCAGATCCATACGGTATAAAGATACCGATAAGAATTTCAAATCAGTCAGCAACATTAATTGACAACATTTTTTCATCATTTCACTCCATTAAGAAGGAAGTACTGCTTTTTGATATTTCCGATCATTTGCCAGTTGCAGCCTTGTTTCGAATTCTCCGAAATCCACAAAGATCAGTCCCCCAGGACAAACTGAGATTCTGTTGTTCACCAGTGGAACTGGATAGACTGAAAGAAGATTTGAGTAGATGTTCCTGGGACTTTTCATTGCCAGAAAATATTAATTTGGGCAATTAGAACGATATATTTGGCCAGTTTTATGACACTGTTGAGAACAAATTCACGTCTTATTCTCTAAAAGCTCCTTTAAGGAATCCTCGATCAAAAAGATCAACGCCTATAGCTCCCTGGTTAACATCTGGAATCCTCAAGTCAGTAAAAAGGAAGCAGAACATTTGGAAAGACTACGCACGTGGGATAGCTAACAATTGTACCGTTTTTGGTACAATTTGGAGGTCCTGATACAATGCGGTACATTTAGAAATTTTTTGGTACAATCAAATTTTCCATTACATGTCCTTTCAACAGATGTCCTTTCTAACTCGGATATCTGTTCAAGTTTTAGTTTATCGAAAATTTTCCTCTTGTTGCGGCAAAAGTCTAACCTACTCTTCAGATGGTACAAATTAATCACTTGTGGTACAATTTTATTTGAAAAACCGGTACAGTTTATTTCAAAAGCGTTGGCAACAATACTCTGGGAACTACAGGCCGGTCTCTATTTAATCAATGTTCTCTGAGATATTTGAAGACATATTTTCCAACGCATAATTGATGACTATGTTATTGTAAGTATAACACAAATTGACAACGAATTTTATTAAGCGGAAGCTATCTTGAGCCAAAGCTGAAAACAAAACAACTGGTATTATGATACGTTAATTAGATAAACAAAATGTTGTATTACTTTCAGAAACAATGGTTCATTCTGGCGGAGCCGTGAAATGGACACGTTTAAAGGAAAGGATCAATTATCTCTCCAACTTATAACATGCGCAAGAAATACAGACAGCAAAATCCTCCAAAGAAAACCCAAAGGTTACAAATAAGGGGGAAAGAATAACAAAAAAGAAGTGACAAAATACAAAACAAACATTATTGGAGAATATAAAGAGGAGGATTCATACCAAATAAAATGAAATAAAAAAAAGAAATTTCACTGCCAATTTTTACCCAGTCTAATATTGACATGTATAATTTTAGACATGTAGACAGATTTCGACTAAACCCTCTTTCAAGACAGTGTCTTATCCAAGAAATTGGACAAAATCAACTGTCAAAAAACGCCCCATAGAGGAATTCTTCATTTCTTCTCCAGAAATATAGGTAGGCTTAGGAGATAAGGGGACAGGGTAAAATTAATTATGACGCCTCCCTCTCAATTCAAACATAAATAAAAAAAAGCCCCAGCAACCTTTACCACGGCGCCCCCCAGTCACGGCACCCCAGGCAGCTTTCCTTGGCCCGCCTTTCGAACGGCCATGCTATTCATCCATTGCTTATGAAGTTATGAATAATGGTTTCCTTATTAATTTCATTTGATTAACGTAATTCTTTCAAAAAATACGAAGTTCTGATTTTGATTGGGTTTTGTAAACCATATTTCGTCGTAAACCATCACTGTATTTGCTCACTGATATTGAATATTTGTGTGCTTATAGTGTGCCACAGAAGTCGAGGCTACTAGGGTTTTAGCATATTGTTCTCAGGTCTTTCCTTTGGTCCTGTGGTCTTTAGAGGTATAGCGTAAGTGCGGGCCATTAA